>JAYGGG010000122.1:0-317441 GCA_036346245.1 Bonia amplexicaulis | reverse complement strand
TGCTGTGTGCACAAACCTAATGATTTTTGTGTGTTTGATGAACCAAAAATTCAGCTTGTATGTGGTTGATGAAACAACATATATTGCGTGGTGTGTTTCGCAATCATACAAGCTTGAGCCGATGATCTGGTGTGATCGTCATCTACTAATTAGCATGTTGAGCTAGATTCTTATCATTTAAATATTATATTTCTACCAAGTTTCTCTAGTAGTGCTCAGATGATTGAACTATTTTAATTGCCACTTAAAAAGAGTAGTTCTTTGAAGGTTATTGTAAATTGTAGCTCCTCTTCTCTTCTAGTGAGGATGCAAGTTGTAACTCAATGTTCTAAATTCCACTAGAACTGGACCAAGCCAATAACTCTTCAGAGGTGGACAGCATGGAAGCTAACTAACGGTCAACTTTCGATGCTTGAGTGCTACGCCGTCCAGAAGGCCATGCGCGTCATCCGTAAGCGAACCAGCCGCACCACCCATCCACGAACCGGCCTCATCGCCGTCCATCGCCATCTGGGTCCGAGAGGCCATGCTCGTATGATTTTTCCAATTTGAATGTTTTCCAACATCAATTTGAAATTTCTTGATTTTAAAGTTCTGTGTGAATCGAAAGTTTCCAAATCGAATGTCCCAATTTTTGGTAGTTTAGGTTTGAATGGGAAGTTCCGGATTTGAAGTGTTTGAATGATTTGAAAGTTTTCCAATAGAAAGCTTCCCGAAATTATACGGAAGTTTTGTATTTGAATTATTTCAAACCAAGTTGAAACTCACGTGGAGTCGAGTTTCAACTCATGCAAATTATATGTACTAGTATACAAATTGTAAGTGTCCCAAGAACAATACATTGTACACTACATGAATGGTTCGTGTCAGTGGAATTTTTTGTGCGAATAATCTATTTTTTATTCAAAATTAAAGAAATATACCAACAAAAAACTTTTTTACAAAAATAGGCATGGTCGCCCAATGAGAAGGCGACTGGAGCTAATTGCCCAACCAGAAACCGACAGAATCTCTATCGCCCTACGCTAGAGCGACTAATACCAGTCATCTCCCCATTAAGCGACTTGAGGTGCAGCCGCGTCCCCATTTGGCGACTGCACTCAGTCCCCCATGAATTTTTGAAGTTTTGTCAATTTTGTAGTTTTAATCTGGGAAAAATCTGGTGGAGTTGTAATAAAAGTTTATGTTCATTGTATGTCATAGGTGCGTAAATAATTTTGGAAATTTTTTTTAGGAACGATTGACCGTAGAACGATCGGTACATACGATGGTAAGTGATACTTTGATTTTAGTGAGAATTCGTGTACGTAGAGAACCGGTATGTCAATATTGTTAAATGACTTGCTATGAGAATCATTGAATGCGGAAAGACGAGATAATAAGCTTATTTAAATAGAAATAAACTTCATAATACAGTTAGGAGTAACATGCCACGTACTTTTTTATTACATACATAATATATAGCATCATGTGCAATGTTATTAAGCATGTCATGGATTGGTTGTTATCTTCATGCGGTTGTTATCACGAGCCATAAAAATATTGCATTTTAACGAACAGCAAATACAACTAGTAAAAGTAAGTAAACAAAGCAATACTAACCTATCAGCACAACACCAACTACATTACAGAAAAGGGGATGTAACATAGCAATTTTACAAATGGTACATGAAATTTAGCTGTAGTCTCCAACAACTACTGATCAGGACATGCATTGCATCGTCTAGTTGTGTGCCCCTCCTGACCGCATCGCCCGTAACATGCACCCTTCAGCATGTTAACATCTGGAACCCAGATCCTCGCTACAATGTCCACGGTGGCGAAGTTTTCAACCACCTTGAACCCCCGAAGCTCCTCACACCAAGCCTGCAGTACCCTTTCCTTAAAGAAGTACTCGGACATGAAGCTCGAAGGATCCATACCCACGGTCCCGCATGCAGCGAGGACATGAGAGCATGGCTTGTGTAGCAGCTCCAGCTTGTTGCACGTGCAGCTAGGTTCGTTTGCATGATCTCCTAGGCATACCTCGTTGGTAACAAGGGAACAAGCCGTCCCAAATTCGGCTCTATCATGGAGTATCACGTCGAAACGATGCTCCCTGTTGCCCATGACCTGAACTGTGTGCAATTGACCCTTCTATGCCTTCGTCTCCATGTACGCCGTAATTTTCGACGAATACAGGGCTCGGGGATTGGTCGCATAAAGTACGACACTCGCATGCCTCTCCCTGAAGTAGCCGATTGTGCTGTGAAGAACACCTTCCACGATGACGATAAGGGGCTGAGAACGGAGGCCCCTGAGAACCCAATTGTACACCTCGGTAAGGTTAGTTGTCATTATGCCGTACCTTGCGCCATCCGTGTCGTATAACAGCGACCACTTCTCTAATGGTTCCCCCTCGATCCACTACGAGAAGCACTTGATGTTTCGTGAGCTCCTTCTTCTTGGACCAGCTAGGTTAGGCTCATCGAGTGCTGGCAAGCATTGCGGTTGTGCCGCCCCAGGAATGACCGGCCCCTTGCTCCTCTCTTCGACGTTCTTCCTGGTGTGCTCATCCAACAACGCCCACAAAACATTAAATTTCCTCCGCTGGTTCTGCCTAGCCAGCCTCTTGAATAGCTTCATCAAAGGTTGTTTCGGGAATTGCTTGAAAAAGTTAGCCCCTAAGTGACTTGCACCACATGTTCCTTATGTCCGGCCAAGAAAAGGGCTCCTCGGGGTCTTCCTGCAGTTTTCTTATAGCCTTTATAATACCGGCATGGCAATCATGGATTACGCACACACCAGGATGAGTGCCGACAACTCCAATCCTGACATGTCTGAGAAACCACAGCCAACTCTCATAATTCTCACTTTCCACAATCGATGGCCAACGGCAATATTTGGTTATTGCCAACAGCGCCTATGGCCGTCGAGATCGACTCATTGTATTTGCCTGTCAAGAAGGTCCCGTCAACTGAGATCACTGGCAGCATGTGCCTGAATGCCTCAATGCAAGCACTAAATGCTAACAAGGCTCTCTACAACACCGTATATCCTGGTGGACTTGTGGACGGCTTGTCTTGCACAGCGATATACGTTCCCGGGTTCCTTTCCTGCAACACCTTAAGCATACGAGGAAGATTGTCGAACGCCGCCTCGAAAGACCCGAAACGTTTTTCCAACGCCTTTCTGCTTGGCACGCCACGCCTTCGCGTAGCTAATCTTGTACTTGAATTTATTCTCGATAGCTACCACGATATGCGTAGCCTCCATGTCTTTCTTCTCAACTATTTCTTTATACACCAAATTGGCTATAAAGGTGGACGTTAGGTTATAATGCCTCGCTAAAACACTGTTGAGAATGCAAGAGTGCGGCTCCACCTTTGATACAATCCAGTGAGTCTCATACTTGGGTCTACGTGCGTGCACCCTCCAAGGACAACCAGCCTGCTCGCACTTCACAGTGTACTGCTCCTAGCTTGATTTCACGACACGAAATGTCCGCTGCATTGAAAGGGCCCACAGCTTGATGGCATTCTGTAGTGCTTCCTTGTCAGCAAACAAAGAATGCAATAGAACCTGTCTCATGATACTCCCACGCTAATTCATGCTCATCATGTGTGGAAACACCAACAGCGTTAAACCGGTTCCATTCCTGCGGGATAGGAACTTCATCGTCATCCGAACTGTCCTCCTCATCGTCCTGTACAACCTCCTCTTCAGCCCATGCCCTCTGGTCATCACAGTCCATCTGCTGCACGATGTACTCAATATGCTCCCCTTCGTCGGTTTGTCCAGTTCCCTCTATATAGTTTGACCATTGTACCTCTCCTCTATGTACCGCATCGGCTTTATCACAAGCAACTTGATCATCTTCGCCAACATACGGCCCGCCCGAGCTGCTAACACCTCCCGAAGCAAGGGTGGACGCATGAGCTTGCGCACCTGTTTCTAGTGAGCACGATTGTACAAGCAGAACACACTCGTATGCATGGCGTTGGCACCCTTGCACAAAGCCCTTCCACGAAACAGTGCGCACCAATGTCTTCAACTCCCATCTGATGTCCGTAGGAGACCGGCTCCAAAGCCTTTGCACGACGACGCTGCACACCTCGGGGTCCAACAAAAAACTCCGGGTCAGCCAATGCAGCACATCCCTGATTCGAGCGTTCTCGCCATCCGAAAGTACGAGAGTGACTTGCGGAAAACCGCTCAAATCCACACCATTCGGACCTTCACAAATGGTTCCAGCACCGTAATACACTCTCAATGTAGTGGCTATTGCCATTGATGATGTCAGCCTACATATATGTTTCAATTTTGCGACATGTCAAATAACATCGCACAATACTATACTAAAAATTGTGCTAAAATTTCAATACTACAAAATGTTCCATACTACAAAATGTATACTAAAATTTTTCTATACTAACATCTCTATACTAAAAATGTACTAAATTTTCTACATCTACAATTTTTACTAACATTAACATTTCATAAAAATAATACTGCAAGTACAACATAATCAAACAATACCTGGATCTAAGAATCTCAATGGATGGAATAGCTTCCACTCCTCCTTGCTCCCTCACCTCCTCCTCTCCTCCACCTCCTATCCTGTCCTCTCCCTCTCTTCTCCCTCCTCTCCCTCTTCTCCCTCTCCTCCCCCACCTCTTCTCCCTCTCCTCTTCTTTTCTCCTTTCTTCTCTATGCGCGGAATGAGGGGGAAAAACACAAGAAGTGGGCGGCGGCCGAGCATGCTGCCTTAAACCCCCACCCCCTGTCGCCCTAGCGTTGGACGACTGCAACGTCAGTCGTCCAACCATACAACGACTGAAATCCAATCGTCCAACGCTCAAGAGATAGCAATAATTCATCTAACCGTTGCCATATTCCCCACGTTTCGCCTCCCGGTTGTGCGATTAGCTCCAATCACCCCCTAGTTGGACGACTGGAGCCTATTTTTGTAAAAAAAATTTCGCAGGTATATTTCTGTAATTTCGAATAAAAAATAGATTATTCGTACAAAAAATTCCATGTCAGTGCATGCATGCATTTATACTTGAGTCCTTGAATGCGCATATATAACCGCTAGGCTTGACTTATATCCGAGTTGAAGCACAATTCACAAGTTTTCGTCACTCGAAGAAACTTGGCCTTAAAACTATAGTGCCCGAAGCAAATTAGTTAGGACTTTAATACTTAGTGAGATAAGAAACATCATGACATCATACTATTCATGATGAAACATCATTAGGGCAGCCAAAATTAAACCTATATAAATAAGATTTATGCAACTACTATCAAATATAAGTAACTAGTATTATGTTTGCGCGTTGCAACGGAATTCTAAAAAATGGTGATATATAAATATAAGGGATCATAAACCGTACAATAAATATCAATATCAGCAAAACAATCATACGTTCAAGCCCTCAAGTACGCACATACACAATCCAAGTCAACTACTATTTACCATACACACGTCCAACGCTTTACAAACATCTCGGGAGAAAGATAAGCTGAGAGTTCCTATTAGATGAGTTGGCCCATATGAACACAAAGAAACAAATACCCTTCGCGTGGAGCCACACACCAAGATAGCCAGTAGATGAGGCACGCATCAAGGAACGCATATGCTAGAGTATATTCTTCTAGAATGAACAGATAAATAGATGAAGGTTGATGGAATTGCACTAAGCATTGTCAGATACATGGCATGTATCCCACATGGTACGTTTTCCATGCTTAAACCAAGAATAATACATCATAGATCTGCAGTTACCGAGTAACATATAGCTGTCCATGGGTGCTATGTTCTTAGTTCTATGTACATGGTTTTATTATTCAATTACCATTAATGTCCTACTTTGATATAATGTAGTAAAATGATTAAGAAAATGCATGATAAACGATTACAAGATGCACATAAAACTTTAATGTTCACATAAATCATGTTTTTCCACTTGTCAGATACACTTTTCATATAGTAACATTGTACAATTCATTAGCATAAATCATATTGTTGCATATCAAAGACACTTTCCATAAAGCTATTAAGGAAATTATGGCTGTATTTCATCACATATTAGATACAACTTTTATCCAGCTAAAAAAGATAACTAAAAATTAGAAGTCAAGACAAACCACATGGATGATAGAGTCTGTTGCTTCCAACTTCGGTGTCAGAAAGCTCTAAGCTTTTCAATAGCATAAGGCCTACATATAACGTAAGGGCATATTGTCATAAGTGTAGAATGCAAAATATACCCCATGATTAAAATCAAATAATGCTCTAAAACTGTTGTAAGTACAACACAAAGAGCAATTGTTAACAGATACAAGCTAACATAACAGCTTAGTAGTTAAATAAAGTGTTTGTAACAAAGTGCAGTGGACAACTGTGTCCTTGATGCCAATTCAAGACCAATGTAGTGGCAATCACAAAGGATAAGCAATTATAAATCTATAACTTACGAATACACATGTAGCAAAAAATATCAGATAGTAAAAAAACAACATTGAGTAAATAACTGATAATATAAACAAAAAGAACATTGAACAAAAGCTCACACATTCACACTTGAGGAGAGGTTGTAAAAAAATAAGGTATTTCTCGACAAAATGAAGATAATACCGCACTAGAAAGTGATGGAAGATATACTGCATTGAGAAGGCAAAAGACGTGCAGCATCCATAAAAGAGAACACAAAACATAGGCATTGATGAGAATTTTTATGCTCCATGACAATCCACATACGATAAATGGATGAAGTCCGATGGAATTGCATCAGCATTGTCGATACATGGCATGTATCCCACATGTTAAACTTTCGATGCTTAAACCAGGCATAATGGGAGAAAGGTACCAAATTCACAAAGAAAATTATACTAAAAATATCAACATTAGCATTTGTAAAATAAGGAATTGGATCACCATGGCTACAATCAAATACAATAGCTTTACATATGAACACCACCACCATACCAATTACCAATTCATTCAGCTGCAAATTAACATGTTCATAGCATGATCCCACATGATACAAGTCTAAGATAACAAGCCAAGCTAGCATTTTACATGCCCGAAAATGTTGTAATAACTCAAGCTGGTGAAAAATAACTCTCCTTTTCATATGAAAATCCAATTATTAGTAATACCACCAAAATTCTTGCTGACAAAAGTAACAAACAATGTCAACTCTCAACGATATGCAAGTTTTAAAATATTCCTTAACTCATGTTTAATCTAGAAAAACATATATAATTTGCAAAATACATGTTGGAAGGTTGTTTCTACTATGCCAATGCCTATGCTCAAGCCATTTGTAGGAAACCAAGTTTTATTCAACTTTAGTCATATCATACTATTAATAGCAAATGGTATCTTAAAATTCAAGATCACTTTCACTTTTTTAGAACACCTATATATTATCATCTTGTACAAGGGAATGCAGGCACACTGTTTTAAGCCTCAAAGTGATTAGAGATTTCATAGATTGTGATGTAACATACTTCTACTGCAAAACATATTCATCTAGCCATGTTCCAGAATCTCAAGTTGCAGTGAACTATTCACAAACATCTAGACAAGATGTATTACAGGGGAACTTGACCAAAGACGAATTTTTGGTTCTCTCCCTAGTCAATCCCACAAAGCCAATTGCTTTTATGAACAATGCACAAGTCATCACCAGAAAGTTCAAGTTCTTAATAATATAAAAGTTCTATTTACCTTTCAGTAGGACAAAATTCAACAGAGGAAATCGGGGAACCAAGATGGACCTTCTTGCTCTAATGAGAAACCTCCATCTTCTTTACATCCACTGCACACAAGTCCCCGTCATAGACTCATAGCTTCCTCTGAAAGAAATACAGACCCTTCTTTCTAAAACTTCGCAAGCAATGGTAGTCTAAACTCTAAAATATGCCAACTGGTATTAGGGCACCACATATTAGCAAATAAAACAAGATTCCAGCTTATGTTGTCACTATTTATGTATTCATATCTTAATATAAGTTGTAATGTTCATGATCTTTTCAGAGTGATGCAACACACTGCCCTTAACAAGCAGAGTAATTTTTGTTTAAGAATATACAACCAATGCTTCTAATAGGAAGTGACAGACATGTCAATATAATAATATATTAGCTTGCAAGGTTTGCATGTAATCAGAAATGCAAGGAAGCAGGATGATACTGAAAATTGTCTAAACACTTCAAAAGTATGAGCTATAGGAAACACTGGATTGTGTTAAATGTTAATCTTAAAATTTGTCAATTGCAATTTATAACAAAAGATTCGATACGGGTACTTTGTGAGAGTGAGACAGAAGCATATATGATCAGAATGTAAGATGCTACAATTACAAACTATATGGATCTCTATGCAAAAAGAGAATTTTCGAAGGGCGTAGGGTTGGGAGGAGGCCACACGCACCTCCGTGGATGAGTTTGGTGGATCGGGAGGGGTGCCGGGAGGAGAAGTCCTCCCGCTTGACAAGGCCGACGCGAAGCCGCGGGTGGCGGCGAGCGACGCCGCATCCGGTGGCACGCCGCCAATGACGAGCACATCGAGGGCTCCGCAGCGGTGAACCTCGCCACCAGGCGCCGCCACTGCACGACGCGAGGGAGGAGCCGCCACTGGGAGGTGTTGAGGCGACGCCGCCGCCAAGCCACGGTGGCGAGTGCGGACGAGGCGGCGAGGGCGGCGCCCACGCGGCGGAGGCACCACGCGGCCATGGAGGCGTCCGGACGTGTGGCGTAGGTTTGCTTTGTTCGGCTGCGTCTGGGAGCAGGATCCCAAGGGCTGAGGTAATAAGGGCAGAAGCAGTATCGGTTTTGTTCGTGGAACCGTGGGTTAGGTTTTCGAGCGAACTTGACTTTTTGAATTATATCTATTGATATAAGAGTACCAAAAGAGGCATTCGTATGTCATTTTAGTTGATATAAATAAATTTGATATAGTGTCTATTACAATCGACTTTTAAACATCACCTTAAAAATATACATGTTTGAAAATTAGTTATCGGAGTATAAGCTAAAATCCATATGACGTAGATCAAATCTCGAGGAGAGATTAAATCCATAGGTTGCCCGATCTTTCATAGTAGTAGAACTGCTAGATGCCAGTGGAGCACGAATTACAGGGTGTAATCCGCACTAACATAGCTAAATTTCTCTCCTGCGCACCCCACAACACATGAACGAGAAATAGCGATCAAATATCCGGCGGGTAAAACCAATGCCACGATTGGAATCTACACGCAAAGATACGAAATCTCGATGGACTCTCAAGAACTCGCACACATGGTAAATAGAGATGAACCCTAATTGCCAATGACACACATGGTGTTTAATATACAATCTAAACTCGGCCCATGTATGTGTGTTACACTTTCCTTGCTTGATTCCACATCATCTTGATATAGTGGTACACATACACACAGTTGCACACATGTTGGTAGGCTCAGCGTACACGCAGGCACACATCTGAATACATACATATGCATTTCCTTTTTTGTTTTTACGCTACATAGAACCATTTCCTCCTTTTGCACCAGCAAAGCATCATCTCCGCTGTCGGTTGCACCGCCAATGAGTTTCGTCGCTGCCCTCGCCATTGTGCTTAACCTCGCCGGCCAACCGCTCACCGTTGTCGCCTCATTTGCCATTGTCTGCCCCGGTTAGCGTGCCCCACCGACGCCAATGTTGACGCAAGCACGCACACGTGCCCTACGTCCCTTTGATTTCTCAGTGGACCTAGTCCACGGTGCGATGAGTCTTTGACGGCCAGGCCCACTACTAGAGGCACTGTTCTATGAACCGTGAGCCAGCCTAGCCGAGTCAGCAACCACGTTGGATGCCACCTCAACCCTAGATCTGACATGTCAGTCTACATGGATGGAACATCAGCACCCGAAACGTCCCTTGTGCCATGTCAGCAAGCCACGTGTCATGCCATGTCAGCATGCCACGTCAGCCCTAGATGCCACCTGGTGTGCCACGTGTCTGCCACATCAACCCTAGCTTGACGTGTCCCCACCTTGGAACAAACACTGCCGTAATTGACGAGGTCAAATATTTCTTATCTCGGTGTTTTGATATGAAAGACTTCGGAGAGGCAGATGTCATTCTGAATATTAAATTGATCAAAAGCAGGGATGGGATCACTTTAAATCAATCCCATTATGCTGAGAAAATTTTGAGCCAGTTCGGTTTTGAAAACTGTAAAGTTTCTCCAATACCTTATGATGCGAGCATTAAGCTTTGAAAGAACAAGGGCTTAGGAAACGATGAATTAAGATATTCACAAATTATTGGGCCACTTATGTATTTAGCTGGTGCCACAAGACCTGACATTTTATTTGTTGTGAGCAAATTAAGTCAGTTTACCTCTAACCCAAGAGATGATCACTAGGAGGCACTTGAAAGAGTGTTGCGCTACTTGAGAGGCACAACATCTTTTGGAATACATTATTCTGGACATCCTTCTGTATTAGTAGGATACAGTGACTCTAATTGGATCTCTATATTAGTTTGTGCTGCATTTTTATGGAGGTCTTGCAAATAGACTATATTGACGAGGTCAACCATAGAACCAAAACTTATAGCACTTGACACAGCCACAGTTGAGGCTGAATGGCTGAGAGAGCTTCTATTGGACTTGTTATTGGTTGAGAAACTAATACCTGCAATCCTGATGTACTATGATAATCAAACAGTGTTGGCCAAAATCACAAGTACAAAGGATAATATGAAGTCCTCTAGACATGTGAAGCATATGCTTAAATCGTCGAAACGAGAAACTCGGAGCGGTCATGTGAACTATATTCACCCGAGAAAAATCGGTAGACCCTTTTACAAAGGGGTTAGCATGGAAAGCGATTTCTGTTGCATCTATGGACATGAAAATAAGACCCATTTAAGTTACATCACAATGATAACCTATACCTTCTTGATCAGAGATCCCGTGACTTAGGCAATGGGAAAAACAAATTGATGTTGTAACAAGAGAGTACATATTTATTGTACACATGTCCTAATAAACAATGTACTTTCGACTGTATGAAAGGTTGGATAAACCCTTAATGTATTCTGTTGTCCAAATGAGAAAAATGTATTAGTCTGCAGGATACCTAGAAATAATACATCTACTTGAGCTTAACTGTGCGGTCGCAGTTCACGAGAATGGGGTATTCTCTAGAAAGCTCATGAGAAGATAAGGGAGCATGACCACATAACGCTCTGTTTAGGGGTGGTTCATTGGCAGCCTAATACTAGTTGAGATTTCAAGTGAAATCTGATCACAAAAAGCTATGAATTCAAGGTATAGTTCATTCATCAGCTGTGAGAAGATGAATCTTGTCATTCTAGTTGCAAGTTCAACCCGTATGGGACTTATACTAAAAGACTGGTATATTAACAATACTTCAGCATAATATCTTTATCATATGTTTATTTCTTGCTTTGGAATTGGTGGGGACTGTTAGAAATTGGCCCATGTGATTATGGACCATTTCCTTAATTCTAAAGTATGCATGGTTTAGTCCATATTGCTAAGGCAATGTGAGGAAGACCGATTTATAAGGTGAAGTCCTCACCACTCCTTGAATATGGATAGAGATGATATGAGGATGGTTATGTCTAGTCACACACTTGCGCACGCACGCGCGTGCATATTCACGTATTTTTGCGTAAAAATCTTGTGACTTACGACGCGCGACCGTGACGTGACATGGCACGCCACTTGGCAGACCAATCCATCTTTATTTTTGCTGAACCCTGCACAAGTCTCTCTTTGTTTGAATGAGATTCAAACATTTGAATGAGGCAGTTACAAGTGAACTTACACTGCTTAATTTGTGATTTGATGAGGCAGTTACCAGTGCATAATTCTGTTTAAAACGCAACAGTTACTAGTGAATAACTGCAGCGCCCTTAAAAGGGCCTGGAGACGTCCAGGAAAAAAATGAGAGAATTTTGTACCTCCATTCTTCCTCTACTTTCTTCCCGCGTGCACTTAGAAGGAGGGAGAGCGGCTATCTCCGAATCGTTGCCGCAGAAAGTACCTGCACGGGGCGGTAATAAGGTTTCTGGCAGCGATGATCGCGACCGCTCACCGCACCTGCGTCATCTATGTTCTGCACGTCAAGCTGCTGGCGCTTCCTCGCTTCTTCATCGGCGAAAAAGTAAGTCATTCGCACACACGTTCGACTTTGTAACTACAATTTTCTTGCATATATTCTCAAATATGATGAGTAGCCTGCTGTTAGTAGTAAGTTTTGCATCACTAGTTTGTTGTATTTGTTTCTTAGTAAAATTTGGAATTAAAATATTGCCCACATATCCAACAATTTTTAGCAAGTTTCAACACGTTTCAAAAAGTTTTAAAAAAGTCTCAACAAATTTCAGAAAGGTTTCATGGGCTTCAACAATGTTTCATCAAAAGTTTCAAAAATCAAATATATTTTAAGCAAGTTTCAAACATGTTGCACAAAGTTTCATAACTGGATACGAGGCTTGCAAAATTGAAATGTTAAGTTTCATAACTGGTACTTCAGTTTCAAATGAACCAAACTGAAATTTCAATGAACCCTAAGTTTCAAAACCGTAGAATACCAAAACTTCCATGAAACTTCAAAGAAAACATCAAGTTTCATCCACGTTTCATCCAGTCTCAGAAGACTTGTTTCAAAGAGTTTCATGAATGTTTTACATAGTTTTATGCACGCTTCAGAGAGTTTTAAGTGAATTCCAATGTTTTACATCTCCTTTCACTTCCGGTAGACTGACAAGAGCACAAGCACGCTGCACCGTCCGCTCGCGGCTGCAACACCCATGCGGTCACCTACGGGTGCCCGCTTCTGCCGTCGTGCTCGCCGTGGGTGTTCACCGTCCGTCACCGCCACGCTCGGGCAAGCTTGCGGCTGCTCATTGCGCTTGGGGCGCGCTTGCTCCCTACCGCCATGTCCCCACCCGTCCCTGGCGGTGGCTGGCGGGCTAAACGATGAGATCCGTCGCCGGCAGTGGCGAGAGAGAGAGAGAGAGAGAACGTGCGAGGGAGAGAGACCGATGAATTGGTTCGTTTGAGTGGCTCATGTGACCTCTTGTTTGGATAAGATTTAGGCAGCAAAGATCGTTACCAAGCAACTCCATCCAATGGTGATCAGCTATTCTGTTGTAAAGACACCCAATGATATACCGTTTCCGTAAAATCATTTTCCTTCGTAAAATTACAGCAAATGAGCTCAGCACTCAGCAGTTCACTCCATTACATGCTGTCTGTTGGGTTCTTAAATTTATTTTTTGGTTTTTAAAGAATGGTGATGTCTGTTTATGAGCGAGAAACATATATATAATGTACATATCTTTGTTCGGTAACTGCAGGAAGGGCTCTTGGATCTCGAGGTATAAATCCGAATGCTATTGGTGCCCCAATTCCAAACCGTAGTAAGCATCACCAGGCAGAGACCTCCTGCAGTAGATCGTGCACCGATTTATATCACTCTGACCTCCCGGAAACTGCACCGTAGCAACTATATATATATACTGTCAAGCTGCAGCAAGGCCAGCCATGGATATTTTCATATGCATATAGTCAAATAAATTAGGGGAATTATGTTTGTGTCTAAAAATAGCTCAATTGTGGATATGCCACTTAACTTTTATTACCATGTTTTTATTTGCCATCCTGTAATGCATTTCATGTCAACTACGCATACCTGGACTGAAATACCCTTGTGAAAGCAACGTCTTCTCCATATTACCAATATATAAAAGTATTCAAATTTTTCAAAAAAAAAAAAGATTTAGCGGACATTCTACAGCCATGTAAAATTTTAAGATCAAATGTTATAACAATTGAGAGAAATGAAAAAGATAAATTTTACATGAATAGTGATTTTCACTGTTCATCATTATTCATCGTCTAATTTTTTCAAAAAATTGAAAACCTTTTTATACATAGGTGATTCAAAGATAGTAGAGCGCACGCGCAACTAGTTGTCAATGAAACGAAGCGGGATACATCTTTGAGGGAGAAGGTCTGCTGAGTATTGTTGCCAATTTTACATAGACCTCAACTAAACTCACAAGAGGATGAACTCCAGAGCACACAAACTTTAGACGGTGCACGTTAATATAGTTAAGGGCAAGAAAACTCTGTGGTCTCTCATTCCAACTTATTCGACTAATATCCGTAGTATAACCAACTATAACATGGTGATATCAAGTTATTTCGCCACAAATCAGATATGCAACAATGTGTATAAAAGGGGCAAACAGAAAACGTTTCAGGGCCCAGCACACATGCACCGAATTATTCTTGTACTGAAGCCTGCTTGTTGATGTTTAACTTGTGTCGCGCAAGTGTATGACTCACACTTATTCCCAGACTAGTTGAATGTCCATGCGTTGCTATGGATTTTTAAAATTTATCATACTATATGTTTTAAAACTCACAGGTGGTAAAATTTTTTAAAATATGTATACAAACATGTTCTAAAAGTTTTTAAATCCGTCAAGTAACTCAAAAGCCGTCGATCACACCTCATGGTCATAAGTCGGAAGACATCAACCACACCTCGCGGTCGTAGGTCGGGAGCCCTCAAGCACACGTCGTCGTAAGTTGGAAGCCATCGACCATCGCACATGATAATAGGGTGGGGGCGGTCGACCATCGCTGGTGGTCATAAGTTAGCAACGGTCGAAAATCGATTGTGGTCCTAAATTGGGAGCCTTCGACAATGGCTCATGGTCGTACATCAGAAGCCGACGACCATTGTTCATGATCGTAAGTCGGAAGTCATCGAGGATACCTCGTGGTCGTAAGTTGGAACACAACGACTAGCGCTCGTGGTGATAAGTCGGAAGACATCAACCACACCTTGTGGTCGTAAGTTGAAGCACATCGACCAGTGCTCATGGTCGTAAATTAGAAGCCATTGATCACATCTCGTGGTTGTAAGTTAGAAGCTGTCAACCATCGCACGTGATCATAGGTCGAGAGCAGTCGACCATCGCTGGTGATTGCACATTGGCAGGCCTCTAGTGCACTTGTGCCCTATCGCCCAACTGCCGGCACTAGCCTGCTTGGCCCTGACTTCAACCGCGACCCTTTGACATCAACTACGGCCCCTTCGACCATGGCCCCCTTCGTCCACGGCCCCGACTTCGAACACAGTGTTGACTTCGACCATGGCCCCGACTTTGACCACTACCCCTTCAACTTCGAGCACTACCTCCAACCACTGTCACCTTCGACCATGATCCTTCGATGTCGACCACTTTCCCCTTCGACCACGGCTCCCTTCGACCATGGCTTCAACTTCGACCATGGATCTTCGACTTTGACCAGCGCTCATGGTCGTAAGTCGGAAGACATCGACCACATCTCGTGTCGTAAGTCGGAACACATCAACCAGCGCTTGTGGTCATAAATCGGAAGCCGTCGATCACACCTCGTGGTCAAAAGCTTCTCACAATCCATGGAGAGTATGAGACCTTGTGGGTCTTGCCGTCAACCTTCTGGCCCCCTTCAACTTCGACCACTGTCCCCTCAACCACTGTCCCCTTCGACCATGGCCCTTCGACGACCACTACCCTTCGACACTGACCACTTCCCCCTTCGACCACGACTTTGACTTCGACCAATGATCTTCGACTTTGACCATGGATCTTCAACTTCGACCACTGCCCCTTCGACCATTGTCCCCTTCGACCATGGCCCTTCGACGACCATGGCCCTTCGACGTCGACCACTTCCCCCTTCGACCACTGCCCCCTTCGACCACGACACTTCAACGACCATGGCCCTTCGACGTCGACAACTTCCCCCTTCGACCACTGCCCCTTCTACCATGGCCCTTCGACGTCGACCACTTCCCTTTCGACCCCCTTCGACCATGGCTTCGACTTCGACCACTGCCCACTTCGACCATAGCACTTCGACGACCACGACCCTTCGACGTCGACCACTTCCCCCTTTGACCACCATCCCCTTCAACCAGTGGCGGACCCAGGAAAAAAATTAGGTAGGGCGAAGTCCAAAGGATCGGATCCAAAAAACTAAGTAGGTCAAGTCGGGCGTGAAATAAGCGATAGTACTCAAAAGCAAAATAATCTATGATCAAACTATGTTGCGATCACACTAATAAAAGTATGTGATACGAAATAGAAACAAAGAACTACAATTTGCATGTTAACATATGTAGATAACGGAAGGACAATGAAAATACCTCACTAATGAAGCTTAATCCACAATTGTAGATGAGTCAGAAAGAAATAACCTATCAATTGTGAAAGATAGATAAATCAGTAGTGTCACAATTCGATAATAGAATATAAAAGATGCAATAAAAAGAAGACAAATCGGGAGGCCAAGTTATTACGCAAATCGGTCTTGATAATATTCATAGCCGAGAAGGATCTTTTAACCAATGTCGTCGCCACCGTAGTAGCAATGCTAACTCGATGAAGCCATCAAAACTTATACTCAAATACACAAGTCTGATCTCTAGAATAAATAGAATTTATTGTACTTTTATAAAATAAAACTATGAAAATACAATATATAAAATTATAAAAGAAATTACCAATCCTCAAATCCACTCCACGACTTCTCAAATCACCGCATCCTCAAATGACAAATCACCGCAGCTCCTCAAATCACGTTCTCCAGAGACCTCGCCTCCTCAAATCCACCGACGCCCGACTCCTCGCCTCCTCAAATTCCTGACGCCTGACCGCCTCCCTCCTCAACCGCCACCGCCTCCTGGTCCCGGCCTCGCCTGGGCCTGGCCGTGCCGCCAAGGCCCCGCCACCGCATCCCGCCCGACCTCCCTAGCCGCTGGCGCCACCGCAGTCCTCCGACTCCTCCGCCGGGCGCCGCCGCTGCCCTCCTCCGACTCACTTTGGCGTCGCCGCCGCCGTCGAAGACTCCTCCTTTGGCGCGCGCCGCCCTCCGCCTCGCCGCCGGGACTCGGGAGGTCGGGTTAGTCCGTCTTGGCTCTCTTTCTTGGTGGACTGTTGGCCTGCACGTATATCTCATTCCATTATTGCTTTGTTGCCTTGTTGGGCCGTGTGTGTTATTGGATGTTGCTTAGACTTGGGTCTTGTGATGTCCACCAACTCTCGACCGTGCTTGCTTCCAAGTTCCACCGGGCGACGGCGCCGGGTCCGGCCGGCGAGGAGCTCGGGCGGCGCCGGGCTCGCCTCAAAGGCGTGTCCGCCCGCCTTCAACCATTGTCCCTTCGACCATGACGCTCGATGTCAACCATCGCCCCTTCGACCATGGCCCTTCGACATTGACCACGGCCGACTTGACCACCGTCCTCTTCGATGACCACGGCCCTTCGACGTCGACCACTTCTCCCTTCAACCACCGCCCCCTTCAACCACGGCATCGACTTCGACCATGGATCATCGACTTCGGCCACAACCCCTTTGACCACAGCCCCAACGTCGACCATGCCCCCCTTCGACCACGACCCCGACGTCGACCATGGCCCCGATGTCGACCATGGCCCTTCGACTTCGACCGTGGACCGACTTCGTCCACGACCCTTCCACTTCGACCACTGCCCGTTCAACCACTGTCCCCTTCGACCATGGTTTGGACTTCGACCATGACCCTTCGACTTCGACCATGGCCCTTCAATTTTGACTGTGGATTGACTTCGTCCACGGCCATTCGACTTCAACCACTGCCCCCTTCTATCACTGCCCCCCGTCGACCATGGTTTTGATTTCGATCACGAACCTTCGACTTCAACCATGGCTTGACATCGACCACAGCCCTTTGACTTTGACCACGGACTGACTTCGTCCACGACCCTTCAACTTCAACTACTGCCACCTTTGACCACTGTCCCCTTCAGCCATGGCTTGGACTTCGACCATGGCCCTTCAACTTCGACCATGGCCTAACCTCGACCACAGCCCTTCAACTTCGACCACGGCCCTTCGACTTTGACCACTGCCCCTTCGACCACGGCTTCAACTTTGACCAAGGATCTTTGACTTCAACCATGGCCCCCTTCAACCACAGTTTCTACTTTGACCACAGCCCCTCGACTTCGGCCATGGCCCCTCAACCACGGTCCCATTCAACCATGGCACCGACTTTGATGACTATCTTGGGAAACCAAAATCGCCAAACAAACAGCGATGAGCTCGAGCAAAAGCGATGAGGTAGAGAGCTCACCGGGTGGCGATCACGGGCGACGGCGGGGAGAGCCACGTTAGCGAGCGTAGTAAGAGGAAGCTGTCTAGTGTCGTTCTCTTTGATCCACCGACCGCTGTTGCCGAGCACCATTCTCTCTGATCCACCGACCGCTATTGCCGAGCATCGTACAGCTGGTTGGAGGGGTGATGGGAGATGGAATTAGTGGTGACGCCTTAGAGAAAGTTGGGGGACTGTGACCAGACGCTACCGTGCGGGGAAAGAATTGGTGGTGGCACCGAGGAGGAGGAGGAGGCATGGCCAAAGGGTTCGCGGGAGAAGAAGGCGGCGGTTGCGGGAGGTGGAGGTGGGGAGGCGGAGGCGGGCAGATGGGGAGAGGAGGCGGTGGGCAAATGCGTCGGGAAGACGGCGACGAGGGGATGCGACACTGCTAGGGGAAGTTGGGGGACTACGACCAGACGCTACCGCATGGGGAAGGAATTGGTGGCGGCGTTGAGAAGGAGGAGGAGGCACGGCACGCGGGTTCGGGGGAGAGGAGGCGACGGTTGCGGGAGGTGGAGTGGTTGCGGGAGGCGGAGGATGCGGGGAAGAGAAGAGGAGTGCAGTCCACGTGTCAGCTTGACATTTTCTATGAGGAGCGGAAGAACTACCAACATGCAAATCTGAACAGCTGATCTTTAATAGGATGGCTGAGAAAAGAGGAGGGAGAACGGACCGACGACCACCAAGTCACACTTTTATAATAGTAAAGAAATTATGTTTTCAGTCATTGCCCTATAAAAGAACATAGATAAAATTACAAGTTCAATTAGATGTGGGCAAAAGAAACACCAAAAAAAATTCTTACCATTATGTTTCCGACCCTGAATTGTGAGTTCTTAGATGACTTGAATGTTTCAAAGAATTCTTTAGCCTTTTGCAGTTCAAGCTTCCACCTTGCTTTGCCCACTTATGTTCAGAAGCTAAAATCTCAATGATCCGGGGCAATGCTCTCCGTGCAGCATCTGTGTCAAGGAAGGCAAGCCGGCATCTCCTCGCAACAAAGTCCACAGCTGAGTCACAATACTCATGACGAGCACAGTATGCTACTTCAGCTTCCAGAAAAGGGTATCCGTGAGCGAATCGCTTTCCCAAGCATTTGTTCTAAAAAACATTGAACCGTAATGATTACCAGATAAAGTGGCTAGGTTGGTTGGTAATGATTAATGAAGACGTCATTTTCAGAGCAGACTAATCAAGCCTGAGTTTTGGTCGCACCAGATTGACTACCCATTAAACAGAACGATGGGTGCAATCATGTGAGTTGTGACAGGAGATCCATACTTCATTTAAAACTATCAGCAAAGCATGGATGCACTCCTAAAACAAGGAAAATGCGTGTAGGAAGTTCAGACGCGAACCGTTAGCAGAAATCTTCTATGAGACTAGCATGTTGATACGGACCTGGGCAATTGTAGGCACTCGTTCGGCCAAAGTTCCATATGCGTGGGACAGATGTTTCGATACAGCACTGTCTATTGCACCTGGAATAACTTTGCCACCATATGTCCTTTTCGTTCGTCTGTGATCTTGTTCTTTTCGGTTTCTAAAAGCTGTTTTTCGGTTTTTCTATATTAACTAGCTTTTAAACGGAGTATCTTTTTAAGATAGAGTCTACTAGTTAATTGTAGTATATACTGTACCGACTTCATTTATATTGGCACGAACAGCCCAAAAACCATAAGCCACAGCTAAAAGCCACAAGCCGCAGCCAAAAAGAATAGGCCCTATAATTCTGAGCAAGCACTGCAAAAGAAGCATGGTACCATCCATATCGCACTATTCTGTAACACTCAAGCTTAACAAAAGCCCATAATATCACCTACAACTACAATCACTATCAATTTGAACCATTAAATACAATTTACTAACATCTATGCTTCACGAATAACCATTCTTCAATAATCATGAATAGAAATTTCAGCAACATAGGAGCCAATAAATAGACCTTTAGATGAACCAATTAACCAAAGGATGAATCAATGGGTCTCTTCTTTTCAGCTTCTGAAAGTTGTTTTTCAGCTTTTCTACAATAAGTAAGTTTCAAACGGAGTGTCTTTTTAAGGCGAGGTCTACAAGTTGATTGTAGTACATACTGTAGCAACTTTATTTATATTGGCAAAAATCGTATACAAGTTTCTTTTAATCCGTACTCTCTCTCACGAATAGTCAAAAGTCATAAGCTGTAACCATAAGCCATAAGCCACAGCTCAAAAGAACACCTCCAATAATAAAGCTAATCAAAGGAAGGCAACAAGTACCAACAATATAAAATCGTAAAGTGCTAGAGGGAATGCATTATTCATGTAAGAATTGCAACGATAGTCCAGATTATTTATGGCATTAAATGATTGACCACTAATTGAGAGGAATAATTAAAATCGTGTAAGATTACATGTGCTACTTCCACCCATGTATATCACCATCAACATTCACGAAAAAACAACAATAAAGCATATGTGAGTCCACGACTCAGCAAGTACAAAATATAATAATAAGCAAGGCAACATTATATTAACAATTCATATCTATTTACCATTAACTCAATTTCACATTTTCATTCTCATCAATTTCCACTTATATATCTCATCAATACACATATCTTTACTTCTCTTCCTTATACTGGTAAAACAGAGTATTACATCGGTCGGTGTTCACTCCTTTTCATGAGGGGATCTCAACTCTACTCCTGTGGAGTGTCTACCGAAGTAGATCTTTCCTCCACTCCCGTGGGGTACCTACCGAAGTAGGTCTTTCTCCACACCCATAGATTGCGTACCAAAATAGATCTCTCTCTACTCATTCCCCTGGGTCGCTTACACAAGTAGGCTCTAGAGGGTCACATAGGTTAGCTCTTTGTAACATGAATGCTCCACATGCAACACAATGACTATATCTTTCTTTAGTTCATTTTCAGCATTAAACAATTGACATAATCATCATTCTACCATAATCATTATCATCATCATCATTTTTTCATAAGCATGTGAGCAATATAAAAGCAAGTTTAATCATGTGAATAATCATGGAAAGTATTCATTTAACCATAACAATAATTTCACACTCGAATACCATAGTGATAATAGGTAACTCCAGTTACTGAACTGTTGCTCATCTACTTAGGTCCTCCTTGGGTAGGGGTGCGGTATATGGAGCTAATAGGGTGTGGTACTATAGGTGGTGCAACAAAAATAAATCTACCTGAGGTATGGGGTCCTCGGGCTCTGTAGGAGTTTCCATGGTGAACTTCTTAGTGTGTGATCTGGCGCTTGCGGTTGTTCTCGAAGAGCTTGTGCTTGTTCTCGTAAACAAGGGCCTTGTCCACTAGGTGTTGGCAATCAGCAAATTCATGAGAGGATAGTTGCAGCGCTACGCCTTAATGCAAACCTTCCAGGAATCTTTCTTGTTTTTCCTTGTCATCCTCAATTTCTGTGGGGCATAACAAGACAGTTGATTGAACTTGGTGAGGTACTCATGCCCTATCATATTTCCTTGTTTTAACTCATGAAATTCTTTCTTCTTCGGCCTCATAAGTCCGGTAGGAATGAAGAAGTCAAGGAATGCTATACTGAACTCATCCCATGTGATAGTTTGATCCTCTTCTTGGGTTGCTTTGAAGATGTCCCACCAACTTCTATCGGTCCTTCAAGTTGATGACTTGCAAAGAGAACTTTTTCACAGGCAGTCCATCTGGCAATGTCCAACTTCTTCTCGATGGTACGAAGCCAATTGTTAGTGTCCAATGGCTTCTTGGGACTAGAAAAGGTAGGGGGATTGGTCCTCAATAACTCTCCTAGCTTAGAAGTTCCTTCAAATGATGTCGCATTCTGGGTGAGAATCTCTAGGAGTTGAGTCTGACAGGCCATAACATCAGCCATGGTGGGGTCTTTCGGTGGCGGCGGTGGTGTTGTTTGTTTATGACGCTCTCCTACCATCCTACTAAGGGCACATAAATAGATGAGAAGGAAAGCTACAAGGAAAGAAGGTAGCTACGGGGGGAATTCTAGTAACAGAAGAAACACAAAGATCCAAGCACACAAAGAAGGGAAACAAACAACTACCCAAAGCATTACATAAAGCAACTACACAAATAACATAAAGCAAGGTCTTACATGACTGCAATACATAGCACACTTAGGAGAACATGTAGTTCATGAGTACATAAAGGGTTACTGTTGTGGCTACAGCCCAAACAACAGAGAAGGGGACTAGTAGAAGAGGAGAGCCAGATCTGTGGGAGAGTTGGTGAGAATGAGAGGACGTCCCTCCTCCTACCCCTCCTAGGGGTTTATATACATGAGTGGGGTAGAATGGGAAATCCCCATTCTACCCCTTAGTACTTACAAAGGATGATGGTACATTGGTATATTTACACTGGTATATGCTTTACACTATTGGGCCTATTACATGTTGAACTAGTTGCACGACCCGGTCGCGGGGGGTTGGGCCACCCCCACAACAATTACAATCATCATTACATCGATACAAAGTTCATGCGAGAATAGCTATAATATCTCACTACCCAAAAAACAACTATGTAAGCTCTAGTGGCCTATCCTATAAGTCTAGTCCTACCTGGTAAAGCTAATAAGCCAACTTATCAAGGTAGCCTCCACACACCATTCGATGTGGTTCCTAATATAGATGTGGTGTACCTCGTAGAAGGTGTGCTTCTAGTACTACAAGTACCCTAACAAGCCTGCCAGGTGGTCCACCCAAAGACCTAGCTTCTCATCGTGGGTGATCTTGCATGGCTTAGGCATCTAAATGGAATTTGAAGGGAAATCAGGAAAAGATCAGTAAGCTAGTTTTTAGAAATCAAAAGGGAAATAAGGCAAAAGAAAGATACTAACAAAAGGGAAGAAGAAAATAGTAGTAGTACACTATATTTTTTGTAAGGGTATTTGATTAAGTAAATTATCTATTTTCAAACACTCAAAGTCCTTAGGTTAACATCCATTCTAACTATAGTTTATCCTACAATCAATATGGCTATGATATCACCTCTATAGTGATCAAGATCTGGCAATCTGGACCTTCTGTGTATTCTTAGCTAGTTCCTAGATCAATTGCTAGCCCGCACAATATAACAATGGGGAATATCGCATCCATACATGCGTATAAGTAAAAAGGGGTACTTAGTATCATATAGACAATCATAAATAGATCTTATGATCAAATTTTATAGAATGGGCTAACGAGCCAAATGAGGTTGTTCACATAAAGTAGTGGAAAGTAAATAAACCAGAAGCACCTCCATGATTTGCCATAGGCAATCGATTGGGGCTAAACCTACTCCTGGCTATCGTCTTCAACAATGTAGCTGGGGGCATGGAAGCATCCAAACACTAGGCCATTGCTTCCATCATATAAATCCACTTATTAAGCAACCATGAGTACAAAAGTACTCAACAAGCCCTTATGCAAAATGCAAGTATATAGATGTAGGGTTTGTCAACGGAGGGTTATATTGTTCTTTTAATGAAAACAAGTGTAGGTACCATAACTAATTTCCAAACCTATGACAGCCATTTTTATATAAAACCAAAGTGTCTTGTTTATGTCATGTTTGTCATGAGAGAGAATTTCCTTTGCTTTCGTCTTTCAGTTCCATTCTACTGGAGGGGAGAGAAGCTGATCGGAGGTTCTGGAGGAGCTCAGGGAGGTTTGGTGCGGGCTGGCAACGGTTGGCGGTGAGGAAGATGACAGCGCGGGCTCGCCAAAGGGGGAGAAGGAGCTGGGTGAGGTTCAAGTTGCCTTGGTGGCTACTGGGCGAAGCTTCATGTGCTGCGAATTGAACGGAGGCGTGATTTGAGCCCGGCGGGCCAAGGCGGGGGCTTTTGCTTGAGGAGGAAGAAATGGGGAAGGAAGGGCACTCGGAGGCAGGGAAAGCAAGGATGGGAGAATTGGAGAAAATGCAAGGCCGGCCACGGGCTTTTATAGCCGAGGGAGGTTAGGGAGAGCCGTTGCGCCATTAATGGCCAAGTAACAACCATTGTGGCTGAACTATGATAGGCACAGAGGCCAAAGATGGTGGGGCTAGGAGAGGACAGCTAAGGGAGAGGTGGAGGTGCGCAGACGCACACGTGCGCATGCGAGAGAGAGGGAGCAACGTTTGGCCAGGAGTGCCAGGGCCGGGTCAGCCATGGGCGCATCGAGGGAGAGAAGCAGAGGAGCTAGGCAGGAGGACTAGCTCAGGTGGGGGAGGGGCGGAGCTAGGTGACACTAGGGAGGGAGAGGAGCCGAGCTAGCGCAGAGTGGGTGGCAGCTAACTTGGGATGGTGGGCAGCGCCGCTGGGTGTGCCCACTAGGCACGGGCTGGGGCAGAGAGGGTAAGGGAGAGAGAGAAGGGGGGAAGAGGGGATGGGCTGAGCGAAGGCTAGTAGGCCGAGAGGGATAAATAGGTTGAGGCCTAACAAGATTTTTGAAAACTTTTGATAATTTTGGAAATTCTAAGAATTTTGAAATACAAATTGAATTTAAACTCAAGTCTTTAAATTAACCACAAAACTTTAAACAGCCCCAAAAATGGGGTGTTACAGATCCTACCCTTCTTAAACAAAATCTCAACCCTGAGATTCGAGCTACTCTAAGAACAGAAAGGGGAATCCAATCTAAGTTGGTCCTCGCGCTCCCAGATGGCTTCTCTTTTTGAGTGGTTACTCCACTAAACTTTGCAGAGACGGAGGGTCTGGCATCTTGTTTGCTTCTCCATGGTATCGAGGATCTTGATTGGGCATTCTAGATACGTTAGATCTTTCTGAAGCTTGATGGTCTCAATCAGGGTTTGCTCTTTGGAGACTCTGAGACACTTCTTGAGTTGAGAGACGTGGAACACATTGTGCACATCTGATAGACTTGCGAGTAGCTCCAAGTGATAGGCGACTTCTCCACATTGGTGATGATGGGGAATGTGCCTATATATCTAGGCACACTCTTGCCTTTTACTTTAAATCTCCAAACTCCTCGAAGTGGTGACACATTGAGGTACACATGATTTCCAACTTCAAAAGGTATAGCTCTACGACGATGGTCGACATAGCTCTTCTGTCTAGACTGGGCTGCTTCCAGGCGATCTCTAATCAACCAAACTTTCTTTTCTGCTTGCTTAAGGGTATCTGGTCCGAAGATATATCGTTCTTGAGTTTTGAACCAATGTAGAGTGGTTTTGCACTTTTTTCTGTAGAATGCTCCAAATTGTGACATCTTGAGACTAGCTTGATAACTATTGTTATAGGAGAATTCTGCATATGGTAGACACTTCTCCCAATCTACAGTGAATTCCAGGGCACCAGCCTAAAGCATATCTTCCAGAATATGGTTTACTCTTTTAGTCTGCCCATCTGTTTGAGGGTGATATGCGGTGTTGAAAGCTAGATGGGTTCCAAGTACATCATGCAAACTTACCCAAAAATGTGAGGTAAACTGAGATCCTCGATCTGAGACTATTCTTTTGGGAACTCCACGCAGACACACAATACAAACCATGTGTAACTCGGCCAATCTGTCCCCTTTGTAGGTGGTCTTCACAGGGATGAGGTGGGCAACATTGGTTAATTTGTCAACAATAATCCATATGAAATCATATCCAAACTTTATCCGTGGTAAGCCGGTGATGAAATCTATTCCAACTTCTTTTCACTTCCACTAGGGAATTTGTAGGGGTTGGAGTAGTCCAGCAGGTATCTGGTGCTCGGCTTTGATCCGTTGGCACACATTGCAACATGCTACAAATTTAGCGATGTCTCTCTTCATACGAGGCCACCAATATAATGTTTTTATATATCTTGATACATGTTGGTGTGCCTGGGTGCAGGGTATAGGCTGAACTATGGGCCTCTTTAAGTATCAATTCCTTGAGCTCCTTCTGGTGGGGAACAAAGAGATGCTTCATATACCATAGGATTTCTTATTGATCTTCGATCATCTTGGGGGCTTTTCCTTTAGTTGTGAGGTGGTTAAATCTTTGGACTCCAAGGTGTCCTTCTTGAGCGGCTTTGATCTACTCTTCCAAGGTTGGGTGACTTCCATAGTTGCTATGGTGCCATGTTCAGCCAACTCGAGGTTGAGGGCGTCGAGTTCCTTCTAGAGCTTAGGTTGAAATTCTTGAACCATTATAATGCTGCAGTAGGGCTTGCGGCTTAACGCATTGGCCACTACATTAGTTTTTCCAGGATGGTAATGAACATCCAGATTATAATCTTTGATTAGCTCCAATCATCTTCTTTGGCAAAGGTTCAAAACTGTTTGCATGAAGATGTACTTGAGACTCTTATGGTATGTGTAGATATCACAACTGTTTCCAATCAGATAATGCTGCCAAAATTTAAGAGCATGCACTACTGATGCTAACTCCAAGTCATGGGTGTGATAGTTATCCTTATGTGGATGAAGTTGTCTTGATGCATATGCTACGACTTTTCCTTCTTGTATAAGCACACAACCAAGACCTTGGCGTGAAGCATCATAGTACATTTCAATATCCTTGTGTATATCTAGCAGGACTAACACAGGGGCATTGGTTAATTTCTTCTTTAATTCTTCAAAGATCTTTTCATAGGATTCTGTTCATTCATACTTCTCTTTATTCAGCAGGTGATTCATGGGTTTGGACAGCTTTGAAAATCCTTCTATGAAGTGTCTATAGTATCTGGCCAATCTGAGGAAACTTCGGACTTCGATCACTGAAGTGGGCTGCTTCCAATCCAAAACAACTCCAACTTTGGAGGGGTCCACTCCTACTCCTCCAGAGGATATAATGTGTCCATGTAAACTGATCTTATGGAGCTAAAAGTCACATTTGGTGTTCTCTAAGCTTCTCTAGGAGCAAACATAGATGTTCCGTGTGTTCTTCAGTGGTTTTGGAATATATTAGAATGTCATCTATGAACACAACCATAAACTTGTCCAATATTCCGTGAATACCTTGTTCATGAGGTTCATGAAGTAGCCTGGGGTATTGGTCAAGCCAAATGACATGACTGTGAATTCATATAGGCCATACTGAGTGGTGAAAGCCATCTTGGGAATATCTCCAGCCCAGATATTTATTTGATGGTACCCTGACCTTAGGTCTATCTTGGAGAATATTGTGGTTCCTGAAAGCTGGTCAAACAAGTCATCAATGTGGGGCAAGGGATACTTATTATTGATAGTCACATCATTAAGGTTTTGGTAATTCACACATAATCTGGTTGAGCCATCTTTCTTTTTCACAAAGAGCACCGGTGAACCCCAAGGTGATGAGTTAGGTCTGATGAATCCTTTCTCTTACAGGTCCTCAATCTGAGTCTTTAGCTCTTCTAGTTCATCTACAGCCATTCTGTAGGGTCTCTCGGCAATTAGGGCGGTTCCAGGTTTTAGGTTGAATACAAATTATTTGTCTTTGTCTGGTAGCATGCCAAGCAATTCTTCTAGAAAAACTTCTGGGTAATCTTGTACTATGGACATTTCCTTAAGTGGCTTGTCTTCAAGATGATGGATTGCATGACTCAAGGAGGGGCGATCCAAGCTAACTTTTATTTTCAACCCAGGGTAATTGGTGAGTATCACTTGCCTATTGGCACAATATATCATTCCTTGGTATCTGGACAGCCAATCCATTCCTAGCATAATGTCCTAGCATATGGTGATCTCTACTTTAGGACTCACTAAGGTGGTAGTTAATGGTCCTCCTGGTGAGGTAAGCACCATAGGTCTTTTCAATCTAAAAGTCGGCAATTTAAGCCTTTTAACAAACATTCCCGGTATGAATGAATATGAAGCCCCTGAATCAAACAAAACATAAGCAGGTGTTGACTTAAGTAGAAACATACCCATGAGTACTCCAGTGGTTTCCTGAGCTTCTTGACGGTCTTGTGGTTCACACCACCGTTCGCTATTGACGTAGTCTTGAATGCCTGTAGAACCTGATGGCCTTTTAACGGGAGTTAAGGCTGGGCTTCAGGCCAGAGAGGCTCCCAGTTTGAACTTCGCCAGGGTGACTTGGTGATTTGGGCATCTATTTACAAAATGCCCTTTTCTCCACAACTGAAACAATGGAGGTAAGTTCCAGGGTTTGTTGTGGAAGACTGCCCTAAGGGTCGAGTGACATGCGTCATATTTGTATATACTTAGCCGTCATTTTACCCTCATATGTTTCATATTTTGGGACCAAATATCATCATTTACACGTTTTTCTATAATTAATTGCTCGAAATGGACCATTTCACATTTTTTTTATATTTTTCCGTAGGCCAGCGCGATCGAGGCGCATAAACGACAAATCTGGACTGCTCCGTACAGATGAACGTGTCGTCACGGATGCGTAGGATAAAACCGCGATGAAATCGGACTTCCAGAGGGCCAGAATAAAAGAAATCAAATGGGAAAAGGATCTAATTGTAAACCCTAGATTTTTTGAGGGCTAAATCGTAAAATTCCAAATCCCCAATCTCATCAAATCCCTAGCGCCGCTGCCTGCGATTTTCTTGGAGCCGGCCATTTCTTCTACTTCTCCTACGCTTCGCTCTCTCCTCCCCTTCCTCTTCTCCAGCGCCGACGAGGGTCGGCCAGCTCGTCGGCGGCCAACCATAGTTCCCTCTTTCGCCACTCCCCACCGCTCCTCCACATACGCGCCACCACCCTCCTTGCTCTTTCCCCAGCTCCACCGAGCCCGGTATTTTCTTCTGCTTCTCTCCTTCACGTTCTTCTCTTCTCCCCCTGATGCTCTTCCTATCTCCGGCCGCCGGCGAGGCCGGACCGACTCGCCACTACGCCACCTCCTCTTCTCCCGCCCACTTGCCGCCACTTCTCCTCTTCTTCCTCCTCCTCCGCAAAGAACTCTCTCAGCTTCTCTCCCTCACCGCCACCAGCGCCTCCCAACTCCACTGACACCGTCGGCGTCGGCAGATCTCCCTTCACCGCCTTCTTCACCCAAGATCTCCTCTCTGCCGCCACCGTGTCACCGGCGACCGCGACCTATCTTCTTCCACGTCGCCGACTGCTGCTTCCACTCCACCGACGCCAACGAGCTCCGACTTCTTCCTCTTCTCCGACGTGTGCTCCGCCATCGACTGCATCTTCTTCAACCCCTCTCGGCTTCCCTTGCTTCCTCTTCACTTCGGTTCATCTCCATATCCTCACCATTTATCTCTTTGCTGCTCTTAATTCTCGCCAAGAATCACGCTTAATGCTTATCCTTACTTCCTGTTAATTGTGCACTGTTAATCCAATCTATGGAGTGATGCTTGTGATTGTGAAAGAATGTTTGTAGCTTTTGCATTTGTGCTATTATCTTTGTGAGTATCTGTTCATGTGGTATCTCGCATCGATAATGTGATCCTTATGCGCAGAGAGTGCTCTCTGTAATATGTTAGTTCTGTGTCTAAGTTAGTGAATTGTTTAGTTCATTTGATTTTGCTATGTTATTCATCTATTAATACTTGTGGGTTAGTGTGTTTTGTCCGTGATCAGTGTTCTTATCGTGTGTGCTTATGCAGTTGTCAATGTTAGTTCCCATGATGTTTGTGTGCGCGATCTAGCTAGTCGGCAATCGTTCCCTCTCCTCGTGCTGTCTCGACTCCCCCTTGCTTGTCGACCTCCCTCTTTCCTTCTTTCCGCGATCTGTCGATAGTTAGAGTGTGCGAATGTTTGTCGTAGTCTGTTGTGTTATCGTTGCCGCCGTCGTCTAAGTCAGTTGTCGACCGTTCTCTCCCTCGTTCTCTCTCGACTCTCTCCGTGCTTCTAGACTCCCCTAGTGCTTCTCGACTTCCTCTTTCTATCTCGCGGTCGGTAGTTAGTTAGGACGATAGTCGGTGGTCGTGTTCGTTCGTGTAGTCGTTAATGTCGTTTGTGCGTCGTTCGTTTAGTTTCTTGTTGTGTCGTTCATTCGGTCGTACGACGTTTATTCGTACGGTCGTTCGTTTCGTCGTTCTTCGATCGTTTAGTTCGTTCGTTGTTTTGATCGTCTGGGTTACAGTTCTTTCGTTCGGCTGCTTTGGTAGTGGTTTAGGTTTAGTTCTCCTCCGTTTCGTTTGATCTAGCTTTAGCTGAGCACCGGTAGCCACACTGAGCAGGAAGACATCGAGGATGCTCTCGCTCATTTTCGAGAAGGTACAACCAAAGAAGAAGAAGATCAACCTAACTTCTTCTCTACATTTTTTAACTCTCTGTTTGTAGAGAATCTTCTTCTGATCAACCTAGAGCCAAGTTCCATATGCCAGAGACATACTTGATAAGGGGAACATCTTCGATGATGAACGCCTTGAGAATGTGTGGTGGAATAGAGTCAAACAGCTCGATCAACTCAACAATTCCCGATTGGTACTCGCTACGTTTTCTAACAGGAGCATGAATGTAAGTATCGAGTACTTAACACCCGTACTTGGTTTTTTCTTGCTTCTCACTATCCTTCATTGTTTAGAGAGCGATAGAAGATGTGGCAACTGTGGCTGAATACCACAGACAGCTCATGCTCCTATGACAAGAAAATGCTAAGCTCTCCAAGAAGGCAACGACATTGTAAGTTATCATTCTATGTAGTCAAACTCTATCTCGATCACTTTATGGGCTTTTCATGTCTACTTTCAACCCTTGTAGGTCCAAGCTCGATGTAGAGTTATTGGTTGTTGCACTTGCGAATGAGAAGGCAGATTCACAGAGGCTAAAGATGGATAACGATGAATTATCAATAAACCTTGTGAAGGCCAATTCTGTAATCAAGGCTTTGCAAGAGAAAATAAGCAATAAGATTTGAACTTACGACTACTCATTTATATATCTTTCTCGCTTTCCTTTAACTCTTTTTCTTTTTATAGAAGAAGAGGCTAAAACGAGTAAACTTCATACTGAGGTCGAAGAGAAAGCTAAAGTGATCGGAGTGTGAGAGACCATGTGAGGGTCATTCCATTGTGAGTGATGAGTAATTGACATCGTTTCTCAAAAGTCGAGTTTGAGTCGGTTTGTTCGGACCCTGACGTTGCGAGGTGTAACGGGCTCGGTCGGACTTGGTCAAACCTGGTCAACATGTTTAGGATGCATATTCATTAATGAGACAGGTTTGGATTTAATTATGCTTACATGTATCGGCGGTGCTATTTGACGTGTTTCTTGTCGTGTGGTGCGGGACGCCGAGGCGGTGTCGTGGCGAGACACGGTGGACCGGACTAGGCGCGGTGGCGAGGTCGAACGGTCGGGATGTGTCAAAGACGACGTGGACTCGAAGTGTTTGCGGAGCGTCGAGGCAAGGAACGCGAAGCTTCCGGAAGGTGCGGGGGGGCGAAGCGGGAATTTCGCAAGGCACAAGCGGGAGACGGCTCCGTTAGGGTTTAGCCGGCGTAACGGGTTGGAGACCCGTTAGCCAAGGGCTATAAATAGAGGTGAGGGGCTGCATACCCCTTAGGACACAATAGAGTGAGTTAGGGTTTTAGAGCTCATTTTATCTCTTTGTGTGTTGTGTTCCTCCCAAGAAGCATGTGAGGCTCTTGGTGTTCTTGAGGATTGAGAGGGAGAGGATGGATTGAGTTGATGGGATTAAGACTATGTAATCTTTCCTCTCTAATACAATCTTTTCTGGGATGAATCTTTTGATAGCTATTATGGTTTTGCTCTTGAATGATGTCTTTTCTTGATTAATTTTATTTCTTCTTCCTGAGTACTACTATTCGGCCAGGATCTCAGTTGAGAACAGAATCCATTAAATTTCTTCTATTCTCTCTTCTAGTCTTTGTGTATGAACTGTTTTTGGGTGCAGCTTCAACTGTCTACTAGTTCTTGAAATTTTCAGAACGAAGACTTCCTGTTGTTCTCAGTGCTGTGCTGCAGACTGCATGTTTTCTTGGGTGGCTTCTAGCTCCTTTCGGTTTTTGGGAGAGATACTTGTTTCCTGCAGTTTTTGGTCTACAAGTATAGGTGAAATTGCTGTGTATTTGGTTGAACCTACAGTCAGCCGTGCACATCTTGTGCCATCTGCTGGGTCTGCTGAACAAAATTTCTCTCTCAATTTTTCGTCAGCAAAAATCAGTATTTACTGTTACAGCAACTGAGTTTGCTTTGATTCATCCTGTGTTCTTGTCGACTGTCTTCTTTTGGAGTTCCTATTTGTTTCTTTTTATTCTCTGCTGAATTGATCCTTTTGTTTTGGAGTCTCTTTTTTTTTCCTTGAATACAGTCTTGTTGTTTAGGTGAAAGTTCTAGTCAATTATTTTGAAAAGAAAAGATATCAGCCGTCAGTTCTGCCTTCGGTTCAGTTCTGCTATTTCCAGTTGTACTTTTGCTTTTCCTTTTTGGTTGCTTTCCTCTCTTTTGCTTTAGTCTTTGTTGGGGGAGTTTTGATTCTTTTCAACCGAAGCTTTACTGCATGTAATCAAGTTGTTGTTAGCAGTGATTTGCTAGGTTCTTCTCGGCTAGCGAAACTTTCTCTGATTTATTTGCCGTGGCAGCAGTGGCAGCTGTTTCTCTTCACCATGGCAGCATTTTCGCCTGATCTGCTACCGTGACTGTTCTGTTCCCTTGGAGGGCTGCTTTTTGGGCAAGGTTCTTTGATCCTCTTCAGTATTTTCAGTGAAATCAAAACGATAGCATCAAGTTCCCTTTTTGTGTTCTCAGTAGAAGTTGATTTCACTACTCTTTTGTTCTTCCTTTCATTTCCAGTAAGCACTCAAACTTGGTACTCTGCAGCCCTTTTGTCCTAGTCTGTTTCAACCTTTTGTTGATCTGATTTTGGCCTTCTAGTAAATTTCTATTTCTTCTTGATAGCTGTTTACCATAGCTATCGGAGTTGAGTTTTTCTCGGATACTTTGGGGGTCGATTTTAAGAGAGCGACATTCACCCCCCTCTGTCGCCATTTCGGTCCTACAATTGGTATCAGAGCCGGTTAGCTCTTCTTGATAGATCTTTAACCGGTCTCAAGAGCCATGGCGACGGACAAGTACTCGACCAAGCCCCCGATCTTTGATGGGATGGATTTTCCATTCTGGAAGAGCCGGATGGAGACCTACATCCGAGCTCGTGGCTACGCCATCCGGCGAAAGGTCAAGGTCCGCTTTGTTGTTCCCACCGATGAGAACATCAATGCCGGAATATGGTCGATGTTGAGGCAAACGCAAAGGCGAGGAACATCATCATTCGAGGATTGAGCGAGCGAATTTGATCGCATCTCTCACCGACGTCGGCCTTGATATTTGGGTGACCCCAATGCTTACCATGAGGGCACCACCCAAATAAAGACGGTGCGACAAGACCGCCTCAAGCGCGATTACAAAGAAATTCGAGATGCTTGTCGGTGAGTCCCTTGACGAGTGCTTTTCTCGCTTTCACAAAATTTTGAGCAACCTCCGAGCCGTCGGTCTCACATACTCCGACTCGAGATAACGCCGACAAATTCTTTACTTTCTCGATCTTGGGTTTGGGAGATGAAGGTGACTACCATCAAGGACACCACGGACCTCTCGACCTTGACTCTTGACGCTTTACTCGCTACTCAAGACTCACGAGATTGACATAGTCTCGCGTCGGTCAAGTCTCGATCGATGGCACTAGTCACCGATCCCACTGGTGCTTCGGTTCTTCTGCCGATTCTCTTTGCGGGTTCTCCCTATCTCGCTCTCGTGATGTAACGATGATCGCTTAGAGCACTAGAGGATGAACAATGGCCCTCCTAGCTCGGAAGTTCTCCCATGCTTACAAGAGGAGGAGGGATGGAAAGAGAAGAGGACCATTGATTTGCTTTGAGTGTGGTGGCCCCAACCACATTCGAGCAAACCGCCCCAAGTCGGAGAAGGGCAAGAACGACTACTATGTTCGGTCAAGAACGACTACACCGACAAGAACCGCAACAAGAAGCCTCCACTCGCATCGCAAGGCAAGAAGAAGTTCCGCGACTTTGGGAAGGCCAAGAAGCTTTTCCACCGCCCTCCTCCGCGTCGACGACCTCGACCTCGGCGAGGTGGAGGGATGGAGCGACGACGACGGACGGGTGATCAAGACCCCAAGAGCGGCGAAGACTTCTCCATGTGCTTCATGGCCTCGAGGGCGAACCGAGCGACAATGTAGTCAGCATCTCGACTCGGACGAGGTATGCCCCACCTATGACCAGCTCAATCATGCTTTTCTTAAGCTAGGTGGATTTCATGCTAGAGCTAAGGCTAGGTGTACTGAGTTAGAGAAGGAAGTAGCTAGATTGTCACGAGAGCTTACTTCACTTACATCTCGCTTCCTCTCGTGACGAATGTGATACATGCCCCGCCTTGATTGGTGATATGGAGAAGCTAAGGACTTCATATGATAGTGTGACCTCCGAGCTAGATATTCTTAAGGTAGAGAATGTTAGTCCGTCACGAACTAGAGATGTCTAGGATTGTTTTTCCTTCATCTACCGTTGAGACTACTTCTTGCACCTCATGTGAGGATAAGGATAATACTTTTAGAGGTCTTTATACATTGCTTCTCGATCCGCCCGAGACTTGTGAAAGTTGTAACAATTTGAAGATGAACCTAAAGCAGGCGGATCATAAAATTGTCAATTACAAGCTTTTCTACTTGAGTCTATTGCTTCATGTGTGAATTGTCCTAAAGCGATCACCGAGCTTGAATCTGCTTTCCAAACAGTTTCAAGAAATGATTGATCATGATAAGAAGTTGGCTCGCTTTGCTTCTAAGGACCTCGTTAGCTCACCATGCATTAGTTGTAACAAACTAAAATCTAACTTGATTGCATTGGATGAGAAATGTGTGAAGCTAACTAAGGACCTACTAGAGAAGCCACCTTGTGCTTGTAATGTGATTGTGGAGAAGGGGAGAAGCCCTGGTAAGGTAGAGACGCCTAGCGATGCGAACCAACCTGCTAGCGATGGGATCGTCCCTTCTCGCCTACCGTGCATGCACAAGCCGCCTTCCTCTCTGCTGCTGGTCGTTCTCCTGCTCCCTTACCTTCTGCTTGTTTCTCCTCCTCCTTGCTCTTCTTGCACCTCTCTCTTTCGGGAGTGTCGCACCTTATGAACACTCTCGAGAAATTTGTAGGAGGTAAGAAGGATCTCAATCTTATTCTAGACCAATCAAAGATTTGCAAGTTCAAACAGGTCTAGGATATGATTTCCGTGAGGATGTGAGGAAACATCCACCGCCGTGCTCGCACCCATAGCCGCAGTGTGATCGAGGTCAAGCCCAAGAACAAGAAAGTTCAATTTAGATCGGCTTTGTCCAAGGGATTTCGACGAGAAGGTGATTTCACCGCGGCTTGACCTCGGGCGAAGCCATCTCATGCTACTTGACCCTCGGGCGGTATCATTGCACCTTCCGCCGAAGGATGGGCATTTGTTTGACCATTGCTTCAAGCGCCAAGATCGCGCGAAGAGACCGTGTTGAGTCTCTTAGGCGTATTCGTGGTCGACCCGGACCTTGAGTGCACCTAAGACCAACACGAGGTCTAGGCTTGCTCTTGTTGGTAGTTTTGGGCAAGACCGAGGACTTGGTTTTTCCGAGTCTTCGTTTTTGTCCTCGTGCTCCCTCTAGTCGTGACTTCGCCATCCCGAGGGTAGATCTCGTTTCCATCGAGATAGCTACCCGGCGTGATCGGCGTCTTCGCCGGTGCTCGACTCGCTCTCCCGTAGCAGCCGGACCCAAGAATGCTTCAGTGCGCACATAGACCTTCCGCTTCTTTGAGCGACGGAGGCGTAGGGTAGTTAGAGGTCACCGTCTGTGACTACTTCTTCGCCGACGTGTGACTCAAGATTGGGTGCCAAAATCTATGTTGATTTATCCCAAGATCGAGACTTTGCTCTTTGTTGACTCGGGTTCGCGGCGTGGAAGGAAAGGTTTGGCTTGTAGACTCGGTGTTCACGACACATGACCGGAGATTCCGTTGGTTTTCTTCCTTGCCGTGCTCCGTGTGATGAGACGATCACCTTGGAGACGCCTCTTACAGGCGAGTCATCGCCAAAGGTACAAGATCGCATTAATGATTCATTTGTTTTAAAAGATGTTGCCTTGGTTAGTAAGTCGCGGTACAATTTGCTTTCGGTCTCTCGACCACCGATGACGACTTTGAGGTGAGTTTTAAGAAAACAATTGCAAAATTCTTGATTCTTCTGTAGTCCGGTTTATGGATTTCGCTTTGGGAGGATCTTCGTGCTGATTTTTCCGAGTCTTCGGTGATTCTCTCGGTGTTTGGTTGCTTCGAGTCCCGTGATCTTTCCTTCCGGCATAGGAGACTTGGTCATATTGGTTTTGATCATTTGACCCGAGTTAGCGGTCACGACCTCATTCGTGGTTTGCCAAAACTCAAGATGGTCAAAGATCTAGTTTGTGCTCCTTGCCTGACAAAGAAGATGGTTGCCGCTTCCCATCCTCCCACACAAGCTACTATGACCGATGCACCGTGACACCGCTCCATATGGACACAGTTGGACCACTCGAGTGCGATCGGCGGGAGGGAGGTGGTACGTTCTTGTTGTAGTCGATGACTATTCGAGGTACTCTTGGTGTTTTTCTTGGCCTCGAAGGATGAGACGTTCTCACATTTCCGAGGTCTTTCAAGAGGCTTTCTGTGAGCTTCCGGTGCCTTACGAGCGATCCGCATGACAATGGCACGAGTTCAAGAATTCCTACTTTGAGAGTTTCGTGGTGAGGCGGGTGTAGAGCACCGCCTTCTCTTCTCCATACGTCCCTCGGCAGAATGGCGTTGTGGAGAGAAAGAACCGTACCTTGGTCGAGATGGCGGGACGATGCTTGATGAGTACTCTACACGCGGAATTTTTGGGTGAGGCTATAGCCACCGCGCCATGTTTCCAATCGAGTTTTCTTGGGCACACTTGCACCGCACTTCTTATGAGTTGAGATACAGGCGGCCCAAGTGTTTCTCATTTTCGTGTGTTTGGTTGCAAGTGTTTTATTCAAGTCCGGAACCTAGATAAGTTCGAGTCACGTTCTTGTGATGGACTTTTACAGGCTACTCGACTTCTTCGGGCCTATAGGGTCAGGCTGCGAGTCTAGTAAAATGGTAGAAACACGTGAGGTAACTTTCGATGAGGCCGGTCCGGGACTAGGCCCGATATCTCGTGTTCACTAGAGCGATCCGAGACCATCTTTGTGGATGATGAGGATGATGGAGATGAGGGTTGTCTACCCGATCCGGTCCCTTCTCCACCCCTTGAGGTGCCTTCTTCCACCGCACCTCGAGGCGATCGCCCCTCACCTTCGCTTCTTCGGAGCTAGTGGCTCTGTTCCTACCCCGTCAGTAACGAGGTAGAGGCCACTTCTTCATCTCATCCAGACCTCCAAGACATATCCAAAAATCTCATCCTTCCGAAAGCGTATGATTGGAGATCTATTTGAGCGAGTCACACGCCCAAGTCTCGCGTGTCACTTTTCTCTCCACTCGCCTTCGTAGCTTCCTTTGAGCCCAAGGACGTTTGCCATGCTTTATCGACGAGTCTTGGGTCAACGCCATGCATGAGGAGCTAGAGAGTTTCGAGAGAAACAAGGTGCGGACGCTTGTTGAGCCCCTCGAGATCAAAATATCATTGGAACCAAATGGGTGTTCAAGAACAAGCAAAGTGAGGATGGGGTAGTCATTGAAACAAGGCTAGGTCTGGTTGCATTGTGGGTACTCCCGTGTTGAGGGTCCGGATTTCGAGGAGACCTTTGCCCTCGTAGCTCGCCTTGAGGCCATTAGAATTTCGCTTGCCTTTGCGCCTTCTAAAGGTTTCAAGCTTTACCGGATGGACGTCAAGAGTGCCTTTCTCAATGGCTTCATTGAGGAAGAAGTCTATGTCGACGACCTCCGTGTTTCGAGAACCCCAAATACCCTAGTCATGTCTTCAAGCTCTCCAAAGCATTGTATGGACTTAAGCAAGCCCCTAGAGCTTGGTATGAGAGGCTTAAGTCCTATCTATTGAGACATGATTTTGAGATGGGTAAAGTTGACAAGACCTTGTTCATTCACGGCCATAATGACCTTCGTCACTAAATTTATGTCGATGACATTATCTTTGGCGGCTCCTCTCATGCTCTAGTTTCACAGCTTCTCGGATGTCATGCGCACCGAGTTTGAGATGAGCATGATGGGTGAGTTGACTTTCTTCCTTGGCTTCCAAATCAAGCGAGACTGGAGGGTACCTTCTTGCATCAAGGCAAGTACACCCGTGATCTCCGAGACGTTTCGACATGAGTGATGGAAAGCCGTGTCGACTCCGATGACTTCTACGGCCACACTTGACCCGTATGAGGACGGCGAGCCGCTTGATCAAAAAGAGTTCGGTATGATTGGCTCTCTCTGTACCTCACCGCCTCGAGACCGGACATACACTTCTCTGTGTGTCTTTGTGCGGTTTGAGCTTCTCCTCGCGATCTCACCGCCAAAGTGAAGCGCATCTTCGGTACCTTCGAGCTACCATTGACTATGGTATCTCGGTACTCTTCCTCATCCTGCTCATCCCTTAGAGCCTATTCGGACGCAGACTTTGCCTACCAGGATAGATAGGAAGAGCACTTCAGCACCGCCGGTTCATTGGCACTTCTCTCGTTTCTTGGTCTTCGAGGAAGCATCCTGTTGCACACCCACCGCAGAGGCCGAGCACGTTGTCGCAGCCCGATTGTTGTAGCCAAGTGCTTTGGATGGTCTCGACTCTGGGACTTTGGATTAGCTATCGATCGTGTTCGCTCTTTGCGATAACACGTCTGCGATTAGCATTGCTAAGAACCCAAAGGCAACACTCTCGGCCAAGCACATCGATATCGATATCATTTTCTTGAGACCATGTAGAGAAGGGTGACATCGTGCTCCGCCAGGTGGAGAGTGACCACCGCTTGGTGATATCTTCACCAAGCCTTTGGATAACACGAGGTTTTCACTCTGGGAGAGCTTGGGGTGGTTTGTCCTTATGGACTGTTGTGAGGGGAGCTTGGACTTTCTCGCTTACTATATTGATTATGCTTCGTCTCATTTCATTGCATCGCATTTTGGTGCATTGGGTTTTAGTCCTTCTAGCATAGGTTAGAGTGTATCTCTTCTTGAGTTGCTTAGACTTCTTACTCTTATTTTATGCTTTCAGGATAGCTGTTTCTTATCTCACTAGGTTGAGCTCACTCACTTCTTTTAGGTTCTAGCGAGGGTTGGGCCACCCTCGGGTAGACAGGGTACGTGTTTGCTCTCTAGTGTGTGTTTTTGTCGACAGCTGTTGTTCTGGAGTCATATGGGGTAGATAAGAGTTAGTCTGAGTCATTAGTATTCTCTATCTTATCTATGCTTTAAGGACTGCCTTCTTTGGTTTCTTTGCCAGCTTCTCGATTTTATTGCTTTGGTTCAGGGGGAGTTCTTTTGGGAGCTTCTAGAGCTTAATATTGACTTAACTCAACTTGAACTAAAAGCTGCATCACATGTTGAGGGGGAGCTGGATTTTATGCATGTCTTTCTGCATTGTAATATAAATACATTGAGCCTTGATTATTACCCGGTTATGACATGCTTATGATGATTTACATCTTGCCATGATTTATGCTTAATCGCTAGATTTATCATGACTTCATATGTGTAGACTAGCTTTTGCCATGATGAGTTAACTAAATTTGCTCAATTTGAATTAAAAACTTGTCATGATTAGCACTTGAGTTTAGTCTTTCTTGAGCTATCCTATTATGATTCATGCCATGTCAAATAGGCTGAGTTGAGCGTTGAATCTCTTTTGAGCCTTAATTTGAGCTGTCTTAAAACTCTTGATGTAACATGAGTTAGTACAACTTATCAAAAAAAAGGAAGCAAAAAGATCTCTTTTGTGCGAAAAAACTGATCTCACCAATTCTTTCTCACGAGACGGCTTGCCATTGCACTAGGCATGAACTTGGAGAGAGTTTTGGATGACCTAGACTATCTTCTTAAGCTTCTTGCTTGGAGTAGTCGCAGCATGGCTTGAGATCTAGCACATGATAAAAATATTGGTTGAAAACAACCATAAGCTTCAAAAGAAAAATGTCATTTGTGCTCAATTTGCTTGAGTTATCAAAAGAATCAAGTACTTAAACCATTGTTTTACTCTTGAGTATATAACACTCTATTTGGACTCGATATTAGATTCTTGGTTCCGCTTAGCTTGATTGACATGGCTTGCATCATCCTTGGATGTCTGTAGCTAGACTTTGCTTATTGATAACTTGACATGCTCATAAATGCACTAAAATTCAGATTGTCATCTAATTGCTTCTAGCTAGCTTATACATATCCCGTCATGATCTAGATAGCGCTTCATTGAGTTATGGCTTGGTGTAATACATTACGGTCATTATGGATAATTCTCATGGCTCTAAATGCTTAGAATAAACAAACTTCAGCCATTTCATCCATTTTCATGACTTTTTCTCCTTCTTGCATTCTTGATGGGTTTATTGCCAAAAGGGGGAGAATAGTGGTAGAAAAAGCCACTTTGGGAGCTTTGAGGAAAAATTGTTCTTTCTTTTGCTCCTTCTGTCGACATGGTCATTAGCTTCATTCTTGTTCTTATCATTAGCTTCATTCTTGTTCTTATGGACCATGTTAGACTCTTCAAACTCAACTTTGCGCTTTTTCGGTGTTTGTCAATATACTCATCAAGGGGGAGATTGAGAGACCATGTGAGGGTCATTCCATTGTGAGTGATGAGTAATTGACATCGTTTCTCAAAAGTCGAGTTTGAGTCGGTTTGTTCGGACCCTGACGTTGCGAGGTGTAACGGGCTCGGTCGGACTTGGTCAAACCTGGTCAACATGTTTAGGATGCATATTCTGTTAATGTGACAGGTTTGGATTTAATTATGCTTACATGTATCGAGCGGTGCTATTTGACGTGTTTCTTGTCTGTGTGGCTGCAGGACGTCGAGGCGGTGTCGTGGCGAGACACGGTGGACCGGACTAGGCGCAGGTGGCGCTGAGGTCAGAACGGTCGGGATGTGTCAAAGACGACGTGGACTCGAAGTGTTTGCGGAGCGTGCGAGGCAAGGAGCGCGGAAGCTTCCCGGAAGGTGCAGGAGGGGCGAAACGGGAATTTCGCAAGGCTGCACAAGCGGGAGACGGCTCCGTTAGGGTTTAGCCGGCGTAACGGGTTGGAGACCCGTTAGCCAAGGGCTATAAATAGAGGTGAGGGGCTGCATACCCCTTAGGACACAATAGAGTGAGTTAGGGTTTTAGAGCTCATTTTATCTCTTTGTGTGTTGTGTTCCTCCCAAGAAGCATGTGAGGCTCTTGGTGTTCTTGAGGATTGAGAGGGAGAGGATGGATTGAGTTGATGGGATTAAGACTATGTAATCTTTCCTCTCTAATACAATCTTTTCTGGGGATGAATCTTTTTGATAGCTATTATGGTTTTGCTCTTGAATGATGTCTTTTTCTTGATTAATTTTATTTCTTCTTCCTGAGTACTACTATTCGGCCAGGATCTCAGTTGAGAACAGAATCCATTAAATTTCTTCTATTCTCTCTTCTAGTCTTTGTGTATGAACTGTTTTTGGGTGCAGCTTCAACTGTCTACTAGTTCTTGAAATTTTCAGAACGAAGACTTCCTGTTGTTCTCAGTGCTGTGCTGCAGACTGCATGTTTTCTTGGGTGGCTTCTAGCTCCTTTCGGTTTTTGGGAGAGATACTTGTTTCCTGCAGTTTTTGGTCTACAAGTATAGGTGAAATTGCTGTGTATTTGGTTGAACCTACAGTCAGCCGTGCACATCTTGTGCCATCTGCTGGGTCTGCTGAACAAAATTTCTCTCTCAATTTTTCGTCAGCAAAAATCAGTATTTACTGTTACAGCAACTGAGTTTGCTTTGATTCATCCTGTGTTCTTGTCGACTGTCTTCTTTTGGAGTTCCTATTTGTTTCTTTTTATTCTCTGCTGAATTGATCCTTTTGTTTTGGAGTCTCTTTTTTTTTCCTTGAATACAGTCTTGTTGTTTAGGTGAAAGTTCTAGTCAATTATTTTGAAAAGAAAAGATATCAGCCGTCAGTTCTGCCTTCGGTTCAGTTCTGCTATTTCCAGTTGTACTTTTGCTTTTCCTTTTGGTTGCTTTCCTCTCTTTGCTTTAGTCTTTGTTGGGGAGTTTTGATTCTTTTCAACCAAGCTTTACTGCATGTAATCAAGTTGTTGTTAGCAGTGATTTGCTAGGTTCTTCTCGGCTAGCGAAACTTTCTCTGATTTATTTGCCGTGGCAGCAGTGGCAGCTGTTTCTCTTCACCATGGCAGCATTTTCACCGATCTGCTACCGTGACTGCTCTGTTCCTTGGAGGGCTGCTTTTGGGCAAGGTTCTTTGATCCTCTTCAGATTTTCAGTGAAATCAAAACGTATAGCATCAAGTTCCCTTTTTGTGTTCTCAGTAGAAGTTGATTTCACTACTCTTTTGTTCTTCCTTTCATTTCCAGTAAGCACTCAAACTTGGTACTCTGCAGCCCTTTTGTCCTAGTCTGTTTCAACCTTTTGTTGATCTGATTTTGGCCTTCTAGTAAATTTCTATTTCTTCTTGATAGCTGTTTACCATAGCTATCGGAGTTGAGTTTTTCTCGGATACTTTGGGGGTCGATTTTAAGAGAGCGACATTCACCCCCCTCTGTCGCCATTTCGGTCCTACAGAGTGCTTACTCGTATCAGTAAAGAAAAGATGAGAGAATAAGGCAGCTCGATACTCGACTATCAGGTAAGAACAAATTTACCTTTGACCAGTTTTTGTAACTAGTCTGTTGATAAATATTACCTAGACCTTTTTTGACCCATTGTAGAGGCTATGGTCGAAGTAAAGCATTTCACTAAAGCCTCGACTCGTAGCCACGAGGAAATGAAGTCGATGAAGGCAATCCTCCACGACAACATTGTACTTTTCAACAATCTACTCGCTAGGTTTGGTGGAGAGAAAATGAACCCCTCCAAGGACACCATAACCGCTCATGCGAGTATGATCGGACTTCAAGTCGGAGCTTTAGAGAAATATTTATCCACCCTGAAGATCAACTAGGCAGAGACGATTCAGGATGCAGTCATAGGCGTTGTAAGCTATGTCTTGGCAAAACTCAAGGCATGTGACTATAACCTCAACCTACACCCTATTGATCACAACTTCAGTTGCTTTTTGGAAGAAGCAGCAAGCCTGGTGGAAGAGCTAGAGCCAATTGGTCAAAAGATTGCAGAAGAGATGCAACTTAGCTCTCCTTTAAATTAGCTTGTAAATAGGAATTTTGTAAAGACTTACCTTTGGATAATGAAAGAATTTCTTGCTTTTCCTGTAATTCATCTTGTTGAGTAGTTAGTACTCGTAAGATAAAAAATGAAAGAGAACAGACTCACAACTAGGAAATAAAGTTATACTAATAACTCTATTCTAGTCCCAACTATTTACTTAGTTTATGTGAATAAACAAAGCAAATAGTGTAGAGTAAAGTATGCAGAGAGTAGAGTAGTCATTGACCATCATTGTCAAATTCGATTGTCATGTTTTACAAGCAAAAGTTAGGAACGAGTCGACGCTAGAAAGTTCCCTCTAGTGGGCAGGACCACATGCAGAAAGGAAAGACTTCAACTAAGTGATGTTACCATTCTTCGACCAGGTTAATCAAATTGAAAACATAAACGATAAAAAGATAAAAACTCAAAATTTCTTCTTGTAAGCCTGATCAACGTTTTTGTAGACAACTCAATTGTTTTATGCTGATAGCAAGAGTCAGGAACAGTTCATCTCTAGGAAGCTCCGTCTAGTAGGTAAGACCATATGCAAAGAGGGAGACTTCGACTAGTGGTGTTCCCTTCTCCGACCAGTTAAGCAAATTGAATGTACTAGAAGTAGTCGAACAAACATAAAAGAAGCTCTAGTGAACATATGACAATAAAGATTGAAAAACTTGAATGCTTTATTGAAAAGTATAAATGTTTACACGTAAAATTTACGCAGTTAATCGATGTTCCAACAGTTTGAGAGAATCTGTTCGTCCTCCATAGCAAGTCGTACAACTTGGTCATGTGACTTTGACTACAGTGTAAGGACCTTCCCACTTAGGGAAAAGTTTGTTCCGATTAGACTGTGATTGGATTTTTCTCAATACCATGTCACCTACAGCAAGGCTACGAGGATGGACCTTACGATTGTAGTACTTACGCATGGCTTGCTAATAGACTGCTGATCGGATTAAGGCTTGATTTCTCTTCTCTTCGAGAAGATTGATGTCATCCTCTTGAAGTTGCTCTTGGTTAGAGTTGCTAAAGTTCTCCACTCTTGTCGACCGAATCTTTATTTATGAGGGAAGTATGGCTTCAGCCCTAAAAACTAGGAAAAATAGAGTCTCTCCTATCGCCCGACTTGGAGTCATGCAAATTGCCCATAATACTGAAGGTAATTCTTGTACCTAAGCCCCTGAATACCTTACAAGTTGATCGAAGACTCGAGTTTTAATTCCCTGCATTATTTGGACATTCGCGCGCTCGACTGTCCCATTTCTTTGAGGATGGGCGACTGAGGCATAGCAAAGTTTGGTACCCAATTTGTCACAAAATTCTTAGAATTTTGCACTCAAAAATTGTTTGCCATGATAGAGGAATCGTCTGAAGAGCCTGAGCCGGTTGATATATTTTTCTGCTATGAAACTAGCATTGTACACACTTCTTAACCAGCTCTTTAGTGTCATTGAGGACTGTTGGCTAGTAGAAACCTTACTAAAAAGCCTTTCCGACCAGTGTTCTATAAGAGGCGTGTGCTCCACAGATACCCCCATGTTTGTCATTAAGGAGTTAAAATCCTTCTTTCAGCAATATGCACCATATGAGAACCCCTTGAGTACCCCGTTTGTAGAGTACCCCATCAACCAAAGTATACATTTTAGCCTTGCTAGATAGGCGGTTTGCTTCGAGATTGTCGGGTATAGCACCCTTGTGAAGATACTCATGGATGGGATCTATCCGGGTATCCTCGTATTCTAGAGAGACTATCGCATTAGGAGTTATCTCTGGTCCTTCGACCAGGGACCACTACAAGAAAAAACCCATGTAGAGGTACTTTTTTAGAGGTGCTTTTCAACTTGCCTCTAAAATTAGAGTTACATTACCTAGAGGCATTTTTTAGAGACACTTTAAAAATCACCGCAAAATTTTGTACTATATAGGTAGCTTTGAGGTGTTTTAGAACCACGTGCAAAATTTATCTTGTAGAGACGTTTTTGAGACACTCTCTAATTCGCCTAAAGTTTTTTATGTGTAAAGAATTTTTTAGACACTTTTAACTATCTAGAAGCATTTTTTTCGGTGGTTTACATGTGTTAAATGACCTACATATAAATATAGAAGGCACAAATAAACATGTGAAGCAGCGAGGTTGAAGTGCCTTGTGCAACATCATGTCCAAGAGAAGTATTATTCCTATGAGGTCTACAGTTCGAGTACCAACCTTTGCAAGAGTCCACACATGTTTTTTAGATTTTATTTTATATGGTACACTATAATAGTGGCACAATTTAATGCTACTATGAAATGACTTTATTCCCTTAAAGACAAAACAAAGCATCTCTGTAAAATACCACAAATGATATAGAGGTTTTTTAATAATATATCTTTATGTTCATAGCAACGATACAAAGGAAGGCGCTTATGAGGCATTTTAAAAAACATCTCAACAAAAATATACAGATATGAAAAAAACACCTCTACTATATTAAAAAAGCGTCTCTATACAGAGTTTGTGTTGGAGTGGACAGCTTCTGGAGTTGCTCTAAGAAGACTCTTGGTGGTACTTGGGATCAGGAAGAAGCTAGTCGAGCAAACTGGTCAGTGAGAAAGTTATCCTTCCGACGGATATACTACAACTCCAAACCAAAAAAGTGCTTCTCTAGCTTGCATACTTTTGACAAGTACTGAGACATGGTCGAACTCGAGCATTGGTACTATTTGCTAACTTGATTCATGACTAGTTAAGAGTCTCCTCTCACGAGTAGTTGACCAATCCCAAGCGCTTTCACAGCTCGTATGCTACACAACAAACCTTCATATTCGGCTATGTTATTAGTGGCCGAAAAGTATAGTTGAATGACATACTTTAAGGTCTCTCATGCGGGAGATTCCAGGACTACCCCAGCCATAGAGCCACATAGCGTAAGCAACTAATCGAAGTACATTATCCACTACTCGTGGGAGTTGTATTGGGGATCATGAACGGGTTCTGGATTTATCCATTTGGCGACAAAATCTACCGAGATCTGGGATTTAATGGCTATTCGGGACATGAGATGGAGATCGAACTCCCCAAGTTCTACTAACCATTTTGCCATGCGCCTCGCTGTTTCCCTGTCTGGAGGATGTCTCCTAAGGAAAACTCAAATGACACAATAATTTTGTGCATTTAAAAATAATACCTTATCTTCCTTGAAGACATGAGGGCATATAAGAGTTTTTGGACTTGAGGGTATGTAAGACTTCATTTACATAGTATACTGGTCGTTGAACGCCTTCACGCTCTATAACCAGTGCAACACTTATTGCCTATTGATTGGCAGAAATATATACTAAAAGTGTCTCGCCTGGTTTCAGAGAAACCAAAATAGGAGAACTCGTAAGATATCTCTTGATATCCTCGAAGGCATTGTTAGCCACTTTCAACCACTCAAAATCCTCGTGTTTTCTTAGAAGTTTGAAGAAGGGAAGTCCTTTCTCACCCAAACGTGCAATGAAACGACATAGAGCCTTCATGCACCCGGTGAGTTTTTGAACTTCTTTCTTCATAGTTACAGGGCACATCTGCTCGATGGCCTTGATTTTTTTTAGGATTTGCCTCGATACCTCTTGCTGAAACAAGGACCCCAAGCAACTTTCCTGAAGAAACTCCACAAACACACTTCTCAGGATTGAGTTTCAAGCGATGCTTTCTGAGGTTATCGAAAGTCTCATGCAGGTCTAAAATGTGCTCAAGTCATTTGATGCTTTTGATGACTACATCATCTAACATAGGCTTCTAAATTTTGGCCCATTTGATGTATAAAGGTTAATTGCATCAAAAGTTGAAAAGTCGGACCAGCATTTTTCAGACCAAATGGCATTTTGACATAGCAAAACACTCCAAATAGCATGATAAATATAGTGTTCTCTTCATCTTCTAAAGAAATACTGATCTGGTGATAACCAGAATATGCATCTAGAAAACTTAATATTACACAAATAGCAGTAGAGTCAACCAATTGATCAATACGAGGAAACATAAAATCATCTTTTGGACAAGCATTATTTAAATCAGTATAGTATATACACATGCACCACTTACCATTAGACTTCTTAACCATTATAGGGTTAGCCAACCACTTTGAGTGATCAACTTTTCTTATAAAGCTTGCCTTTAGTAACTTGTCCAATTATAACTTGATAACTTCCCATCAATCTGAAGTAAATCTCCATAATTTCTATTTTACATGCTTCTTATCGGGCTGTAGAGCTAGCCTATGCTCGATCACCTCCCTGGGGACCCCGGGTATGTGGATGGGTGCCACGCGAACACATCTTTGTTTGCCTATAGGAAAGTGACGAGGGTTCTTCCTATGCAGAGTCGGAAGTAACCCTAATGTGTGCAGTCTTCAAAGGATCCACTGGGTCTAAAGGAACCTCCTTGACCTCTTTGTTCGGCTTGGCGTAGCTTTAGGCTTCGAGTGCTTCCTTGAAGGCAGTGCCTTGGTAGCTTCTTAAGTTAGTAGTTGGCCGACCATCTTGAGGGACTTGTGGTCGCATGTCAGCGCCATTTTCTTATCATAGTGAACTGTAATGACTCTATTGGGACCTGGCAACTTAAGACATTGATATGCATAGTAAGTGACTATCATAAAACATGCTAGAGTTGGTCATCCAAGTATGGTGTTGTAAGCCGTGTTAAAGTCAACCACATCAAAGAAGACTTTCTTTGTCCTAAAGTCACTTAGAGAATTCAACATGACAGGTAGGGAAACTTGGCCAATGGGCTTGTCCAAAGATCTCGGTATGATCCCATGAAATGAATATCGTACTAGTTTTATTCTGGTATGAGGGACTTGCATCTCGTACAGAGCACTTACAAATAAAATATTTAAAGAACTGCCACTATAAATCAACACACGATTCACTCAACAGCTGTTGATGGTGGGCTCAACCACGATCAGAAATTTACCAGGTCGAGTCGAAGGGATTGGACAGTCACTCTTCTCGAAAGAGATGGTGACTTCTGACCACTTAGGAAGATTATTGATAAAGGGAGGGTCGATAGAGTTAACCTCTCGTTTGACAGCCTTATACTGTTGCTTTGACTCATACACAGACGAACCTCCACAAATGTGCTCGATGGTGTGCTTTGGATCCTGCAAAGGCATGTCCTCATCCTCGTTCGAGTGCTTTCGACCACTCAACTGCCCCACCTCAGCGAGCGTGCGAAGCAGTCCCTTACCAGAATAGTAATCCTTGAGTTTTTGTTGGAAAACTCGATAGTTACGAATATTGTATCCCTCCTTCTTGTGAAGTGGACACCACCTAGGCTTGTTGTTCTTCCACACGGGTGCTTTTCCTTTGCCCCAATCGGAGTATTGCTTGGGGTTCCGAGGCTCTTTATCGCCTACGGCCAAGACTTCCTTCAAACTGTTGGCCAGAGGCCTCTAACCTTTAGCCTTGTTCTTGAATTTCTTGGCATTGTTCTTCCTCCTGCTGCCTTCACCTCCCTCTTTGAGACTCCAATTGACCTGATGAATGGATCTAGTCCATTTGATTGCCTTGACAGTAGTCGCGTAGCGGTTAGCCATCTCAAAGATTTTGATAACAGTGGTCGGTGGATGTGAGGCACTATCCTCTATAAACCTCCTATTGCGGATGCCCTGCTTGAATGCCCTAATGACAGAAGCATTAGAGACCTCTAGAATTGAATTACAGACACAGCTAAAGCATCTGATGAATTGTCAGAGAATCTCGTTCGCTCGCCACATCCGGCAGTCGTCCTCTTTCCCAGGGCAATTTTATGTGCCCTGGAAGTTGGCCAATAGGAGATTGTAGAGGTGTTACCACGAGTAGATCGACTCGAATGGTTGGTTGAGTGACCATGACCGAGCAAACCCTTCGAACACTGTTGGAAGAAAGTTTGCCATGACGCACTCGTCTCCTCCTACCACCCGAATCACGATCATGTAAATATAAAGGAACTCAATGGGATTTTGGGACCCATAGAATTTCTCCATATTCCTAGGAAAAATCGTGCTGACCAACACACTACTTGGAGTTCAGGGATGAACATCCGACATCCGGTAACGAGTTCCTAATGCCTCCTTTGTGGGAAAGGGTAATTGGCGTCACCAGGCCGATCGTACTTGAAGATGCCTGGTAGTGGATGGACCCGACCTGTAGTAGGCGTCAACCATACGAGGGTAGTACTCCTCGTTCTCCATCTGCTGCTGCAAATTTCTTGCTCAAAGGGGTGATCGATCACCTCCTTGGTAGTCCTGCCGATCTGGAGTCGTCCGAGGAACTCTCCTCCGGCTAGATTTGTAGTTAGGAAACTACCGCGACCTATCATCATGTCGAACCCCATGGGGTGAGTTTTGTGAATGACTAGACATGGTCATACCTGTCCAACTCCTAGAGTTATGCTGGCGAGGCTGCTCGAATCTGTCCATCATGCTGTGGAGCCTTTGTGCAATCCTTTCAGTGAAGTGTTCATATCCTAGCACTTGAGTGAGATCTAGAGTAGGGTTCTCGAGTAGATCATTGATACGTTGAAGCTCTCAAGCCTCTTCTCACTTGTATTGAGAATGCCCGGGTAAAGACCTTTAGGCAGCCAGTTGTCTCCTTCGTGCGGTCTCGGGATCCTCAATTTCTGAGGCTGGTTGTGGCCACCTTAATGGAGAGAAATTATTTCTAGGATTTCTCCCACACTCATTAGAGAACTGGCCTGGTTCATCACTGGAGGTCTCCTTGCCATCCTGATGACGGGGAGGATCCTCGGGTCTTCTTTCAAGAGAGTGAGAAGTATCTGCGGGGAGGGTAAAGACCTCCTATCTAGAATATTCACTTCCGATAGAGGGCCCCTTGCTTGAAGAATGGTACAACAAGAGTACATCATGGCATAGAGTAAACCCCTCTAGTTAGGGGAATTTCAGGTTATAACTATCTCCTATTGGATTTGAACCATACGAGAGTGTGGACGGACTCATAGGGAGCCTACCCATGTTCTCTGCATGGACAACTGGAGAGTTTGGATCACTAGCTGGTGATGTATTCCAGTAATGATAGACTCTAGGGCTCGCTGAAACTGCTAGGCGGTCGCTGGGGGACTCGAACACTTGGGGCGGGCTCCTTGTCATGTTGCAAGTTCTATTCATGGTCAAATTGACCCTTGCCATCTAGGGAAGTGGTTCCTCTATCTGGCGTACTTCCGTGGTGGAGTCTCCGTGATCCCGGGATGGATCTCTAGGGACAAACTCACCATGGGAAGTAAGCATTGTCTGCTTGTAGTCGTAGCAGACATTCATGTCGAGATATGCATAATTGGCTAAATCGAGCCAGTTCTCCTCATTCCACTCCCCTGCCATGTGAACATCGGAAGAAAGAGAACTTGCCAACAAGGAAATTACTGGAGTCTTGGAAGAACTTCCCTATGGACAGTGCCAACTATCAATGTCTTAATATCAATTTTACATATGATTTATTTGGATTTGGAGAAAGCCTAAAAGACTCGGACTATAAACATGTAGAGTAGAGACACAAGAACTTTTATACAATTTCGGACCTTCTCTTGGGAGAATAATAACCATACGTCATATGTGGCTATTGCTCAGAGAAATTGATTACAACTGAGACTAATGTGAAATGCCTAGCACTATCTCCTGATCCAATGTCATCCGATCTATATCTCCCTCTAGTGTTAACCTTTATATAGTTGATGAAGCGACGGCCATTGTCCTACACCAAAAGACGTCTCAACACTTTGGGAGATAACCGTTTGGCAGAAGTTATTGTCAGAGAGACGTGGGGGCCTGTTGGCCATGCGATGATTGTTGTCATAGAGAGATTATGTGTGGTTATTAGGAATAAGAACATGATCTAACCATCTCGTCAGATAGACCTACCATGCAGTAGGTAATCGTAGACAAGCCAGTTGAAGATGGAGTAGTCGCAGGAAGGTCTACAACCACAAGGTGGTCGTACGACGATTTACGACTATGTGGTCGTAGAAGGACTTACGACTACGTGGACATAGAAGGACTTATGAGTAGATGGTCGTAGAAGGACTTATGACTATGTGGACATAGAAGGACTTATAAGTAGATGGTCGTAGAAGGACTTACGACTAAGGAGTGATCGTTAAAAGACTTATGATTACCTTGTGAAGTCTCTCCCTTATCAATGGGAGGTATACTCGGAGAACATAATGATGTAATAATTAGAGGATTATTATATTCTCTTCAAGCCTCAAGTAGTTGATTAGCATATGAGCAGGTTAAAGGTCGGGTCCTCAGAAAATTCGCTAGCTTGTAGCTGTGGTTAACGACTCTTGCTTGTTTATTGGTAAATATGACCTGAAGTATCTGAGTCTGTTGGGTCATGACTTGGTCCATTGTCGGATGCATTGCCGGAGGGAGAGGAAGATCTTGTCCACGACCACGATCTCTTCCGCGGCTTGTGGTATGTCCTCGTCCTCGAGCAGTAGCTCTCTTGGGAGGGCCATTTGAGGGAACAACTTAGGCTTAGGGCTAGGGGAAGAGAGTAAATATGAGGGTTCACTAGCCCTCTAAGAACGCAACAGAAGAATCAAGCAACAATAGAAAATATAAAATACAGTACAAAGCCTAAAAAGGGCCACATTACATTAGTGGCTAAGTGTTTCATGACCTGATAGCTTATAGGCTATAGTAAGTCATGACACTGAATACACAACACAACGCCTACTAGCACTGGGTACAAAAGGGGACAAGGAAGGAGAAAGTGCTTGCAAGCCAAAAGACTACCTAGCAAGCACTACTAGCTAAGCTAGACTACACCTAGCTACTCCTCCGTGGGATGCTTACCACCACACGTGGTACAGTTCCCTAGAGAGCGGGAACAGGAGTGGCTCTAACTGAAACTGGGTGACCTATAGTAGAAACTGGAATGGGAGAGGTTGCGTCCTCGGCTATAACCTCCAATGTTGGGCAACGGACTTGGACGTCGCACGCTCTTGCATCCTGTGATCCTAGTGCGGGGTCCTGGTAGTTGAGTCTATGCCGGGGCAGCAGGCACAAGTGAAGATGAGGTGTAGGTGGCTACAGCTCGAAGACGCTCTAACTCGGCCTCTACAGTGATCCTCTCTTGCTCTGCCACTGAGAGAGTTGTCTCACACTGTGTAAGCTAGGCGCGAAGGGTGTCGAAGTGCTGTAGCTGGACATGAGGAGCATCCAAAGCTAGTTGATCTCCTATAGAGCACTAGCATAGGTGATTGCCATTGCCTAAGAGAGCTTCACCTGGTTTGACAACCGAGGGTTGTCCACGTTGATCTCGAGACGGTCGGGGTAGTGCTCGCACTGGCGGGTGGCTAGGAAGAAGCAAAAGGGTGACCGCAGTAGGGTCTCCTCGTGCATCTGGCATAAGTGGGCTACTACAAAATGCACCATGTCCTAGACGGTATCTAAGCAGTGGGTCTAAGGGTGTTCAATCTCGAAGGTATGGGAGTCAAACTGTCCTTCGTGTGTGTACAGGAATACCTCCATAGATCAAGAGTCTTGATCTAAGATCTAGGTCCTCTGGCCCCTAAAAATGGGCGAGCGGTGATATCCCATATACTGCATCAGCTGATGAAGGAGACTGACAAACTCTCCATCATCCTCACCATGAGAGACGTGATCCCACAGGCTGACGGGTGTTAGTCTGGCCATCTATAATTTTGAACAAAAGAGAGGAGTTAGAATAGGGTAAAACATAAAGAAAGTAAGGACGAGTGCAGATATTACACTATATTTTTTGTCAAAGCTTTTGTTATTTTTTTAAAAAAAATAGGACTCCATTCCTTAGGCATGACCAAACTTACTAAAGCATCTATAGCCGTATGCTCTGATACCAACCCTGTCGGACCCGGATTTAGCCAATCCAAAATTTTCTATAAAATCACTGCACTATTCTCTACATCAGTAGATAGTGCTCACAGATACATTACTGAATCATTTCATACACGATGATAGCCATACCATGCATTAATATTACAACATATCAAAGTTCAAATAGACCACATCAGGTCAAGTTTACAATAGGTCATATCAGACCAAATGATTACATCACATCAAAAGCGGAAGCAAAAAAGGGGAAGGTACATCTCACCACAGGCAGGTGACTGGGAAGCCTGTATGCGACCGATATTAGTTAAGGACCTGAGTAATATAGGTGCATACGACGTCGATTTGGTCGGCCAAACTACAGTGAGACTTAGACTACTAGAATCTAATCTACTCTCCACCATCTTCTTCACCTTCAACTCCTTGGTCCTTGTAGTAGATGTAGTGGCCTTGGTTTGTAGGTTCTAAAGGGGGTTTTGAGAGCGAGGGTGAGCATAGGCAATGGTGTTGTACGAGCCAACACACAGAATGCAAGTACTTATACATGCAAGGATTAACAAGGAAGGCTCGGGTACTTTTATTTGCTAAAGCAACATTTCAAATTAACATTATTAGAAATTTCTTTGACTTAGCATTTTTACCAAATCATGTTTAAAGAGATTGAAATTGTGCAATATTTATAGTGGTGCAGGTTTCATCCACCTGTTATATGGTTCCATCCACTAATGCTTAATTTTGATTACTTGATTACATCCACCTAGGAAATATCAAAAACCAGGTTACATCCACCCGACAAGTTCTCATCCCACCTAGTAAAAATTTTTGAAATAGAAACTAACTTGAGTAAGTTCCCATACCTGTCCTTGACCTTGGGCACGGCTGTTTGAATAGTTTATACTCTTTAGAGACTATGCATCTTTACCCACAAGAGATAATCTACTTGTTATGTTTGACACATTTCTTTAGACATGTGAATTAAGGAGATCATCACGAAGTCTTTACAATGCATACCGCGATGTAAGCTACACCCACTAAGATTTCATCTGAAGATGGTTAAATCTGCCACACCCAGACCCCCTCTTGTGCCACATGGTGGCTTAAATCCAGCGTCATGAGCCATGCCCACGATGGCTTAAAACCAGCGACACGACTCATGGGTCACACCAATGATGCAACTCATACTGAAGGATACAAATTATTTAGCTACGTCAATACCATTATAGACTTATGGTTATACTATTTTACATTGGGGGTCATCATAAGATTAAATCCTCAAAGTTATCTAGATAGTACATGCCACAAACCAACAATTCTTGTGCTACATCTGCACCATCCATCATACCATCCTCCCAGATGTGGGCACAAAATGTTTTTATGGTTTTGAGAAGCATAAACTAAGTTATTCCAAAATACCAGCCATTTATATCTAATGACTGCCCAAAACAATTTTCATATTTGAAAGATGATGATTAGAGCAATTTAATGCCCTTTGTACTTAAGCAAGACTAACATGGCACTTAAGTATCGACTATAGCTAGTTGAGTTACCAATAGTATCTAGGGTGGCAAGGTTATGTGATTCAAATGTCAAAGGATGGCATAATGATACTTACATTATCAAGTAGGCATGTAACTATTCTTAAGTTTAACATATGTTTGTATAACAAATAAAGCTTGCAATTTGATAATTTAAATAAACATAATTTGCATAAAATTAGGGTCAATATGATCAAAGTATTGACTCTCCTGTATCGAAAGCTTGTTGGCCTTGGTACTCCTAAGCTTGCTCGATCTGGGGCTCGTTCATGTCCTTATACTCTACTCAGACAGTCGCATTGAAAAGTGGATAACAGGCAAAACAGCATAAATAAATACCAAAGAAAAATAAAATGAACTCCAAATAGAACAAAACCAAAAACCAATAGATAGATCTTGATTTAAGAAAAATTTAGAAATAAGTTTTATTAAATTTGGAGCTAAGACAAGAGAGAACGAGCTCTCCAAAGTTTATTTCCAGGAAAATCCCAAAAATAAACAGAGGATAACAACTTTAAAAATAATTCCTGAATTTGATTTTTATTTAGAAAATGTTACAGAGGATGAAAGGTGGGCCCTACTGAATTTAATTAAAATTTAATTATTTCTTTATAAGAAATGGGCCCTTAGACTGATAGGTGGGGCCCTATTGCTGTGCAAACAATTAAAGGGGCCCACATGTCAATGGCCTGAGTTTGTAAAACAGGGTTTTAAAAGATTTTAAACACGGGTGGGGCCCACATGTCAATGGCCTGAGTTTGTAAAACAGGGTTTTAAAAGATTTTAAACACGGGTGGGGCCCTCATGTTAGTCTAACGTTATGATTTTAAAAAAGGGCCCACGGGTCGGAGACTTATTAGCGTTGGATTAACCAAGTCATTATCCACTAATTAAAATGATTAGTGACTAATGACGTAGGAATAGTTCCCCATCTAGCCGAAGGGCAGCACAGCTCATCGTCGGTGAGGCAAGGCACCGCGGCCAGCGGCGTCAACCAAAATGGGGCGCTAGGCCCCACATGTAGTTCCAGGTGAGCTGACACGGGCTAATTTGGCCTCCACGGTGGCCGATGGTGGCGCTCGATGGTGGAGGAACTCTGGCCATGGCGCCATGGTAGAGCATGAAACCAGAGGGTTATTCCTTGCAGTGGGTGCTACTAGGACGGGAGAGGAACTCACCAGAGGTGCTGGCGGAGCTCGGGGAGGTTCGTGTGGGTTGGCGACGAGAGCTGGCCCGATGGTGAGGAAGACGATGGCATGGGCTCGTTGAAGGGGGAGAAGCAGCCAAGTGAGGCTGGGGTTGGCTTCATGGCTACCGAGTGAAGCTTCAGGCACGGTGAATTGACTGGAGGCATGATGGAGCTCGAAGGTTTTGGCGGTGGGGCTTTCACCGGCAAGGAGGAAGAAACGGGGGAGGAAGGGCGCTCGAAGGCAGGGGTAGTAGGGAGGGGAGAATTCGAGAAAAGGCAAGGCCACGAGCTTTTATAGTTGAGGGAGGTAGGGGAGAGCCATTGCGTCATTAATGGTCATGCAGCGGCCACTATGGCTAAATAGGGGTGGGCGCAGAGGCCAAAGGCGGTGGTGCTAGGAGAGGGCGGCTAGGGGAAAGGTGGAGGGGTGTAGCCGTGCATGCACATGAGAGAGAGCAACAACAACAAAAGGGCAGGCCTGGGTCGGCCACGGGCACGCAGAGGGAGAGAAGTAGAGGAGCTAGGCAGGGGGGCTAGCTCAGGCAGGGGACCAGCAGAGCTAGGCGGCACTAGGGAAGGGGCGGAGCTGGGCTAGCACAGAGGGGGCGGTGAGCAAGACAATGGCAAGCGACGCCAACACGCGTTGGGCATGGGCCAGGGCAGAGAGGGTGAGGGGGAGAGAGAAGGAGGGAAGAGGGGATGGGCCAGCTGGGCCAAGCGATGGCTAGCAGGCCGGGAGGGAGAAATGGGCTGGGGCCCAACAAGATTTTGAAATTTTTTGAGAATTTTAAAAATTCCAAGAATTTTGAAATACAAATTGAATTTAAACTCAAGTTTTTAAATTAGTGACAAAACTTTAAATAACCCCAAAAATGGGGTGTTACCAAAATCCACCTACTAATCTAATGTATAGGAGTTACATTGAGTGAAGCAAATTAGTTGGCAAAGTCAATCACATACTTGACTTATGGTTGCAAGATTGGAGTGTGGAAAAGTGCAACACAAAATTTGATCCTTCATTGACTCAGGCGAGACAAACCAACAAACCTAGATTTCATGCAATCCACAAACCAACAAACCTAGATTTCATGCAATCCCTACACCGGTCTCATACCAACTAATTGCCCGTGCCTCCACCATTTTATGCACATTTTCCTGTCTTTAGTGGCAACCCACATTACCACTCCCATTATTACTCAATGTCTCATGTGTTTGCCGGCAATGTTTGTGTAGTATCCAAATTTACCACTAAAGCATTTGTAAGCACAACCATAGTTTATTAGAGTTTAACCAATGGTGCAGTATTATTGCTATAAGTATCCAAGGTGACATGTTAAAGATAAAGTCAACAATCAAGGAAGGGGATAATACACATCAATAACATGGTATAACTAAGCATCAATATTTAACATAATTTTTAATTGAATAATAATAATAAACACAATTTGTAAATTGAAAGTAAAATAATTACATTTTAAAACTAGGTTCAGCATGATCAATTATAAGGAGTTGTTTTAGTCAATTGTTGATAGCGTAGAATCTTATTCGTGAGCGACGGAAGCGTCCAAAGTGTCAAGCAATATGCACTAATGTGTCTGTGTTGGTGTGTGTGTATATTTCAAGGAAGTAGACGTAGTATCTGATGTTTAAAGTTAAACACGGTGCAACATTGTCGCTTTGCATCTATGGTTTTTTTTTTAAATGGGAAAGACAGACTCTGCTCTGTGGAAGACAAGAACAAAAGAAAAGCTTACAGAGTCGATCAGTAACGACATAATCTGCAACGGCAAGCAAGGAACCATGCTTTGGAAAAAGGGAAGCAGTGTGGGGCGATGCCAAAAGCTTGTACCATTACACCCATCTACCACAACATATCGCTGCAGCTCGATCTTGCAGCAGCCTCTGTTCCCGAGCTTTGCCACCAGCTATGACCAAGTGAAATTTTCTTTCATTATTATGAGCAAGATGATCAAGTGATATATCTTTGTCTGGGACTGGATGTCTTGGAGAAAATTATTCTTTTCTCTTCAAGTCTTACTCCGCTCATCCTCGACTTGATTTGCCTCGCAGCTCTAGAGGTACTACAATTGCATTTTGTACATAGACATATATATAAACTTGTTTTGTCTCAGACTTCAGCAGTGTCGGATCAGGAATTAAGCATCTCACCATTGTAGGGAGTGGAGAAATCTTCAGCTGATGGGTTAGATCTATTTTGTCATGGTTTTCTTTTTCTGCCGGTAATAATTTATGTGGAGAAGTACAAAATGACTGATAATCCACCTCGCCGTGAGCTGGTTGGTAACTCTTCTGCTTACTAACCATGCGAAGCAGAGTTATTGGTTTATGTTTGAAACTTTCTTTGTGCATCATTTGCATCCGTTGTCTTAATCATCCTGCTGTTTGTCTGTTTCTATACCCCGCCGAAGAAACAAGTTACACTAGGCAATCACACGATTATAATTTGCCGCGGCAGCGCTGCTGGAATGTATCGTAGGCAGTAGCCGTGCCAGATTTCAACTTAAACCCAAGGCTCACCTGCAATGCAGACCTTATATAGTCTAGTGAACATAGGTACTGTCCGAATATATTGAACTATCTGAATTTTTCATGTAATTATGTGGCCAGACACCATACTGCAAATGCCTATGGATTGCTTGCATGAGTAGTTACAGTGATTTTAGGTTGCTTGCATTTGAATGTGCCCTATAACGTAGAGAAAAGAGAGAGCAAATATAGGGGATATGTCTTCTTCTTGGACGTCTGGACTCAGTCTAGAGTGCCTAACTACCACAGATTGTGCTAAGTAGCTCTGGAGCACCTCCAGTACATAATAGATTGAAGTAGTGCTCAGGGGGGAGAAGAGAGTGCCACATTAATTATCTAAAGCCATACCTAGGGACAAACACCCCCAAAGACAGCAAGCAACGTGAATACCTCCACGAAAAAAACACCACTAAGCTAGGATTAACCACGAAGTACTTAGGCCCCGCTCGTTTCGGCTTAAGCTTCTGATTTATTTTTCACTATTCATAATTTCGTCTTTTTCTGAACTTTTTGCTTTTTTTAAGCTTTTTTGCCGGTTCTTTTTTTTGCTGTATTCGTTTGCGTTGTTTGTGATGGGCTAACATATTTTTTATATTTTTTAATTTTTTTAAATTTAATTATGGTAAATAAGTCTCTGTCACCATGATGTTTTTTCATCACCACAGTGCTTTTCAGCCATAAGCCACCAAAAATAAACCAAAATGATTACCACCTTAATGATGGGTTCATAGAAATCTAAAACGACGCGACACTCTGCTCCAATTGAAGCGAAGCTATGATTCCTCTCCAATTGGCACGACATGACATGCTATCGGCTGGCGTGACCTGCAATTGGCACGACTTGCAATATGTTTTTTTTTTTGCGACAGGACTTGCAATATGTTTGAAGTTATACCTACAAATTAAGTGTTAACTGAAATCTAGTAAGTTTCGAAAGTTGACTTGGTAATCATATCACTAAGCGCATGACTAGACGGAATAAGCTAGGGAATGGGTCATCTCAATCTCAACGCGATCCCAAAAGCTACATTGCACGATTCCTAAAGCAGTACTATTAGTAGCGACTCAGTAGGGCCTCAATAAGTTTATTCTTTTGTATCAACTTTACTATGTACGAACGATATCCATTTAGCTTGCTTGAACGCGCATATGCCGTGTTGGAACATGCATATCCGGCATGTAATTTTGTGGGAGACACTAACACAGTTTTAGACGGCGACAACCCACAAGATAGTAAGCAAGCATGTAAAAACTACCTATTTTGTATATGTATGGATTCGTTGCACTATATCTAAATTTCTCACTGACCTTATAATTAAGATTGCATCATCCTTTGTTACTTCAGTTTATTCATTTACACAATAGCTATTAAAATTATAGTACCAATATATGTATTGTGGAAGTCATATCTAATAGCGATGTATTACTACAGTTCGTAAACAATTTTGATGACGCCGTCAAACAACTGCTTGATCTTTTGCATGAAAGCGATGGTACTGCAGAAGGCAAAACTACAGCATTCTTCTTTGGCGGCTGGAATGGTCTGGGAGCATCTGCTGTTCTTAGAGCTATAGCCGAACTCCTAAAATCCACAGCCAGTGATTCTAGCACAAGAAATCATTTTGGGAAAATTATCCACGTAGACTGCTCTCTGTGGACAAGCAGAAGGGCGATCCAGAGGGCAATTGTGGAGGAGCTAAACCTTCGTCATTTAATGCCCATGTTTGATAAGCAGGATGATGAAGATGATTTCCGAGGGGTTGATGACAGCTCTAGAGCAGAGATACCAAGCATTGGAGCTGTGATCCATGAATCTCTAAGAAATGAAAGATTCCTGATGATTTTTCATTATGGAGGAGATGAAGCGATTGATCTGGCAGAGTGTGGAGTTCCTGGAGTCGGAACTTTTGGTAAAGGGAGATTGTTGTGGACCAGTCATAGAAGATTTCAGCTCTCACACAGAGAACAGAAGTTGATGTCCAGTTCTGTTAATATACCTATGTTTATCCGCCCCGACGAATATGCATATGTCAGTCAACAACTGCTTCTTTTATTGCACAAAGAATCTGTTGAAGTGATCCGTTACACCGATATGGATGGCATCGACCCAACAAAAGTTGTGGATTGCTTCTTGTATTCGTTGTTCTTGACAGAACAAGTACATGGAAACTCTATCAGTGTTGACTATGGTTGGGCTACTCATGCTTGCAACTATTGGATATGTGATGGAATCCTTCAATGGGACGGGGCCTGGGAGGTTGGCAATGCATTGTATGGAGTGATACGACGGTTGGGCTACACTTCATATGTAACAGAAGGCTTGGCACACTGTTTGGATCGACGGATAAAACCCTATGAAGTCTGGAATTCAATCACCATAGAGAAACTAGGAGCACAGACTATCTCAAATGTTCCTGTTAATGCATCATCCTATTTCCTCACATTTGGAGATGGACAGCTAGAACTACAAAATGATTTGTTTCAACTGGCCGGCAACCTCCGTGTGCTAAAACTCTGCAAGTGCAGCTTTGATTTTTCATCACCTCCTTTCCTATGCTGCCAGAACCTAAGATTCCTTTGGCTCGACCATTGTACAAACACAGGGAAAGAACAAGGTGAGGGGCCATGTTTCCCAAACCTGTTGGTTCTTGATTTACGCTCCACAGATTATCTATTATTGCCCCAGATGACAGAACTGATGACCAATCTCAGAGAGCTAAATACAAAAGCAGTCTCATGGGGGAATACAAGTCATGCATGGAGTAAGCTACATAACCTTCACAAGCTTCGAGTAACAGAATCTTCAGAAGTGATCACAGTGGACAGTTGCTCGTCCATAGATATGATAAATCTGGAGCTCCTTGACTTGTCTGGCAACACTCGCATGGAATCTTTGCCTGAAATGTCATCAGCAAGAAGCCTCAAGATGATTGTTCTCGACGGCTGTTCCAGCTTGGAGCATGTTGCACTTGAAAGAGCTCCATTGCTCGAGTTTTTTAGCTTTGATGGTTATGGCCCAGCAGAGTACTGGACGCATCCCATACAACTGCCAGAAAAAGAATTCCGTCCAAAGTCTCGTGGAGCTCCAAAAGCCATGGTCAAAAAGATCTCCCTAGAGGGCTGCGATCGACTACATAGTATATTCTTGCGTGCACTGCCCAATCTTGAGGAGTTGAACCTCTCTCGTACAGCCGTCAAAATAGTTGACCTCAGTGACCTTAGTGCAATGGACGTCTCACAGCTCAAGAAACTATTCCTACTGGGCTGTGAGCAACTCCGTAGGCTACACTGGGATAGAAATAACCCTAAATTGGAAGTGCTGCAGGTAGACACTCGGGGGGAAGGCAGAACAGAGATGTTTGTTGACATCGAGACATGTATTACTTTTACAGATGGAAGATTCATTTGGTCAGTCATGAAGATAGTTGGCGACGCTAATAAGGTGCACATCCATGTGTCTTCTATGTTACACAGTTATGTTAGCATCACCAAAAGAATTGAGGTTGGTCCCAGCCAAGTGGACATGGTCCCAACAGTACCAATGTTGCCGTATGAGGATATTGGCCTTGCAGAGGATATTAGCTGCTCTGCCTTGACGTTGGATTTCCAACAGCTACAGGCTTTGGATGTGCATATCGAGATTGGTGAAGGAAGCTACAATTTAGACAGTATGCACGACGATAAAAATTTTATAGGATTTCTTAATTGGAAAGTTCAATCATTGCATGTGCATGACAGTTCCTCAATCGCAGCTATCACTCCAAAGGTTTCAGTATGTTGGGACAGCCTCGAATGGTGCCATGTTGAGAGGTGCCCCAAGCTGCACACTCTCTTTAGTTGTTACGAAGAAGGAATGTACAATTTTCCTGTCCTGAACACATTTTCAGCGTGTGATCTCCTGATGGCCCATTGCATTTGGAGCAAAGGAATTTATAGTCCAAGGTGTGATTCCTGCTAGTGTTTTAGTAGCTAACAATAGCTCCCATATAGCTTTTTCCAGAAATGAACATGGTGTTACACCAAACAAACTGTAATCTTAGCTATGGCTGCGCAATAGACCATTACTACCTGTATAACTAATAGCTTATTGCTATTCTAGCTGACCACTATTTATTTCTTTTCATGGAATGTTTAGAATATGATTCTATTTATATCAAATTATAAAAATCGATTCTTTTCAATTAAAATAGGTTAGTATGGGAGTTTTATTTGACTATTCAGTTTTGGATATGTATAGTTTTTAATGTTATATTGGATTGTGTTTCTCTCATTTTCTTTATTTGTAATTTATTAAATTAAATGTTGATTATTTTGTTCATACATAATAGAAAGTGGTGCTTTGTATAATTTGTGACCCACATTCTAGGATTATGAGATAGTGATATTCACTATCTTAGTTTGAAATTGCCATGTTTCAGTTTTACTAGCTTTTTAGTTTAAGGAATTTAGACAATGGTGAAAACTAATTAATTTTTTTGGACAAATCGCTATGCATTGTGGCTTCCACGACAGCCACTATTGTTTTTCTTTATGCCAAATCTCTCCATGATGCAGTCATAATCATGATTTATAACATTGGTTCCTCTCACAGCTTTGAAGGCCTGCAGCATATATACCTGCACAATTGCCCCCGGCTGGTGTTCGTCCTCCCCATTTCCTTCCCCTTGCCAAACTTGGAGACCCTCCAGATCGCATACTGTGGTAATCTCAAACATGTTTTCCCATTGGACGACAAGAAGAACCATGAAGAAATAGTATCTGGTGTCACATTCACCAAACTGAAGCACATCAAGCTACAGCATCTCCACAAGCTGGAGCAGATATGCGAGGCTAGATCAACAGCGCCGGCATTGGAGACGATAAGCCTCAGGGACTGTTCGGGCCTGAGACGCCTACCGGCTATCGCAAATGGAGATTCTAAGCCAGTCGTGGACTGCGAGAAGGACTGGTGGGACAGGCTCGAGTGGGACGGCTTGAGACCAACCATGACCCGTCCCTCTTCAAACACGCCACTGGCTTACTACAAGAAAACCATCCCAAGGGCTCCTTCGAGGTTCACAGTGCATGGATTTCTTGTATGCATATGTCATGGGCGTGGGCCTAAAGCCTAACCGGTTCATTATTAGAAAGTTAGAGATTAGTTTCTATCTATTACAGATATGATATTAGTTTCTCTTTGTTAGAGATATGATTAAGATTAGATTCTATCTATTAGGGAGAACCATCTATATGAAGGGGGTTGCCACATGCTATTGGAAGCAATAAATAAATTATTCTCATCTATAGTCTCGTCCTCTATGCCGACGCCGCCTACCATTCTCTCGGTGTTTACCCTTATGAACTAAGGTTTATAATAACTTGGTATCGAGCCAACACATGGCTTTTGTCCGAGTTATCATGTGACAAGATCATTGCTGATTATGAAGAAACCATCGCTAGACTCAAGACATAGATAGCATGGTGATCAAGATGTTCACAGCAAAGGAGAAGGCACAAGCAGTTGGCTCGGTGTCAACATCGTGCGAGAAATCACATCCCGCTAAAGTTGCCACCACAAGGAACGCTCCTTATTATGATGATGGTGCCACCATGATGATCTGCTCCACCTCCGCCATCATCGCCAACGTCGACGTCGTGCTACCAAATAAGATGGAGGATGAGCTCTCCTGTAGCCCCAGCCGCACTGGATTCCACTGCTAGATCCGTAGAATCAGGGCTTCCTCGTGGCCGCTTGCTTGGATCTGGGTTTCCCGCCTGCTGGCGCCGTCGCCTTTCCTCCAAGAAGTCCACCGAACTGGGCCGCCCTCTCTGGGCCGGACCAGGCCCTCTATGCCGATGCCATCCGGCTAATCCTCTCGGCGGTGTTTACCTCTATGAACTAAGGATCATAAACATTTGGTATCAGAGCGCTCCACGCCCGCCTCACCGTCGAGCGTGCGATAGACCAAGCCACCCTTCGCCGCACCTGTCCGCACCGGTACCATTGAGGTCTGCGCTGGATCTAGCATCACCACCTCGCCTCAGGTTCTTCCCCGACACTGGGCTCTTCACCGATGCCGCCTCTCACCAGACCCCAACGCTAGATCGACGCTGCCTCTCGCCGGACCCCGACGAGTGGATCTGGCGACCACCACCTCTGGATGCTCTCCACTGGCTGCCGACCACCAGGAGCCAGAGTTGTCGCCAACAGGGAGCCAGAGCTGATGTCGTCGGGGAACCGGCGCCAGCACCGCATCTACTTTCGTCAACGTGTACCATGCGTCACGCATCTATGACAATAAATAGGAAACAGATGAGCCGAAAAAAAAAGAAAAAGGGAACAAAGTCTTTTGCAGGCACTGTTTAATCGAAAGTGCTACACTTTGTTGAAGTGAAACTGCAACCATAGCCACCGCCTAGCAACTCGAGAACGAGCTGCCTATCCGGGAGGGGTGTAATGTCATAGACGTGGGCTTAGGACCCAACCGGTTTATTATTAGAAAGTTAGATATTAGTTTCTATCTATCAGAAATATGATTAGAGATATGATTGAGATTATATTCTATTTATTAGGGCGAGCCCATCTATATAAAGGGGTTGTCGTATGCTATTAGAAGCAAGTAAAAAATAACAAAGTCATTCTCATCTATAATCTCTCTCTCCCTCTACGTCGACGCCGTCCAACTAACCTTTCAGCGGTGTTTACCTCTTATGAACTAAGGTTCATAATAGCATATAGATAGATTGAGCAAGAGTGATTAATTTCCAATCGAAGTAACCTTTTCAATTTTCGTTCTTCATTTCTTAGGTAATTTGTTGTGCTGCTCTGGTGTGTCTTGTTCTGCAATGCAACGGAGGTCGGCTTACATGAAGCATCAGTTTACTAATGCTACGAGTTCTCTTGCAGCTCTGAAGTGTTTGCCGTTGGCTATGTGTTTGCAAGTGTGTTTGTGCTCCAGAGTGTGGCGCGCGTGCAAGTTAAGTTGCTACTTGCACAACGAATAAATGGTGTGTTTTGTTTTCACCGAGCTACCTGATTTGGGTATGCTTGAACTGGTGTGTCAAGCGCTGGTGTGCTATAGGTTTCTCCAGCCTGCAGGTGTGGTATTCACAATGGAGCTAGTTTGTGTTGATTTGTGGTGTTTGGAATAAGGAGGTGTGCCTGTGTGCACAAACCTAATGATTTATGTGCGATTGATGAATCATAAATGCAGCCTGTGTTTGGTTGATAAAACAACATATATTACTGTGACGAGTTGTGGTGTGTTTCGCAATCATACAAGTTTGAGCGGATGAACTGGTGTTATTGCCCTCTACTAATATGTTGAGCTAGATCCCATCATTTCAATATTATATTTCTGCCGAGTTTCTCTAGGAGTTCTTAGATGATTGAACTGTTTTAATTGATACTTAAAAACAAAGCAGTTCTTAGAGATAAAATTTTCAATTAATTTTTCTTTTTTTAATTTAGTTACTCTTATGTTAATAATTTAATTTTCTTTATTTATATTTCTTTTGCATTAAGTTAGTCATTTAATTTATGCGTTGTTCGAGTTGACCTGATGTTATGATGCTAAAGTTATTTCCGCTCTTTGAAAGGTAAAGATAAAGCCTGGTTAAATTCCTTACTTAATAGAAGTATTAAAAGTTGGACGTAATGTGCTCATGCTTTTATTGCTAAATATTATCCAACATCTAAAACCTTGAAAAATAAGGAACAAAATTATAACTTTTGCCCAAAAACCGAATGAAGATTTATATCAAGCATGGGAACGATTTGATGAGTTATTAAGGAGACGATGTTAGCGACGGTGGTGGCATCGTTCCGTCCTTCGTGATGGATGGAGCCGGTGCCCTAGCCTCACCCATTTGGAGCCGCGATGGTGGCAGTGATAGCGTGGGGTGGCCTCATTCGATCGATGCTACAGAGGCGAAGGTGCGAATGGAGGAGACGACTTTGGTGGCCATGGTGCAAGGTGCCATGGTCGTCCCTTGCTCGACGGCCGACATGGAGATATCGGTGACTACCGAAGCAATGGTGGCGACCGGCGACGACGTGGAGACAAATCGATCAGATCAATCCGGCGGTAGCAATCGCGCGAGGCGATGTCCTATTTGATGGGCCGAGACCTCGATGGCGGCGCGCGTGGAGGTGTGCCCGTGCCGGGTTGGGGCCTATCAATGGCGATGATCAACAACGCACGCGGAGGTGTGCCCATTTCGATCTAGGCAATGGCTGCCGTGCACGTACATCGAGGAGTACATCAATCCGGTCTGTTGGCCGGTGACATGCTATTGAAGCGTGCGCCCAGTTGCCCGGTGATGGGAGAACGGGCAGGTACGGTAGGGTAGACTAAACCAATCCACATACAAACCATCTCTGTGAAAACTGAATTGACAAGTTAGATCAAAGATAATATACATGTTGCCAAAAAAACCCTGACGAATTTTGTGATTCGAAATTTGAATTTGGATGGTTTGAACCTGGTAACCGATGAAAAACTGGCAAAACTACAAGCCATTTGTTCTACCGATATTTATTACAGAAGTTGTAGGATGATATTCGTATTCGATCGAATTAAGTATATATTTGATTTGAATTAGTGATCATTATGATATTTGATTCTTATTCGTATTTATTTTGAAAATATGGATTCATATTCGTATTTAAGACTATTCGATTGTATCCGATCTGTTTCCATTCGTAGCTGGAACAAACTCAAGCATACTAAGTGAAATTTCAACATGAGTCATTCTTCAAGGACATTGAAAGACCTCATGTAATACCAGAGATAACAAAAAGAGAAGGTAATCGAAAAATAGGAAACAATCCAAGGAAAAATAAAAGAAATAAAGAAGAGTTTTGCTGTCAAACCCATCGGCTTTAGAAATACCGAATGTAGCAGAACTCATTGAGGTTCCCAGACCGTCTGGGGCCGGTCGGCACCATCTCGCATTTTGGGTTTTCCTCATTTGACATAAAATTTAGACAACGCCCACTTTTACCGACTTACCTCTCGCAGTAGAAAAAACCACCAATAGTACGGAACCTACATGTTGGGCCAAAAGGTCCTTAAAGCCCACAGCCACTAGAAAAGAGGGGGTAAGGGATAAGAGGGGGCACCCAAGTCATTTCACAAAGCCAGGAGGGGAGGCAGCCGAATGCCCTCTCCTTTGTAAGCCAGCCAAACCCCCAAAGCAGGTCTCACTCCATTCATTTCGCTCAGACAACTGAGAACATAGCCAGAGCACAAGCCAGCAAGAGAGCCCTGCCTATCTATTGCTTTGCCAAACCAAGCCTCGGTCTCACTTCATCCGCCACCGAAAGCAAAGCACTCACCAAGGTTTCGGCGAACCAAAAGCCAAATCAAGCATTCCTATTTCTCATCTCGGCTCTTTTCTTTCCCTCCAAAGAAGAGCAAAGCCCCAAAGTCAAGCACTACCAACTAATCAAAGCAACACGAGAGGCAGGGGGAGAGAGCCGAAGGCAAGTAGTTCGAGAAGCAGGGGAAGACAGCGGAACGAGGAAGACGATGTAAGAATCGTCGACGACCACCAAGGACCCTGAACCTCGCCGTCGCCTCATCCCTTTCATAGTCCCAAGAAAAGCAAGTAGGTCCCTCACACACGCAGCCCATGGCGGCTTAGCTGCCACACCACCCGGCGACAAGCCGTGGGCGCCACTGTGCGCCTTGAAAGGAGAACATGCTCCCAAGACATGCCTCCTCACCAAGTTTCATCGTGGCGATGCCCATAGGTATTCCCAAGACCGGTGTAAGCACGATTAGAGCAAGGCAAAATAGCAACTAAAATAAAATGCGTAAGGTAGGGCGGAATAGAGAAGACTATCCCGAGTAGTAGAAGGGGATGGTAAACCGAGGTAGACCATGGCGGTGAAGGAAAGGAATAGTGGCCAAAGGTGGAGGCGCTGGGCTCCCAGCCGGCGAGCTAAAGGGGGCAGAGGAGTGGCGCAGAGGAGGCACGGCGCTGGTACCCTTGCCTTTCATGCGGGGCGGCCGGTGGCGATCCCAAGGCCGGTGCACCCATGGTGTATGGGGCGGTGGCACCAAGAGCCTTGTCGTGCGTGCACGAGGCAGTGTTGGGGAGGCGGCCAGGGCCGAGCCGAGGGGAGCTCAAGCATTGCCGCCGGTAGCCGGAGCCGCATGGATAGATCGCGCCTTGGGGCTAGCTTGGAGGGCGGTACCAGTAGGCCGGCAGCCAAGCCCAAGGAGGAGCCACGGGGGAAGTAATCGGCGCCCGCTGCGTGCTCTGATACATTTGTTGTTAGTTGAGGGCACAAAAGTGCATTAGGTTCAGAATCATTACTAGTGGGTTGTCATTTGTCAACATCTTTCACTGATTTGCAGAGTCAAAGTGGTTATTACACTACAGGTTGCCACTGTTACAGTTAAAAATTCATGGTAATACTTGCAGCTGATCTTTTCAAAATGACACCTTAACACGATATCTGGGTCTATCAATATAGATTCTGGTGATAATGTAACCATGGTTGTCATGGCGGATTTGACGACAACAGCGCTTGAGAGGCGCTAGGACGCCATCGCGTCCTCAACGCGAGATACATCGAGCTAAAGGGGTTGACTAAGATAGAAAATTAGAGAGGTCAATAACACTTGCATACCTTGATGTCATGCCCTTCTTTTGCTCTTTTTCCATCACTTCTCCACAAAGCTCAAACATTCGCAAATCATATCAGAGGGCAGAGCAGAGAGGCACACAATGCAATAGAGGGGCACGATAGATCGGGAACTTAAGTTCCGCCTCGCCCTCGCAGCCGCCACTTAATCCCGCCCACCCCGCCCAAACCCAACCCCGCCACCAGCTAGCCAGGCGCCGCCTAGCCGCTCGCTGTGGACGCCGCAAAATCCTAGGCGTTTGCCTAGTTGGCCAAGGTAAGGCGAGCCTCCATGGCGTCCCCCCGAACCACCAGGACGCTAAGGCGACGCCTTGGCGACGATGTGACAATCATGAATGTAACACAAAAGAGAAGTAATAAAACATAATATATATATATATATATATATATATATATATATATATATATATATATATATATATATATATATATATATCATTTGAATTCTAAAGATATGCAAGTACAAATACCCATGATACTCCTTGTCTGTGGAAGACAGCACTGCTGCAAATGTGCTAGCAACATCTGCGACACACTTGCCACCTTCTGGAGCCATAAAGGATCTACTTCATCTACTGCCCAGACCTATGCATACTACCACGTCATATCAGATTCAGTAACGGAAATAAAACATAAGATAACAAGAACGTCAACATAAGTTTCCGTGAAAAAAATGCCAACAGAATTAACTACGAGATATAGATTGCAGGGTTTTTCTCTTGAAAGCAGAATAACAGAATTTTTCCAAATGCTCAATCTGTTTGCATTTGCTTCTCCTTTTCATTGTCTTTCACCTTATTTTCGATGCAGTATAGCATGGCAAAAAGAATTGCAGTCATAGTGCATCACGTCTTAATTGAAATTTTACAAGATTATACTGTTTGGCAAGATATCAGCAACATAATTATTTACTTATCTCCTGTCCCGCACTCTTAACATTTACTTCATCAACATGTGAATGACCAAGATTGACACTCCCACTTCACAAATAATTATATTTAGAGAAAGGCTCGAGGCGATAAATTATTTACTAATTATTCTCGAATAACATAGTAACAAAGGCTCAGGAATAGACAACAAATAAGAGAACTAGAATAAAAAAAGAACGGCTTGGCCAAGCTGAAAAATTCTACACTATTTATTTGCTTACAACAAGCATGGGGCTTCAATGAATTTGAGAAATGAGAAGATTAATAGCTTTCAATGCGTTATTTATACATGATTACTCAAGGAAGGTGCTGCAAACTTTAGGATTTAATTTGAATAAGCTAAACAAGGATGACGTAGAAACTCACAACTGTGGACATTTCTCGTCCTGCTCATAAGGCAAGGAAAGATATTTGTACACAAAAGATTCTGGTGTCAGTATCTAGATAGTGTGTACTAAAAGACTGCCTTGGTAGGTGCTTGAGTGAAGTTAGGAAATGAGACAAACTGACAAAGTGATTCATTCAATTTTGGGCTAAGCCAGATGCATTGAACTCGATTGCATAACCCTTGCCAATCCATTACTGAACACCACTGGGACATGTGTGCTAGTGCCATATACTCCTATGCCAAATATTCGATATCCCCGCTAATCGTTCCTTTATCCTTGTATAAGGAACATTTGTGCTCAGATAGTAAAGAAGAAACTATTGCTTTTTAAATAGTGTCCTACAAATATTTGTACAATATTTACAGGAATAACAACATCACTTTAACCATATATCATATACATATGAGATATTGTGTTTTCATATCAGTTTCTGCAGCAACTAGCAATGTGATGGTCACATACAAAATGTAAAACAGAGTGCCATCAAAATGGCAGAAGTACCACAAAACATTGAAGCTATAAGTCATGATGAACTATTTCATATGATCTGAACCTAGCATGCCTGCAGAGAATATAGGCCATGTTCTTTTCAGCTTCTAAAAGCTGTTTCTCGGCTTTTCTACAGTAACTACGTTCTAAATAAAGTATTTTTTTCAAGATAGGGTCTACTAGTTAATTGTAGTACATACTTTACTGACTTCATTTATATCGGCATCGGCAAAAACCGCACGTGAATTTCTGTTACTCTGTAATCTCTCGTACAAACATCCCAAAAGTCACAAGCCGCAGCCAAAAGCCACAAGCAGCAGCCAAAAAGAACAGGACCATAAACTTTCAACTTCAGATGCAAACAAGCAAATCACAGGGAAAAAAATTGCTCCAAAGCAACAGCAAAGATAACTAGATGGGAAAATTATTTCAGTCGTTTAGATGTCTGGTTGGAGTTGATTGCCACATTTGTGAAAACATGAAACCAAATATTATTTGTTAAAATACGTCTTATTTGATGCCCCTACGATAAGCATGCTTATGAACTCCTAATTGAAAAAGAATCCACAGTTTGATAAACTCACCTTCTCATGTGAAAGCAACTCATATGATGGTCCAAAATAATGCTCACAAAGTTCCACAGCTGCCTGCAAAAGAAATTCTCATGAGGCCACAAGATGACTAGACATCTGATCTGGGAGCCTTCACAGGAAAATTATTAGCATACAAAAGCACTCGGAAATTCAAAAGGTGTTTCAAGAAGAAACTGCTCCCTATTTCTCATAATACTGAAGCAACTTTCAAGGATTCCAATATACACTGTGCATTATCTTTGTATGGTTTGGAAAACATAAGTTCAGTTAGACCATGCAGACAACATTTCAAATAGGATGATGTTTGTGATGTATGATAAGAGGCAAAGAGTTGGGTTATCATCGACTAGGCACACTAAGATGTTTTCAGATGTAACAGCTTTCATGCTTGAGTTTATTCTGCAGGTACTTTTTAGTGGATTATTTTACAGGTCTTGCTGGCAGTAATCTTTTCTACAAAATGGCCACTACATAGTGCTTATACTGACTTTTCTAAAACATGCATAGGAAAAAACAGAAAAAATTATACATAAATTTTTATGTGTTCAATTTAAATTTTGCAGAAATAAGAGGTGGCAGGGCTACAACCACTTGATTCCGGAAACAATAGAACTTCATTTTATAGTTTTTTTTCTTTGACAGGCAGGAACTTGACAGTGTACATATTTTGGTCTGACACTGTTACACAATGCATGGCAAAGTATCAACTTTGTCTCTTTTTCTCGTATATAAATTACCTGTGCAATTATTACTGTTTCTCCAAGCGCATTGGGGAATAAGTAATTGTAAATCTAACTTCCCACTAAGATTCATATGATGGCCAACAAATCAAATTCCTATATCCCCAATCATACATATAAAAAGTTCCAAGATGAAAAAAAAGCTATTAAAATTACTTGCTTTGCACACATTCAAATGCCTATGCATACAATTAGCCGCCAGGACATATTTAGAAACTTTCCATGCAATCCACTACCGCCATATGTTTAATATTTAACAAGGTTCATCCAGGATTAAACCATTCACTTTGCAGCTAGGAGGACCGAGCACGCCGGCAGCCACTCTTGCCGTCTCCGTGGTCCGTGAGAACGGCGAATAAAGGATCTTGACAGAATCCACCAGTACACCCATTCAGGCCCGGCCCTGAGGGGGGGCGAGCGGGGCGGCCGCCCTGGGCCTTCAAAACCCAGAGGCCCCCAAAATTTTAAGGTAATATCTATAAACTCTTTGATATGAATTTTTCTTTAATACATAACGTATTTTAAGTGTTTGTTGGTAAAATTAGATATATATATATGTATGTAGATTTATATTTAGATATTTATACTAGGGCCTCTATTCCTAGTTTCGTCCTGGGCCCCTAAAATCCCAGGATCGGCCCTGCACCCATTTCCTGTAGCTCCTGCACACACGAAACCACTTCCCCAAGTCACTACTGCACGCCCCAACCAAAAAAGCCGCGGCACTGACACAACAGCGAAAAACACACACCAATTCGATTTCGATACCTTCCGGAGCGATTTGCCGGCGGAGCGCGTCTGCTCGACGCCCTGCGGTGCCAGCCCGAACTCCGGCTTGGAGCCATTCTCCTACCAGGAGCAGAACATTTGCAAAGAAAGGTCGCATCAGCCGAAACTCCAAATCGGATTAGCAATTCTTGGGACAGGAAAAATTAACGAAAGATAGCGATTTGGGATGGACGGATTTGTACCAGCGATTTGGGATGGTCGCATCAGCCAAAGCTCGATGGGGATGCTGCATCCGTGGCGGAAGATGGGCAGCGACGGCGCCCGCTGCTCGAATCCTCCATCGCCGAAACGATAAGGTAGAGGGAGGTAGGCACGGATCTGGAAGGTGTTGTGAGCCGTCAGATGGTAGGATGGACGTCTCAGATTAAGGTACTGATAGGAAACAGGCTCTCTCTTGGATTACCACAGTCAACCTGCAGTGTCGATTAGCTCGTGATAAAGTTGTAAAGAAGTGCAACTAGAATATGCATTTCCCAGTAATATACTGTGGAAGAAGTTCTACTGCCAAATGGCATTGCAAGGATGTTAACTATGAAAAATAACACTCCTATTAGCAGTGGTAGAGCTAAGATTTAATTACGCTTCGGGTTAATAGTGAAATAATCTAAGCTATTTAGGTTGGATCATAAAAATATTACCTATACTAGACTAAATTTATCTAGACTATACACTAAATATTATTTTTACATCCCAAGCTGAAACTTATCCTGTCTGAGATGTGGCTTCGCCCTGCCTATTAGTTCACTAATAACAACCTATTACGCTGGGGGACTCCGTGGAGTCACCACGCGCCCACACCGCTCTCCGCCGCCCGCGTGGCGCGAAATTTCAAGACGGCGAGGGAGGTTTTTGCGAAAAGTCCCTCAGATTTTCTCGAAATTACGCATGTGTCCTTGATTCTCATGAAAGGGTCCCCGCCGCTTTTTTAGCTCCTGCGTATTTTTTTTTAGCCCCTCCACTTTGCGGGATGGCCCCGCTTTTGAAATTGCGCACGGGTCCCGCTTTATTTATGTCTGTGCTCTTATTTTTGCAAAAACCCTTTACCTTTTAAAAATACGATTTTACCTTCGAATTTTTTTTAGCACTCTCACGAATTATCGCCTCGTTTATTTTGGTACATACGGTGGTTGGCGCGGTGTAGCGCCGCGCTTATGAGGCTAGTATTTTTCTATTTTCTGTCTTCTTGAGGTTACCATAGAAGAATTAATTGCGAATGGTAGACAAGGTGATGTGCAGTGGCAAACAAACCCAGAGTGGCAATGGCTTGACAAGCACATCACTGACCGCTTAAGTTGCCAAGAACGGCCTTGAAGGCGAAGATACTTATTTGCTTCAAAGACGATGTTATTTCTCATAATAGAAATGGTGGTTGCGATGTTATTTAGCTATTTTTGCGGTACTATTTCTCTAATTTCCCTTTTTTTTCTTTTGAACTATTTTTCACGACAACACTACATAGCACACCATACAGAAGCGAAGACAAGTAGATGCATAGGGTGCAGCTGCACTCCCATCTTTTTAAGAAAAAAGGCGTATACCAGGTATAGTATGTATATGTATACATACATGGTGATATACATCAGATTTGTGATCGGTGAAGGTAGCTTAGTTTTTATTTTGGTAAGAAGTAAAATAAAACAAATCACGAGGAATAATTGGCTTGTAGCTGGGACAAATTTATCGCTTTTAGGAGTCGTCTTGTTCTACCAACTTGATTGATACATTACTATCAAGCTCGTTACGACCCTTAGATAATTCAATTCGATTGACATATAAGTGCATCATCCAAAGCCGACCATAATTTTATTTATTTTATCCCCACGCCGAATCTTAGGTTCAAACACGACTCTCTGATCATTCTTCTGAGAATTTTTTTTAAAAAAAATTGTTAGATGATCAACAGCGAGAAGTAAACAAATTTTAGTCTCTGCTTTTGTTAGACCATATGAATGGTTGTAATTTAAAGTGATGATAAATAATTAATACTTGGATTGCTTCGGATTTCACATTTGTGAAAGTTTGGTCGATCGCAGTCGAAGATCTCGAGTTTGAGTTGTTTCAATTGAATTCGAGTGGTTTTGCATGGATTTCTTGTACGCATATGTCATGGGCGTGGGCCCAAAGCCTAACCGGATTATTATTAAAAAGTTAGAGATTAGTTTCTATCTATTAGAGATATGATTAGAAATATGATATTAGTTTCTCTTTATTAAAGATATGATTGAGGTTATATTCATCTGTTAGGGGGAACTCATCTATATGAAGGGGGTTGTCGCATACTATTGGAAGTAAGCAATAAATAACAAAATCATTCTCATTTATCGTCTCTCTCTCCCTCTACGCCGACATCGTCCGGCCATCTTCTTGGCGGTGTTTACCCCTTATGAACAAAGGTTTATAATAACTTGGTATCAGAGCCAACACCATAGTTTTTGCTGTTGAGTTATCATGTGACAAGATCATTACTGATTATGAAGAAATTATTGTGGTTTGACCGACTGTGCTTGGTGGTGAGACTGGTCATGCTGAGTGGTCGGAAAGGGGATTTTTGGAGAGCATTGGAATTGTGGTCGTGGACAAGCTGGCTGGTGTTCGTGGAAAATTTATTTCTTGTCTTTGGATAGATGTGGGTGCGTGTGAGTGCGTGGACTAATATCGGTCAAGTTGCGAAGAACTTGTGCCAAGAAGAAATTTCTTTGGTCTTTGAAGTGCAAGATGGTGTGCAGATGATCATGGCCGGTGACGAGGAGGACCGGGATTAGGATGGGGAGATCTAAGGTCCAGGCAGTCGAGTATGTCACTCGAGGTGGTCGGGCTCATGCTAGAGCACGTGGAGATCAAGGGTGGTGATTCGTAGAGAAGCTACGAGTAGTGCGGTCTAAGAGGCTTTAACACGAGAGGTGATGTTGCGTAAAGAAGATACGAGAGGTGTGTTCCCAGAGACTTCGATATGTGTGGATGATGTGTGAAGAAGATATGGGAGGTGCGGTCCCGGAGGCTTCCTGAAGGCTTCATCACGGGGTAAGATAGGAAATGTTATGGAAGGGGTCTGTAACGGGAAAGATTTGGAGATTGGCAAAACCTGTGTTAGGAAGGGTTTCGGATCCCTTGATTTTTGGAAGAGATAAAGTTTGGTGTTCGTGTTTGAGGCGAACACGATTTAAGGCTCTAGCATATAAAAGTAGAGGTAGACTAATGGTTTTAGTCGTGGCTTTTGAGAAGGTTTTTTATGCTAGAGTTTTAGGGGTGCTATGAGGGTGCTTTGTAGCATAAACATGATACAGAAATAATAGATCAAATTTATTCCAAGAAAATTTAGACAGCGTCGACGAGGTGTTTTCTGAGCATCATTTATTTGTGTCTTTGGTCATCGGTTCAATTCAACTGAGCAGACCACTGTGTTGTCTTCGGCCTGTCCTCGAATCGAGTGGTCGAAGCGTTCGAGTGGTCGAAGTGTTCGAGCGGTCAGAGAAATCGAGGGTAGGAAGATTTTGACTACGTGCAAAGAAGGTCAAGCGAGCAGTCGAACAACTAGCGGTTGAAATCTTCATCCGATAGATTAGATTACTTTTCTTCTGGTTTGAGATTTGATTTCATGTACCAAAAAGCGGAGGCAATCATTTACCCCCCCTCTGATTGCGTCGTACGATCCTACAGGTGGTATCAGAGCCAAGTTGCAATGGCGTCAGATCAGGATCGGTTCTCAAGTAAGCCATCGTTTTTCGATGGATTAGACTATCTCTATTGGAAAACATGCATGGAGGTGTTTCTATAAGTTTATGTGATACTATTTAGCAAAAGTTAAAAATTGTATGAATTACTTTCGTCGTTACCATTTAAAATATCTCGATGTAGAAGTGAATGCTAAGGCTAAGAATATTTTATTGCAAGGTTTGGGTATAAATGAGTTCGTTAGAATTGCTCATCTTAAATCTGCAAATAAAATTTATACTACTCTAGCCGATTACCATGAAGTATCAAAGTTTGTTAAAGGAGTGCATCAGAATCAATTCAAAAAGGAGTATTCTAAATTTGAGATAAAACCAGGAGAATCAATAGATGCTCTTTTCGATCGCTTCAATAAGATTACTAGTGATTTGCAATCTGTTGGTGTCACATATACTGCTTTTGACAATGCCCAGCAAATTTTGAATTATCTGGATATATCTATTTAGAATATTTTAGTCAATATTATCAATCATTCTATTAGTATGAATTCATTTATTTTGAATGATTTTTATTCCAAGATCAAAACACATAAGATTGAAGTTTTGGCCAGGATAAACAAGACTAATTCTTTTGGCTTAGTGACTAACCAAGCTGATAGTTCATCTAGTTCTTTTAGTGCCTCTTTGTCTGCATTATGCTCTATTTCAGATGAACAGTTAGAAGAGATACCAGAAGTGTAGCTTGTACTTTTCTCCAATAGGGTGACCAAGGCAATCAATAACATCAGAATAAAGCGAGAGGAGGTCCCGCACACGAAACCATTCCCCAAGTCACTCTTGCACGCCCAACCAAAAAGCCATGACACCGACACAACAAATGAAAAACACACACCAATTCGATTTAGATACCTTCCGAGCGATTTGTCGGGGAGAGCGTCTCGCCGACGCATCATGGTGCTAGCTTTAACTCCGCTTAGTGCCATTCTCGTATCAGGAGCAAAATATTTGAAAAGAAATGTCGCATTATGTAACATCCCAAAATTTGGTTATTTCAAAAATATGCAATTTTAAAATCATTTCCTGCATTTTGTTGGCATCTAAATTTTTTTGAATATTTATTTGAAATCTTTTTGAGATTTGTGGCATGAAAATTAATAACCAAAGAGTAATCCCAAATGCAAATAATAGAAAACTAGAATTTTAAATGCGAATCTGAAAAGATGATCCATCGTAAGGAGGGAGAAATTGAATTAAAATATAAGATCTCATGTTGAACTCAAAATCAAGATTAATAAAATAAGGCCAAAGAGAATACTAAAATCTCTCCGGATGGTTGAGCCAAAACCCCTCTTCTAAATTTATTAGCATGCAAAACCCAAGTTTGGACATTCAAAAATTTATATATACAATTTAATAGCAAAAATTAAAGAGAATCAAAAATAAAGGATTATTATATTTTGTATCGAGATAATTGGACCAAGATTTGAATTAAAAACCCAAAGTTAAATACAAAGCTTAAATAAAAATTTAAGTTTTGGATAGAATGCAAAAACTCCAAAAAAATCAGAAAATCCTAGCAACCCTCTTCCTTTTTCCCTTTTCCGTAATTCTTTCTCTCACTTACACATGGGCCCCACCCCCTTTATTCTCTCTCCCTCCTCTCTCTTTCTCTCTCCTCCTCGCCCTGGCCCCTCCTCCTCCTCCGCCGCTCTTCTCCTCTTCCTTCTCACTCCCGTAGCCTGCCGCCAGCCCTGCCTCTCCTCCCGCCCGACCGGCCCAGTGCCAACGCCGACCCCGCGCGCTCTCCTTCTCCCTCTTCCTTTTCCTCCCCGTGCGGCCCCTCCTTTCTTCCTCCTCTTCCCAGCGCGTGCGCCCAGGCCCCCCTTCCTCCGCACGGCTTTGGCCAGAGCCGAGCGACAACCACCATGAGGCGCGGCGCCAGCTCCCTCCTGTCACTCCACGCGCGGCGCGGACCATCATAACCAAATCTCGGTCGGATCCCTCGGCCGCCACCGCTCGACATCACCGGCGTGCACACCGCCCGTGGCCGGTAGCGCCACTGTCGCTTATAAATGCCGCCGAGGCTCCCAACCACACCGCAACACCTCCTCTCCTCCCATAGCAAACAATTGAGCTCCCATGCACCAAAATTACCGGCGAGCCCTTTCTTCCCACTACTACCGACAAGTTCACCGGCAATTCAAGCCGAGGTAGTCCAATTCCATTTAACCGAATCACCCTCGAGCATCGTGAAGTCATCCCAGTCTCGCCTGAAGCTTCCCTCGACCTGCACCTCACCGGCCAGCACATTTCCGCCGCCGCAGCTCACACCGCCGGCTCACCTCGGCCTCCCTCCTGGTAGCTCCACCGGTCTCCCTCATGCTTATGCGCCGCCACTTCCCCTTCTCCCTCTCCGTGCGCCACTGCTTTCCACCTCGCCGCCGCCTCGCAACCACCACCCACCCGCCGCCGGCCCGGTCGTCACGCCACCACCCCTAGCATCCTCCCAAGACCGAGCAACCCATTTTGCTTGGCCGCCACTTCCTCCTCAAACTCACCGCCTCGACCTTCTCTCTCGGCCTCTCCAACAGATGGCTTAAGGGATATATAGCCCTATATGGGTAAGATAAACCGAGGCTCTACCGGCTATTGGCGCTAACTCTTCTCCTCCCCGGCTCCCTCGGCGCTGCTCGAGCCCGCTCATGCAATGATGAGGTTGAGCCACTTTTTTATTCACGGGCTAACAAGTGGGCCCACCTTTGTCGTGACCGCAAGTCGTGTCTCGCCGACAATGGGTCCCACCGTTAGGTTGCCCACCGACACGTGGTCCGTGCTCAAGGGTCCCACCGCCGCCAACATCCGCACGCACGTCTCACTGACACCTGGGCCCCGCCTGTCGGCGCCCACCACCCGTCAGCCCGCGTGGGAAGGAGTCACTGCCAGTGGGCCCCACCTATCAGGTTTTGATAATTTCTGTATTTAATTAGACCAAAAGATTTTAAATGGACATAACTTATTCAGTTTAACTCCAAATTAAATGAAACAAATTTCTAAATTCATCTAAATTCAAGATCTGTCCAATGGAACCAAAATTATGATTTTTGAAGCACATTTGAAATTAGAAAATAATTTAGAGAAGCTAATGAAATTTAACTAATATATAGATGAGGTTAACCAAGATTTAGATTTAGATTAGATCATATGTGGTTAATTAATATGGTTTGAATAACTATCCAAAAGGCTAAAATATTAATTCGGTAAACTAAAAGTTGTATACATTACTTAAATATAACATATGTCCTAAATATAACGCTCGACAAAATAATGCTCCACTAATCACGTACACCAAATCATAAGTCTAACCTAACTCATGAAACTTCCTAAAAAAATCAAGAATAATAAAAGAGATTATTAATAAAAAGACCGAGTCGTTATATTCTACCACCAACCTTGTCTCAAATCACCTGAACTGACCATTAACTCATAACAAAACTAAATCATGGTTATTCGAATTTATTTTGGATCTTCTGAGTTATTTGCCTTTATTTGCATTCAGTTGTTTAGCGCGTAATTAGATATTGAAGTCCTGAAGAATCGAGGGGCAAGCGTGAACAAGAGCGAAGTGCAAATAAAGACCAGAACCTCCAGAGAAAGCATTGTATGAGCTCAAGACCGCGGTAAACCGCGCCAGGCGAGTCAATACTTTGATCATGTTGAACCTACTTTTCTGTAAATTACTTTTGTTTAAATGATCAAATTGCATGCTATTATTTTATATGCAAATACATGTTAATTTAAGATCCTAGTTATATGTCTATGTTTACCTTGACTAATATTACACCCTCTTTTTAATACTTGATTATGTGAACCTTGTCACCCTAGCAAAATTACGATACTAACCTTTCAAAAATAAGTCCGTAACTATATGCCATGCTTAGTATTGCTTAGATATTCATGGGCGTAGAAACGCCCAAACATCACTTTCAAACATAAGAGAATTTTGAATGGGCAGTCATTGTGATGATGACTGGTGTATGTTGGTATGAATATTTTATGTTCCCAAAAACCCTACTTGCTTGGAAATCTGGGCGGATGGTTCGAGGGTGTGAGTGTGTAAGTAGTGTAGTGGAAGCACAAAGGGGGTTAGTGGCAGAACCGCCCAGATAATCCTAAGGATCGAATCTTGTGAAGGCCTCCCAAGGTACAACAGTACAACCACATGCTAGCAAAGTGTAGGCAGGACTAACTAATTTGTGTAGCTCTAGTGTGGTTACATGAAGGTGTGAACACGAGCAAAGGGATGGATGATCTCATCCTCGCCTTTGCCCGTGATGGCTCACGAGGGACCCTTCTCGAGGGATGGTTGCATCCTACAGAAGATAGACCTTAGCGGGCGTAACCACAAGTAGGATTATGCATTATAACAGTCATGTGATAATCTACTCAACTGCATGGCCAAGAAATCATGTGGGGCAACGAGCAGATTTATCTCTTGAGGGTAAAGTGTACAAACTCTGCAGAGTAAGAACTATTCGAATAGTCGTGCCCACGGTCATGGGTGGACATGGGAACTTAACCAGATATAGTTCTGTTTCAAAAACTTTGTGGGTGGAAATGGAAAAGTGAAGGGCAGAGAAAGGCCCTGATTTGTGTTGTCCTAGGTGTCATCCCAGTGGTAATGTAAGCGGTTATAACGCTAAAAGGTTAAGCATATGGTGCAGAGACTATGAAATGGTGGATGGAATCTGGATCGCTATTACTATTGCATTTTCACATTATGTATTTGCTCAAACTGCTAAGTCTCAGGATGTTTCTATGTATTATATTTCAAAAACAAATAATGGTAGTACTCCTCCTAAATTAAAATGCCAGGAAAAATAAATAGGGTCGTAAGAAAAGAAGATGACTGTTGTAGTAAATACATAACAATGCTTGGTGGATTCAGGACGATTATAAATAAGGGAAGGATAGAAGGAGTTTAGGAGAAATAAATTGGTGGAGTCCAAATGAATAAAGAGGCTAGATAGATGATTGAAATGATTTTGGAGAATTAGAGGGGTGTAAAGGTAATTGCTGGAATTAATGGTAGAATTTGATCTAGATGGATGAATTGAATTTGTGGAAATTTGGAGATATGATAATTGGAGTATAAACTTGATTAATGATATTCCTGGTGGAGAAATACCGATGAATTAGTTAGAGATAGATGATGGAAAGTAATGATTAATTATGGGAATAATAAATTATGGATTTGGATCATTAAAAGAAATGATTGATTTGTTAGACTATTCTGATACAAGTGATTTCGGTGGCTTAAAAGGTAATCATGTTAGAGAATCATTAGAATTCAGAAGTGAAGAATTGGTGATTAGTGATTACAATGTTGGATTATTAGGAATTCGGAATGCAAAAGGTATCAGTGGATTAATTAAATGATGTCACTCGCTGTTCGGAGTTGTAGATAGCAATCAATATAGAAAGTGTTGATCGGTGGATTAACTAAATGATGCCAACCGCTGTTTGGAGTCTTAGACAGCAATCAGTAAAGAAAGTGTGTCTTTGGTGGATTAAGTCAATTATGGCAAATCGCCGTGTGGAGTCTTAGGTAGCAACTATAACACTATAATTCAATAATGATGATGCTACCAAAAGAAATTCCTGTCAAATAAAACAACCCGAGTCTTTCCTTTGATAAGCCATGCATACTATTTATTTGCATCCTGTATTGGCTCATGAGCACGATGGTTAGTGTGCTCACACCGCCTCACAACAAATCCGAGTCAAGAATCGCACCATCGCACCTCAAAGAACACCATCGGTCATGATGACAAAGAAGATGAAGATGTCAAGGGCTAGGTCGCGAACCTCCGCTTGGTCGGGTGGGTACATCTTGAGGGTTCCCCCTGTGTGCTTTGTTCTTCCGCTGCTGCAATTTGCTGATTTCGGCCTAATCGGCCCATGTGTAAGTTAGTATTTTATTTATGCTTCCGCATGATATGTATTTGATATTCATTATCTGTATCTGTGAGCACTATCTACTGATCCAGGGAATAGTGCAATAAATCTCGAGGATTTCAATGTAAAATCTGGGTCGACACATTAGCCGAAACTTCAAATCGGATTAACAATTCTTGGGACATGAAAAATTAACAAAAGATAGCAATTTGGGATGGACGGATTTGTACCAGCGAGGAGACGATGTGGCCATGCTCGTTGGGGACACTGCATCCATGGCGGAGGATCCAGTACCTGTTCTGAAAACACTTACATAAGGTAGCTATGTCTACATGTGTAGCGCACAAAAACGGGAGATGTGCGTGAGCTCAATGGAGCCATAGCTAAGGTGGTGATTATTTTGGCTTATTTTTGGTGGCTTATGGCTGAAAAGCACTGTAGCTGGCTGAAAAAACACTGTAGTTGATAGAGGCTTATTTAACATAATTAAATTTAAAAAAATTAAAAAATATAAAAATATGTTAGCCTATTACGCATAACGCAAACGAATACGGCAAAAAAAAGAACCGCAAAAAGCTAAAAAAGCCAAAAGTTCGAAAAAGACGAAATTATGAATAGTGAAAATAAATGTGTTTGTGTTCAAGTCGAAACGAAATGGCCCTAAATTGGGCTGGGCAGAGATTGGGTTTGCCTGGTCCAGTTAGGCTAGAGCCGAGGACAAGGACGGCTTGTGATCCATGTGCATGTTTTGGTGTTTGGTGTCCAGATAGATTTTTCGCATATGTGGTGTTGCGCTTTGGTATATCTTGAATGGTGTTGTAATTCTTCGTCTTCAATGAAATTAAATACAGTTCTTCTTCTGCATTTAGTTTAAGATCTATGCGCATGTACGCTACATGGTACACTACACACAGTTCATTTTTAGAGGTCTCTTAACTTACATTCGATGGTGCATGGATCCGCCCTCACGCAGTGCCGCTGCTGCCGTTGACGCCGAGGGCAGATCTCGGCGTGGCTTGGTGAGGACATGGCGTCGACGCTGCCGGACAAGGAGGTAACACCGTCCTCTCCTCTTTCTCTCTTCGGTCACCATCTCGCACGGCGTTGACGTGCGCAAGATCCAGCATCGTGGCATGGAACGGAGGCGAAAAACAAGTTGCTCCAATTTTCTGTACGATTTTGTGTTGTAATCTGTTCCATTTTGTGCTGCCATTTGTGTAGTGATTTGTTCCATACAGTTCTTCTTCTGCATTTAGTTTAAGATGAAATTTCTTTAGTTAAATTTCTTGGAATGTAAATAGATCCGATCCAGATGCAACAAACCGAAATGGATGTAATTTCTTCTAATTTTTGAAGATGGAAAACCGAAAATGCAACATAATAATGTTACAAAGACCCCCACATCCATGGAAACTTGAATTTTCCTTGCACCGTATTTGCCTCAGCAAGATTTTTTTCTCCCATGTGCACCAATCTCAAAACACAATAGACGCCCTCTTATTTCTGGGAGCATCTCAATTCTCAGAGCTGAAAGAAATTCTGTTAGAGCACGCTTTTTTCAGAGCTCTAATTAATCATTAGACCAATTTAAAATGACTGCAAGTTTCCTATCTATACGCGCTAATGAGTAGACATATTCTTTTTTAAAGAAAGTAGATGTAGTCTCTGATGTTTAAAGTTAACAATAGTCTCTGACCATAGTCTCTTTGCATCTATGCTTTTTTTTAAAAAAAAGAAAAAGGGAAAGACGGACTCTGCCCTAAAGAAGAAAAGAACAAAAGAAAGCTCAGAGAGTCGATCAGAAACGACATAATCTGCAACGGCAAGCAAGGAACCATGCTTTGGAAAAAGGAAAGCAGTGTGGGGCGATGCCAAAAGCTTGTACCATTACCATTACACCCATCTACCAAAACACATCGCTGTTCGATCTCGCAGTACCCTCTGTTCCCGAGCTTTGCCACCGGTTATGACCAACTGAAATTTTCTTTCATTATTGTGAGCATTATGATCAAGTGATATATCTTTGTCTGGGACTGGATGTCTTGGAGAAAATTGTTCTTTTCTCTTCAAGTCTTACTTCGCTCCTCCTAGACTTGATTGCCTGGTGGCTCTAGAGGTACTACAATTGTATTTTTGTACATAGACTTATTTTGTCGCAGATTTCGGCAGTGTCGGATCAGGACTTAAAGCATCTCACCTTTGTAGGGAGTGGAAAAATCTGCAGCTGATGGGTTAGGTATATTTTGCCATGGTTTTCTTTGGCTGCCGGTAGTAGTTTTATGTGGAGAAGTTCAAAATGGCTGCTCAACCACCTGACCGCCGCCTGGTTGGTACCTCTTCTCCTTACGAACCATGCGAAGCAGAGTTATGGGTTTGTGTTTGAAACATTTGTTGTGCATCACTTGCATCCGTTGCCTTAATCATCCTGCTGTTTGTCTGTTTGTATACCCATCACACGATTATGGTTTGCCGGCAGTGTTGCTGGGATGTATCGTAGGCAGTTGCCATATTTCGACTTAAACCCAAGGCTCACCTGCAAAGCAGACCTTAAATATATTGAACTAGCTGAACTTTTCGTAATTGTGTGGCTAAACACCGCAATACAAATGCTTATAAATTGCTTGCATGGGTAGTTACCGTGATTTTTGGTTGCTTGTGTTTGAACGAGTCGTGTAACGCAGAGAAAAAAGAGAGCAAATATAGGGGATACGGTTTCTTCTCGGGCGTATGGACTCAGTCTAGAGTGCCTAACTACCATAGATTGTGCTAAGTAGTTGGAGCACCTCCAATACAACAACACAACGAAGTCTTTTATTCTAAAATAAATTAAAGTAAGCTAAGAATAAAATCTACTGAAGGTCAAAGAAATGAGTCTTGAAAACCTACTAAGCTAAAACCTTAAGTCTTATATCCTACCATTAGAACTGAGAGCCTAAAACACCACCCCTAAACATTCTTTTTATGTCATGGTTCTGATACATAAATCGCTAACTTACATATGCTCCTATTTAAATCCAACTCTTTGGATACATTTTAATTCTGCAAGTCCTTTTAGCTTCTTTCTCTCATGTCAGTCTTAGTAGATCTCTTTATATTTTTGGTACAAATTGTGCACCTCAAATACATACAGATTAAAATAGTGCTTCAAGGGAGAAGAGAGTGCCACATTAATTATCTAAAGCCACCCAAAATCGACCTCTTTTTTTTTAATATAGATGACAGGGACTCTAGTATTCATTAAAGAGGATAATAGAGTTTAAAAGTTACAACACCCATCCTAGATAAACACACCACACCTAGGGAAAAACACCCTCAAAGACAGTAAGCAACATCAACACCTTCACAAAAAAAACAACACTAACCTAGGACTAACCAGGACAGCAATAACACCTAGCTACTCTATGAACTAGAACACAACATACATAAATCCTCCACTACAATTGATTGTAGGTTTAGGACGGTTCCATAAAATCGGAAATAAAGCCACACCCTGCTCTAATGCATAGTACTTAATGATGGGTCCATAAACATCTGTCTAATGCGCTTGGAAAGGATTTGCTCTAGGTTGAACCTACACAAATTAGTTGAATCTACTATACCATCATGAAGCTACCGTCGCCTTATTTGAAGCTACCATCCGTGCTGACATGGTATCATGACAAAGAAAAGTAGGCCAAAATATCTAGAGTGCATGGCACACCGCTCCAACGCCCATGAATCGGAAGAACACAACGCTAAATGCATGAAGGAACAAGTTTGGAACTTTCCTCCCGCTTGCCAAAAAAGATTATTACCATGTGGTTCTCCTTGGTTTTCAAATTCAAAATTGACATTTGAATTTGGCGAGTTCAACCGGTTGGTTTAAAACGAGCCACCGGCAGGAACCACTAATAAATCAGCCATCGCTGGATTCTCTACCAAAATAGTTGGGATGAATCACACGATTATAGTTTGCCTACAGCCTTGGGATGTATCGTAGGCGCTGTCGCGCCAGATTTCAACTTAAACCCAAGGCTCACCGCAGCGCACCTTAAATATATTGAACTAGTCGAACTTTTCCGTGTAATTGTGTTGCTAGACACCGCAATACAAACGAGTAGTTACCGTGATTTTAGGTTGCTTGTGTTTGAACGAGTCCTATAACACGATAAAAAAGAGAGTTAACATAGGGATATGGTTTCTTCTTCACGTCTGGACTCGCCTAGAGTGCGCCTTACTACCGCTTGGTAGTTGGAGCACCTCCAATACAATATCAACAGAACAAAGCCTTTTGTTTCAAATAAATTAACATAAACTAGAAATAAAATCTTTTCAAAGTTAAAGAAACAAAAGTATTGAAAATCTACAAGGTTAAAATTCTAAACCCTACATCCCGTCATCAGAACCGAGAGTCTAAAACATCACCGCTAAACTTTTTTCTTATGTTATGGTTTCAATACATGGATCACTAACTTCCATGTGGTCCTATCCAAAGTCAACTCTTTAGAGATATTTCAATCCCTCAAGTATCTTTTAGCTGCTTTTCTCACGCCGCTTTGATCGACCTCTGATATTCTTATGTTTTCGTTATAAGTAGTACACCTCAAATACATAATAGATTAAAGTAGTCAAGGGTAGAGCTGAGGCTCAGGCCACCGGAGCAACGGGCTAAAACTCTAATAAAAAATGCTCAATATATAATGTTGTAGCTAACAAGCTAGAATGCCTATTCCTGCTCTCTAGTGGACTGGACCCAAGGTCTAGTGGTTGACTGACTACCCCCTGAAAGTAGCGCTTCGGGGAAGACGAGGGTGCCACATTAATTATCTGAAGTCACCTAAAATTGTCCTTTCTACTTTTTTTTTGACATAGATGACAGGTACTCTACTATTCTTTAGAGGATAATAGAGTTTAAAAGTTACAACACCCATCCTAGTTAAACACACCACACCTAGAGGAAAACACCCCAAAGACAAAGAAGCAACATCAACACCTTCATATAAAACAATGCTAACCTAGGACTAACCACAACAGAAACAACACCTAGCTACTCTACAAAGTAGAACACAATTCACCTAAATCCTCCACTCCAATTGATTGTAGTACTTAATGATGGGTCCAATGCATAGTACTTAATGACGGGTCCATCTGAAGCGAAGCTATGATACCTCTCTCTAATGCGCTTGGGGAAGATTTGCTTTAGGTTGGACCTACACAAATTAGTTGAATCTAATATACCATCAAGAAGCTACTGTAGTCTTATTTGAAGCTACCATCCATGCTGACATGGTATCATGCCAAAGAAAAGTGGGCGAAATATCTAGAGTGCATGGCGACACGCCCAACGTCCATGAACCTAAGAACACAATGATAAACGATGAAGGAACAAGTTTGGAACTTTCCTCATCGTCACGCCAAAAATAGATTATTACCGGTGGTTCTCCTTGGTTTTCAAATTCAAAATTGACATTTGAATTTGGCCGTTCAACCGGTTGGTTTAAAACTAGTTACCAACAGGAACCACTAATAAACCAGCTACACGGGATTCTCTACCAAAACACGCTTTTGGGACCATCCCTTGACTTCATCGTGATGTGTAGAATCTTTTGTGTACCTATTTACAATATACTAATTGGAGGCTTCTTCAAAAGCCTCCGATTAATCTTAAAGGAGTCAAATTTCCACATTAATTGAAAAATAAAACAATTAATGTATCATATGAATATGGCGGACCCAAGTTATATAGCGACTCATATTTCATACCACACTTGGCATCCGGTCTTACTAAACAATATGTCAACAATGTATACAGACTTTTTTTTATACAGAAGATTGGACAACTATGGGCCTATTCCTTAACGGCTTCTAAAAGCGGCTTTTAGTTTTTACTATAGTAGTTAACTTTCAAATGGAGTATTTTCTCAAGATAGGGTCTACAAGTTAATTATAATACATGTTAAAAGCCCAACATCCATCAACCAAAATCACAAGCGAGTATCTCTCTCCGTAATCTCTCACAAAACAGCTAAAATTTAAAAATTCACCAAAACTATAAGTCGTAGCCATATCAAACAAGCCCTATACTGTCTACTCATAGTACACATTCGAAAGAACAAGAAAACAAGCATTACCAAAACAAGCTTTGATTTAATCTAGTCATGCTCGTAGTGTTTAATGACTAGTTGTCACATCTTCACGTATGTACTCTCATCTAAACCGTTTTTACGTACATTGTTCTTATGACTTGACACACCACATGCATCAACTCGCCTTTTATGATCCTTATCTTCTTTGTGTTTTTCGCTTGAGCCATGTAGCCTTATTCGGACTAACTTGACCGCATTTGGACCTCGCCTCCCTTGCCTAATCCTCGGTACCTCACCGTTGATTACTAACGCTCTCTAAGCCATCTCGACACCTAAAGACTAAGTAACCATATCAAGCATAATTTCTATGCACTTGATCGACTTACATTAGTTAGAGCAATATATCATACAACACATGACAACAAAATATCGGTATTCATACCGCACACACTCAACAATGCTCATACACCGATCCTAAACCTAGGATCAAACCTCAAACCAAAATGCATAATTTCAAAGACCAATTTATCAAAATCCGGTCAAACCTCCATTACTTACTTGATTAGACCACCAATGATGGTCTCGATCACGGCACATTAAAATTAAAATTATATCGTAGTGGCTAAAATTACACTATAGTCAAGGTGACTTTTTATTACCCACCTACACACATCCTCTGTGAGATGACTAGAGAGTCTAGTAAATTATTCAGCCAAACCTACATTTTGCCAACTTGTGGTTGCAATGTTGTACACCGAGTGGTCATCACAGATTAAGTCCTTAATTTGTCCGGGCGGTTCATTCCACTAACCACGCACCTTGTGTTATATCCACACCCACCACTCTTACAACCCGCCCGCATGATATAATGATTTTTACGGTTTTGAGAAGTGTAACATAAATTATCGTAATTATTCACCACTTACTTCCTGTGGATCGCCCAAAACAAGTTCTCATGTTTAAAATTGATGATTAGGGCAACTAGTGCCCGGACTCTAGACAGACCAGCATGGCAATTTAAGTTTAACTTATAGCTATCAATATTAATAGTGTAATCTAGGGAAACAAGGTTCATGGACATTCAAGAGTCATGGATGGGGTATCATATTACTAGATAGGCAAGTGGGTGTTTAACTACCTTAAGAGTGACATACGTTTGCATATAAAGTAAAGCATGGAATTTTGATAAGTTAAATGAACATAGCTTCACATGAAATATAGACGAAAATGATCAAAGTATTGACTTGTCCGGATCAAAAGCTTGGGGTCTTGAGTCGCTTCGATCGAGGGCTCGCCACTTCTTCGAGCTCTACTCGGAAGAACGACCGAAAAACAACGCAGACGAGCGAAAACAAGTAAAGACAAAATAAAATAAGACAAAATTCAAATGAACTCAAAATTGAACCAAACCAGTACCAATGGGTAGATCTTGATTTTATAAAAATTTAGGAACAAGTTTTGCTAAATTTGGAGTTACGACGAGGGAGAATGAGCTCTTCAAAGTTTATTTCCAGGAAAATCTAGAAAATAAAAAGGGAGAGAGAGTGTGATTTGCTGACAGGTGGGGCCCGAGAAGAATTTAATAGTGTTCGGGTTCTATAGTGGCTGATCGGCGGGCCCGCAATTATTAACCATTGTTAACCGTTAATGGCCGATTAGGATAATCATTAATCAACCTAATGATGGCGCTAATTACTTACTATGCTAAGTCACCGCCGGAGGGAGGCGGAGCCGACCGGTGGCTAGGGGGTCACGGCGGCGCGACGACGATGGCAAAAATGGGCTCCGTTGCCTTGCGTGCACCTCAAGAAGAAGTGGGAAGGCCTGATTTGGCCTGACAGCGATTGGCGGCAAGCACGGCGGCGGCCAGAATAGGGGAAGATGGGATCCGTTAATTGAGCCATTAGAGTCTGATTGCTTAGTACGAGAGCTTCCCTGGGTGGTTATGAACTCACCTAAGGCCCGGCCGGTGGTCGGGTGGAGCCGAGAGAGTCAAGGCGAGGAGGCGGCGACACCGGCCACCGGAGAGGAGAGGAAGCTCGGAGGTGGGGTTGGCTTGCAGGATCACGGTGTCGGCCTCGAGCAAAGCTATAGATAGGCGCGGCAAACAAGCTTGTCGCAGATGAGTGAATTCGGTGGAGGCATGTAGCCTTATTTGGACTTACTTGACCGCACGGATCTTAGCTTCATTGCCAATCCGATTCCTCACCGTTAATCACTAACGATCTTAGCTTTTTGCCTAATCCCGATTCTCATCGTTAATCACTAACGTTCTTTAAGCCATCTCGCACACCTAAAGACTAAAGACTAAGTAACCATATCAAACATAATTTTTATGCACTTGATCGACTTACATTAGTCATAACAATATATCATATAACACAAAACAACAAAACATCAAGATTCATGCCGCACACACTCAACAATGCTCACACACTGATCCTAAACCTAGGATCAAACCTCAATCCAAAATGCATAATTTTAGCACCAATTTGTCAAAATCCGGTCTAACCTCCATTACCTACTCGATTAGACCACCAATGCTGGTCTGACAGCTAGCACATTAAAATTAAAATTATACTGTAGCTGGCTAAAATTACACTATACCTGAAGGTGACTTATTTGGTGTAATTAAATTTAAAAATTTAAAATAGAGAAACTATGTTTGCTCATCACGGACAACGCAAATGAATACGAGAAAAAAAGAACCGGCAAAAAAGCTCAAAAGCCAAAAGTTCAAAAAGACAAAATTTACGAATAGTGAAAAAAGCAGGCTTTAAACTTAAGCCAAAATGAGTGGGACGAGGACGTCATTATTGCGCCTTCTTTCCATGCACGCCGCTTGAGGAAGAGGAGACCGCAACAACGCGATGTCCACGAATCGAACCGATCAATTCCAAGGAAGAGGAGACCGTGCGCTGGATGTTGGACTTCATGGCATGGCGGGTTGGTGTATGTTGGTGTTGATTCTTCAAAAACCGTGCTCGCCGATCGAGCTTGGAGTTGGGCCGTGCTCGTGCTTCGTCTCGCCGTGTCGTGCCACCGCCCGCTTATCTCACCGTGTTGTACCGTGCCATCCCGTGTCACCTCCGGCCAGGCCCAAGCACGATCCAAAGCCCACCATGCCAACGTTCGTGTTGTGACGATTCGTGCTCACCAAGTAATTATATCGCAAAACGGCGACGATGGTCGCCATCTTCCTTTCTCTCGCACTCCACCTCATTAAAACTAACCAAAAAGCCTGGCCCAACCCAACCTCTAGCTCGCGAGATCACGAGAACGAGCACGCCGACCAAAATCGCACGATTTTCATGCTCGAGACCGACGGACCAAGAAGGCACATCGCCTTGTTCTTCCGCGCGGACGCCATGAATTAATATTTCTTTATTATTTTAAAAGTTTATAGATTGTTGTGTTTTATTGTACCATGAAGGAAAAGTTTCGTTTTTCCTAAAAAGAAGTTTGGTCCGTTCAAACTAAAATAAAGTGATGGACCTTTAAGGTTTTTTTTAGCAAAGTCCGGGTAGGATTCTTAAATGTTCCAACATAAAAAAAAATTAACCGGTGTATATGAGGCGGTAACAGTTAACACTATCCAAAATCCCACTGAGCTCGATTCTTAAGGAAAGCAATGATGACTGCAAATCCGTTGCGGTAAGCCTCTCAATGCTCGCGCTCTTATGTTTTAGTGCATATAACTAATGCAACTATGGGATTTTATTATTATTTATTAAGTATAAAAATAAACCCCATCTAACTTATTATCAAGAATAGCACATTTTTGCCACGCCACAGCTGACGGCGTGGCAAAAAAGGTATTGAAATACTTTTTGGAAACAAGTACTGCATGAAGCCATGAAGACGCTGATGCGTCAATGGATGGGTTCAGATCACTGAGAGCATAGCTAGATGAAATAAGTTAGGGAATGAATCCTCCCACCATAATTAGGATGGGGAGCGGAAGAGCTCGTTCTTATTTGTAACTATTACGCAAGACCTGAATGCCATGACATAATCTCAATGCTATTACAAAAGCTAAATTGCACGAATCCCAAAGCGGTACTATTAGTAGCGAGTCAGTATGGTCTTATCACTGCACAAAGATACCCAGTATGGTCTTCTCAGTACACAAAACTAGCCAGCCAGGTCTTCGCACTGCGCAAAACTACACCCTTTAATCTTGTTGCTGCGCAAAACTAGCCTGTGTGGTCCTATCGTTGCGCAAAGTTGGTCTGTGTGGTCTTGTCGCTGTATAAAGTTGTCTCGTGTGGCCTTGTCGCTGCGCAAAAGTGTCCCGTCTGGTCTTCTCAATGCGCAAAACTGGCTTGTATGGTCTTGTCGAATAAAAAATATATTATTTCTTAAAAAATTCCGTAAACAGATGGGTTCATATCACTGAGAGCATGGCTAGATGGAATAAACTAGAGAACGGGTCATCTCACAAAGAACGGGTTCATATTCTTAAATGTTCCAACATAAAAAAAAAACAATGATGACTGCAAATCCTTTGCGGTAAGCCTCTCAATGCTCGTGCACTTGTTATGTTTCAGTGCATATAACTAATGCAAATATGGAATTTTATTATTATTTATTAAGGATAAAAATAAACCCCATCTAACTTATGATCAAGAATAACACATTTTTGCCACACCACAGCTGATGGCGTGGCAAAAAAGGTCATACTTTTTGGAAATAAGTACTGCATGAAGCCACGTAGACGCTCATGCGTCAATGGATGGGTTCATATCACTAAGAGCATGGTTGGATGGAATGGATCCTCTCACCAACTACAACATAAATTTCAACTAGGATGGGGAGCGGAAGAGTTCGTTCTTATTTGTAACTATTACGCAAGACCTGAATGCCATGACAAAATCTCAATGCTATCGCAATAGCTAAATTGCATGAATCCTAAAGCGGTACTATTCTAGTCGTCGTCGGTATCGACTTTATTAAGTACGGACGATATCCAGTTATCTTGCTTGAACGCGCACATGGTTAACAAGCATGTCTGGCATGTAACAGTTTCAGACGGCAATGACACACAAGATAGTAAACTGCCTATGTTGTACATCTACAGATTCATTCCGCCATACAGGCGACCTTGTACTTAAGATTGCATCCTTCGTTACTTCAATTTATTCATTTACACACTAGCTATTAAAATTACAGCACCAATATATGTATCGTGGAAGTCATATCTAATAGCAATCCATCGCTACAGTATGCACAGAATTTTGATGACGCCGTCAAACAACTGCTTGATCTTTTGCGTGATAGCGATGGTACTGCAGAAGGCAAAACTAAAGCATTCTTCTTTCGAGGCTGGTCTGGTCTAGGGGCATCTGCTGTTCTTAGAGCTATAGCCGAACTCCTAAAATCCACAGCAAGTGATTCTAGCTCAAGAAATCATTTTGGCAAAATTATCCACGTAGACTGCTCTCTGTGGAAAAGCAGAAGGGCGATGCAGAGGGCAATTGCGGAGGAGCTAAACCTTCATCATTTAATGCCCACGTTTGATAAACAGGATGAGGAAGATGATTTCAGAGGGGTTGATAACAGCTCTAGAGCAGAGATACCAAGCATCGGAAGTGTGGTCAACCAGTCTCTAAGAAATGAAAGATTTCTGATGATTTTTCATTATGGACGAGATGAAGATATTGATCTCGTAGAGTGTGGAGTTCCTGTTTTTGGTGCAGGTAAATTATTATGGACGAATCACGGGAGGTTTCAGCTCTCACACGGAGAACATATGTCCAGTTCTGTTAATATATATATGTATATCAGCCCCTACGAAGATACATATGTCAGTCAACAGCTGCGTCGTTTTTTGCACGAAGAAGCTGTTGAAGTGATCCGTTACACCGGCATGGATGGCATTGACCCAGCAAAAGTTGTGGATTGCTTCTTGTACTCACTATTCCTCACAGAACAAGTACGTGGAAACTCTATCAGTGTTGACTATGGTTGGGCTACTCATGCTTGCAACTATTGGATATGTGATGGAATCCTTCAAGGGGACAGAGCCTGGGAGGTTGGCATTGCATTGTATGGAGTGATACGACGGTTGGGATACACTTCACGTGAAACACAATATTTGGCAGACTATTTGGATCGACGAATAAAACCCTATGAATGCTGGAATTCAACCGCTACAGAGAAAGTAGGAGCACAGAATATCTCAACTATTCCTGCTAATTCATCATCCTATTTCCTCACATTTGGAGATGGACAGCTAGAACTACAAAATGATTTGTTTCAACTGGCCAGCAACCTCCGTGTGCTAAAACTCTGCAAGTGCTGCTTTGATTTTTCATCACCTCCTTTCCTCTGCTGTCAGAACCTAAGATTCCTTTGGCTCGACCATTGCACAAACACAGGGAAGGAGCAAGTCGAAGGGCCATGTTTCCCAACAAACCTGTTGGTTCTTGATTTACGTTCCACAGATTATCTATTATTGCCTCAGATGATAGAACTGATGACCAATCTCAGGGAGCTAAATACAAAGGGAGTCTCATGGAGGAATATGAGTCATGCATGGAGTAAGCTACAGAACCTTCATAAACTCCGAGTAACAGAATCTTCCGAACTGATCACAGTGGGCAGTTGCTCTTCTATAGATATGATAAATCTGGAGCTCCTTGACTTGTCTGGCAACACTTGCATGGAATCTTTGCCTGAAATGTCGTCTGCAAGAAGCCTGAAGATGATTGTTCTCGACGGCTGTTCCAGCTTGGAGCATGTCGCACTTGAAAGAGCTCCATTGCTCGAGATTTTTAGCTTTGATGGTTATGGCCCAGCAGAGTACTGGACGCATCCCATACAACTGCCAGAAAAAGAATTGCGTCCCAAGTCTCGTGCATCTCAAACTAAAGCCATTGTCAGAAAGATCTCCCTGGAGGGCTGCGATCGACTGCGTAGTATATTCTTGCGTGCATTGCCCAATCTTGAGGAGTTGGACCTCTCGGGCACAGCCATCAAAACACTTGACCTCAGTGACATCTCACAGCTCAAGAAACTATTCCTACTGGGCTGTGAGCAACTCCGTAGCCTACACTGGGATCGAAATAACCCTGAATTAGAAGCGCTGCAGGTAGACACTCGGGGGAAAGGTAGAACAGAGAGGTTTCTTGACAACGAGACATGTATTACTTTTACAGATGGAAGATTCATTTGGTCAATCATGAAGATAGTTCGCGACATCAATAAGGTGAACATCCATGTGTCTTCTATGTCACATAGTCATGTTAGCATCACCAAAAGTATTGAGGTTGGCCCCAGCCGAGTGGACGTGGTCCCAACAGGAGCATTGTTTCCGTATAAGGGTATTGGCCTTGCAGAGGATGTTACCTGCTCTGCTGCCTTGATGTGGGATTGCCAACAGCTTCACGCTTTGGATGTGCACGTCGAGATTGGTGAAGGAAGCCACAATTTAGAGAGTATGCACGACGACGAAAATTTTATACGATTCCTTAATTGGAAAGTTCAATCATTGCATGTGCATGACAGTTCCTCAATCACAGCTATCACTCCAAGGGTTCCAGTATTTTGGGACAGCCTCGAATGGTGCCGTGTAGAGAGGTGCCCCAAGCTGCACACTCTCTTTACCTGCGACAAAGAAGAATGGAACAATTTTCGTGCCTTGAAGACATTTTCAGCGTGTGATCTCCTGATGGCCCATTGCATTTGGAGCAAAGGAATTGGTAGCCGAAGGTGTGATTCCTGCTAGTGTTTTAGTAGCTAGCAATAGCTCCGATATAGCTTTTCCATACATGAATGTGGTGTTACAGCAAAAAAAAACTGTAAGCTATGGCCGCGCAATAGACCATTACTACCTATATAGCTAATAGCTTATTGCTATTATAGCTGACCACTATTTATTTCTTTTAATCGAATGTTTAGAATATGATTCCATTTATATCAAATTATAAAAATCGATTCTTTTCAATTAAAATAGGTTAGTATGGGAGTTTTATTTGACTATTCAGTTTTGGATATGTCTAGTTTTTAATGTTATATTGGATAGTGTTTCTCTCATTTGCTTTATTTGTAATTTATTAAATTAAATGTTGATTATTTTGTTCATACTTAATAGAAAGTGGTGCTTTGTATAATTTGTGACCCAAATTCTAGGATTATGAGATAGTAATATTCAATATCTTAGTTTTAGATTGTCATGTTTCAGTTTTACTAGCTTTTTAGTTTAAAGAATTTAGACTAATTAATTTTTTTGAAGAAATCGCTATGCATTGTAGCTTCCACGACAGCCACTATTGCGTTTCTTTATGCCAAATCTCTCCATGATGTAGTCATAATCATGATTTATATCCTTGGTTCCTCTCACAGCTTTGAAGAACTGCAGCATATATACGTGCACAATTGCCCCAGGCTGGTCTTCGTCCTCCCCATTTCCTTCCCCTTGCCAAGCTTGGAGACCCTCCAGATCGAGTACTGTGGTAATCTCAAACATGTTTTCCCATTGGACGACAAGAGGAACCTTGAAGAAATAGTATCTAGTGTCACATTCACCGAACTGAAGCACATCAAGCTACAACATCTCCACAAGCTGGAGCAGATATGCGAGGCTAGATTGACCGCGCCAGCATTGGAGAAGATCAGCCTCAGGGACTGCTGGGGCCTGAGACGCCTACCGGTTGTCGAACGTCGAGATTCTAAGCCAGTCGTGGACTGCGAGAAGGACTGGTGGGACAGGCTCGAGTGGGACGGCTTGGAGGCCAACCATGACCCGTCGCTTTCAAAACACACCACTCTGCTTACTACAAGAAGACCATCCCAAGGGCTCCTTCGAGGTTCACAGTATGGATTTCCTATATGCATATAGATAGATTAAGCAAGTGTGATTAATTTTGTATCGATGTAACCTTTTCAATTTTCGTTCTTCATTTCTTAGGTAATTTGTTGTGCTGCTCTTGTGTGTCTTGTTCTGCAATGCAACGGAGGTCGGCTTACATGAAGCATCCGCTTGTCGCTACACGAGTTCCGCCACACCAAGTGTTTCCCATTGGCTGCGTGTTTGTGTTCTACAGTGCGGCACTCGTGCAAGTTAAGTTGCTACTTGCACAACGAATAATTGGTGTGCTTTATTTTCACCGAGCTACCTGATTTGGGTATGCTTTAACTGGTGTGTCAAGCACTGGTGTGCTAGCTTTCTCCAGCTTGGTGTGGTATTCACAATGGAGCTGGTTTGTGTTGATTTGCGGTGTTTGGAATAAGGAGGTGTGCCTGTGTGCACAAACCTAATGATTTGTCTGTGTTTGATGAACCAAAAATTATGCTTGTATGTGGTTGATGAAACAACATATATTACTGTCATAAGTTGTGGTGTGTATTGCAACCATACAAGTCTGAGCGGATGATCCGGTGTTATTGTCATCTACTAACATGTTCAATATTATATTTTTGCCGAGTTTCTCTAGTAGTTCTCATGATATTTAAAAACAGAGTAGTTCTGTAAAGGCTATTGTAAATCATAGCTCCTCCTCCTCCTTTAAGAGGATACAAGTTCTAGAATTGGAGCACTCCCTTTCCCCTGCCTTCCTATATCCTATTTGCATTCGATGCCAGTCCACACGGACGAAGATAGAGCGGCACGCCTTGAGTAAGCTAACCAGCCACACCACCCGCCGTGCTACCTGTCCACGAACCGGCCTCATCGCCGTCCATCGCCATCTGGGTCCCAGAGGCCATGCTTGTGTGATTTTCCCAATTTGAATGTTTTCCAACATCAATTTGAAATTTCTTAATTTGAAAGTTCTGTGTGAATCGAAAGTTTCCGAATTGAATGTCCCAATTTTTGGAAGTTTAGGTTTGAATGGGAAGTTCCGGATTTGAAGTGTTTGAATGATTTGAAAGTTTTCCAACAGAAAGCTTCCCGAAATTATATGGAGGTTTTGTATTTGAATTTTTTTAAACCAAGTTGAAACTCACATGGAGTCGAGTTTCAACTCATGCGAATTATATGTACTAGTATACAAATTGTAAGCGTCTCAAGAACAATACATTGTACACTACATGAATTGTTCATGTCAGTGCATGCATGCATGTATACTTAAGTTCTTTAGTGCACATATATAACCGCTAGGCTCGACTTATATCCGAGTTGAAGCACAATTCACAAGTTTTCGCACCAAGAAACTTGGCCTTAAAACTATAGTGCCCGAATCAACTTAGTTAGGACCTTAATTATTAGTGCGACAAGAAACATCATGACATCATACTTTTCATGATGAAACATCATTAGGGCAGCCAAAATTAAACCTATATAAATAAGATTTATGCAACTACTATTAAATATAAGTAACTAGTATTATGTCTTTGCGTTGCAACGGAATTCTAAAATATGGTGATATATAAATATAAGAGATCATAAACAGTATAATAAATATCAATATCAGCAAAACAATCATGTGTGCAAGCCCTCAAGTATGCACATAAACGATCCAAGTCAACTATCGCTTACCATACACACGCCCAACGCTTACAAACAACTCGGGAGAAAGATAAGTCAGAGTTCCTATCGATGAGTCGGCTCATATGAACAAAAGAAACAAATACCCTTCGCGGAGCCACACACCAAGATAGCTTGTAGATTAGGCACACATCAAGGAACACATATTCTAGAGTATATTCTTCGAATGAATGATAAATGGATGAAGGTCGATATAATTGTACTAAGCATTGTCAGATACATGGCATGTATCCCACATGGTACGCTTTCTATGCTTAAACCAAGCATAATGCATCATAGATCTGCAGTTACCGGGTAACATATAGCTGTCCATGGGTGCTATGTTCTTACTTAGTTCTATGTACATGGTTTTATTATTCAATAACCATTGATGTCCTACTTTGATATAATGTAGTAAAATGATTAAGAAAATGCATGATAAAACGATTACAAGATGCACATAAATCTTTAATGTTCACATAAATAATGTTTTTCCACTTGTCGCTACACTTTTCATATAGCAACATTGTACAATTCATTAGCATAAATCATATTGTTTCCTATCAAAGACACTTTCCATAAAGCTATTAAGCAAATTCTAGCTGTATTTCATCACATATCAGATACAACTTTATCCAGCTAAAAAAGATAACTACAAATTAAAGTTAGAAGTCACGACAAACCAGATAGATGATGGAGTCTATTGCTTCCAACTTCGGTGTCAGAAAGCTCTAAGCTTTTCAATAGCATAAGGCCTACATATAACATAAGGGCATATTGTCATAAGTGTAGAATGCAAAATATCCCCCATGATTACAATCAAAAGAACATTGAGTAAATAACTGATAATATAAACAAAAGGAACATTGAACAAAAGCTACACATTCACACTTGAGGAGAGGTTGTAAGAAAATAAGGTATTTCTCGACAAAATGAAGATAATACCGCACTAGAAAGTGATGTAAGATATACTACATTGAGAAGGCAAAAGACACGCATCATCCATAAAAGAGAATACAAAAACATAGGCATTGATGAGAATTTTTGCATTCCATGACAATCCACATACAGATAAATGGATGAAGTCTGATGGAATTACACTAAGCATTGTCAGATACATGGCATGTATCCCACATGTTAAACTTTCGATGCTTAAACCAGGCACAATGGGAGAAAGGTACCAAATTCACAAAGAAAATTATACTAAAAATATCAACAATAGCATTTGTAAAATAAGGAATTGGATCACCACAACACAACAAATACAATAGCTTTACACATGAACACCACCACCATACCAATTACCAATTCATTCAGCTGCATATTAACATGTTCATAGCATGATCCCACATGATACAAGTCTAAGATAACAAGCCAAGCTAGCATTTTTACACGTCTGGAAAATGTTGTAATAACCTGAAGCCTGGTGAAAAAATAAGTCTCCTTTTCATATGAAAATCTAATTATTAGTAATACCATCATAATTTTGCCGACAAAAATAACAAACAATGTCAACTCTCAATAATATGCCAAGCCAACAGGCACCAGAGCATGGAATGCCAAGCTCGACGCCAGCCTATCAAAGCTGGGGTTTCACAAGAGCGTCTCTGAGCATGCTGTGTACACACGTGGCGATAACGCATGTCGACTAATTGTTGGAGTGTACGTTGACGACCTGATCATCACCGACATTGAAGTTGACGACATACATGCGTTCAAGGCCGAGATGAAGAAAATATTTGGATGAGCGACCTTGGGTTGGTATCTTACTACCTTGGCATCAAAGTGAGCCAAGGGCCAAGTAGCATCTCATTGTGCCAATCGGCCTATGTGCTCAACGTGCTCGAGAAGAGCGGCATGGAAGATTGCAAGAGCTGTCAAGCACCGATGGAAGCTCGCTTGAAGCTAAGCAAATCGAGCTCCAGCCCACTGGTAGATGCCACCCAATACCAGAGTATTATCAGCAGCCTCCAGTATTTGATGAACACGTGGCTAGACATAGCCTATGCGGTAGGCTACACAAGCTGATTCATGGAGGAACCACATGAAGATCACCTGGCCGCGGTCATGCACATACTGCATTACATAGCTGGAACACGCAACCATGGAGTCTGCTACGCAAGGAAGATAGATGGCTGGTCGTTGCTGTTGGGATTCAATGACAGTGACATGGCTAGCGACGTCGATAACCGCATAAGCACAACTAGAGTTCTCTTCTTCCTTGGAAGTGACCCCATCGCCTGGTAGCCGCAAAAGCATAGAGTGATGGCGTTGTCATCCTACGAGCGGAGTACATCACTGTGACGACCGCGGTATGTCAAGGCATTTGGCTAGCTTAGCTCATGGGTGAACATCTTTGCTCGGAGCCTAGCGTGCCAATGCTCAAGGTGACAACAAGTTTGTCATTGTTTTAACCAAGAATCTCGCTTTTCACGATCAAGCAAGCACATCGACACCTGCTTTCACTTCATCTGGGAGTGTATTGATGGAGGGAAAGTCATCCTTGAGCATACTTGCACAGAGGAGTAGCTCACGGACATTCTCACGAAGCCGCTCGGGTGCGTCAAGTTCCAGGACCAATGCACAAGGATTGGCATCGTCGAGATCACAGGTGAACGAAACAAGGATTAAGAGGGTGAATGTTGAATAATCCAGCTCGCTCACCGTGGTCGAAGAGTCAGTCGAAGTGAACATAGTCGTAAGTCTTACTTGTAAGAGTACTATAGCATCGCGGTTGTAAGTTGTAGATACATTGTAGCAGTTGTAGTGGTCGTGGTCGAAAGATCACTATAGCAGTCATAGTGGTCGTGGTCGAAAAGATCATCAGTAGCGCTTGTAAACACTTGACGGTGCTCACCCACGCGAGAGCGGCTTTTCCGGTTTGTTAGCGTCGTGTACGACATGGCCTGGATTCATGGGATTGTACAAGAGGTAGCGCATAATAATGGTGGCTTAACCACCAGAGTTAGACTAGGATTTCCTTTAAATAGCAGTTTAATACAACAGAAAAAGATACCCTATTTTTTAACAGCATAAAACACTTATGTTCTTGCTTTGTTCTCTTAACTTCGTATGTGTTTAAGTGTGAGCTCAGACGTATTGATCGGTCGAGGTTTCTAACAATGTGCGTGCTAGTGCTTATATATAGGGCAGTTAGTGTATCAAAGTAATATGGGTTTCGATAATTAGCTTGATCGAGCCGTAGGAAAATCGGATTGGGCAGAGAGTACGTAGTGGAGATTGGGTTTTGCCTGGTCCAGTTGTGAGCCGAGGACGGCTTGTGATCCATGTGCATGTTTTGGTGTTTAGCGTCCAGATAGGTTTTTCGCGTATGTAGTGTGGTGCTTTGGTATATCTTGAACGGTGTTGTAATTTTTCGTCTTCAATGAAATTAAATACAGTTCTTTTGTATTTAGTTCAAGATCTATGTGCATGTGTACGCTACATGGTGTTAGAAATGTGAACAATATTTTAATTCTAAATTTTACTAGGAGACAAATACAATAAACTAGTGATACAATACTGACTACTAACAGCAGGCTACTCTTCATACTTCAGAATATACTCAAATATATTAACAAAGTCGTACGTCCACGCGAACGACTTACTAGTTAGCCTGAGAAAGAACAGGAAGCCGCACAGGTTTGACGCAGTGCAGAACGTAGATGTCGCAGTGCAGTGAGCGGTCGCGCTACCCAGAAAACCTTATTGCCGCCCCGTGCAGGTACTCTCTGCGGGAACAGTTCGGAGATAACCGCTCTCCCTCCTTCCAGGTGCACGCCGAGAAGAAAGGTCGACGAGGTTCGATAAAGACAAGATTTCGAGCACGTAAACACGTAGAAGAAGGAAATGGAGGCGTGAGTTTCGCACATACTACGACATCTCCAGGCATATAAATAGACAGACTGATAACTGACATGATTAAAGCAGCCATTTAACCACTGGTAACTGACACATTCAACCAGTCATTTATCCACTGGTAACTGTCTGTCATCGAAACCCCAATAAATCCTCAAATTCAAACATTTGAATCTCATTCAAACAGAGAGAGAGTGGTGTAGAGTTCAGTAAAAATAGAGATGGACTTGGTCTGCCAAGTGACGCGCCACGTCACGGCACGGGTCGCGCATCGCAGATCACGAGTCACGCGAAAATACGCAGATATCTGACGCACGCATGTGCGCGTGTGTGTGACTAGACATAACCCTCCACATACCATCTCTATACATATTCAAGGAGTGGTGAGGACTCCACCTTAAAAATTGGTCTTCCTCACCTTTCCTTAGCAATATGGTATTAAACCATGCATGCTTTGGAATTAAAGAAATGAGGCATAATTAAATGGGCCAATTTCTAACAATCCCCCATCAATTCCAAAGCAAGAAATAAATATATGATAAAGATATTGTGCTGAAGTACTGTTAATATACTAGTCTTTTAGCGTAAGTCCCGTACGGGTTGAACTTGCACCTAGAATGACAAGATTCATCTTCTCACAGCTGATGAATGGACTATGTCTTGAATTCACAGCTTTTCGTGATCAAATTTCACTTGAAATCTCAACTAGTACTAGGCTGCCAATGAACCACGCCTAAACGGAGCGTTATATGGTCATGCTCCCTTATCTGCTCATGAGCTTTCTAGAGAATGTCCCGTTCTTGTGAGCTGCGACCATACAGTTAAGCTCAAGTAGGTGTATTCTTTCTAGGTATCCTGCAGACTAATACATTTTCCTTATTTGGACAACAGAATACATTAAGGCTTTATACCAACCTTCCAAACAGAGTTCAGCAAAAATAGAGATGGACTTGGTCTACCAAGTGGCGTGCCACGTCACAAGTCACGTGATTTTCACGCGAAAATACGCATATACGCGTGCGCGTGTGTGACTGGACAGAACCCTGCACATACCATCTCTATCCATATTCAAGGAGTGGTGATGACTCCATCTTATAAATTGATATTCCTCACCTTTACTTAGTAATATGGTACTAAATTATATATATTTTGGAATTAAAAAAATATGCTATAATTAAAGGGTCAATTTCTAACACATGGTACACTACACACAGTTCATTTTAAGAGGTTTCTTAACTTACATTCGATCGGTGCATGGATCCGCTGCTGCCATTGACGCCGAGGGCAGATGTCGGCGCGGGTTGGCAAGGACGTGGCGTCGACGCTGCCGGACATGGAGGTAACAGTGTAACACCGTCCTCTCCTCTCTCTCTCTCTCTCTCTCTGTTGGGTCACTGTCTCGCACGGCATTGACGTGCGCAATGTCCGGCATCATGGCATGGAACGGATTCGAAAACAAGTTGCTCCAATTTTTCTACGATTTTGCGTTGTAATCTGTTCCATTTTGTGGTGCCATTTGTGTAGTGGATTGTTACAATTTCCGATTTGTTGAAATTTTGGGCTGCATGTAGTGATTTTGAAAATCCTTGCACCAGATGGGGATCATTTTATTCTTTTTCTGGTTTTTTTTTAAATTTTTTCTTGAAATTTCTTGAAGGTGAAATTTCTTGTACCCGATGAATTTCCTACGAAGATGAAATTTCTTTAGTTAAATTTTTTGAAATGTAAATGGATCCGATCGAGATGCAACAAACCGAAATGGATGGAATTTCTTCTAGTTTTTGAAGTTGGAAAACCGGAAATGCAACAAAATAATGTTACGAAGGCCCCACATCCATGGAAACTTTACTTGAATTTTCCTTGCACCGTATTTTCCTCAGCAAGATTTTTTCTCCCATGTGCACTGTTGTATGGGTGGTCCAACCTCTCGTGACTGGTCCTTGCAAACCGGTCCAATATATAATAAATCCAATAGTATAGAGAAATATACCAATGCACCGTCATCCTTTGTAAGTACTAATGGGTAGGATGGAGATTTTCCATCTTACCCCACTCATGTATACAAACCCCCAGGAGGAGGGCATCCTCTCATTATTATGCATCCACCTTCCAGATCCAACCCCTGTGCTGGCTCTCCTCTCCTACTAGTCTCCTTCTTTACTGTTTGGCCAGTAGTCACAACAGATAGCGCCGTCTGTGGGGACAACAAGAAGTTATGTATGGAAGAGATTTCTCCACCATTCAAAAAAAAGTGGCGGCTATGTGGATCTTTTTCGCTTCGGGAGCATACTGCTCCATTCGTGGCGTCTGTACCATCTTGCGTGCCATCGAGATGATAAGTAGTTTGCTCGCTAAATATTTAACTATCCTGACTATAGAGGTGTATGGGCGTTGCCTGTACACTTCGCCGTATGGGCGCGTGCCTCGTACACTTACCGTATGGGCGCGGCTCGCACACTTCGCCATGTTTTGTAGATGGTGTATTACATACATCTAGTTGAATCGTCCATTCTTATATTGCTGTTATCTCCGCTCTGCTAGGAGTGTCCATGTAGGGAAGTGATATCTTGGATGACTTGGTGGCGTGACCCTTATGGCCAGGGTGGTACGCACGTCTTGGCTTGTCCACGCCAGACTCCGCACGGCGGTACACCTCACCAAGCACGCCTTCGTACTGTACCGGCTCGTCTCCACGCAACCGTGGACTCTGCGTCGTCCAAGGCCGCCTCGGAGCCTCCTCGGCCGTGGCCTCCGCATTGTTTCGGGTCTTCGCTATTCTCCGTACGATTAGGAGCTCCGTGCCATTCTCGAGTCTCCGCTCGTCTCTGCATCGAGCGATGTCGCGCAACAACGAGCCCTTTGCGTCGGAGCTTCAACGAGCCAGGCCCCGCGGCCTCGACTGCGCAAGAAGCTATGTCCACCTCGACCACGACAGAGCAAGGGACGTCCATGCATGCATGAACTCCATCCATGCACGCACCCAAAGTTTCCGTCCACGCATGCACCCAAAGCCTGGATGCCGAGTTGTGCTGCATGCAGGAAAGAACGTAAGTGTATGTGCAAAGCATTTGTATTCGTTATGTGCTGTCTGCAGGAAAGAGATAACACCAAGCTTCATGCTAAATAGCACGTACTACTTTCATCTACACGGTGGCTAGCGCACACCACATGCATGTGCATGGCTAGCACGCATGACGTGCATGTGCGTGGCGTAGACGCGTTCGTCGACCTCTGTTTCGGCCTAGCGTGTGCGAGCCGAGCGCGTGAGGTCGAGGTCGGCCTCCGCGTTGTCGCATAAGCCCTGCCTCCGTTTCGGGCTGCGCCAGCACGCCACCAGGCTAGCGGCTTCGACCTCGTCGGTCGCTCACAGTGTCGACTCTCCGCGTCATCGAGCCGTGTTGGTCGCGGAGCCTCTGTGCGTCTGCACTTCGCCTCCGAGCGTCTACTCCTCGGCCGTAGCATCGGCTCTCCGCTCCTGCAAGCCTTTGCATCATCCGTCTTCGCTCCGGACTCCGAAACGTCAGACTTCGCGGAGTTGGCCTTCGCCAGGCCTCCGCGCCGAGTCTCCGCACGGTGTCGAGCCTCCGTGCTGAGCCTCCGCACGATGTCGCGTCCCGTTTTGCAGTCCTGCGCCGAAGCAATCATCCATGCATGCACTCAAATATCCACGTATCCATCCATGCACGACGGGATGGCCAGGCGCCTCTACAGGTTTGTGCCCGCCTTGAAGCCGAAGGCGGAGGCAGCGAACGACGAGGCGGCCGCTGCGGTGGACCAACTCACCGAGGCAGCCAAGCTTGCCGAGTGCCTTGCGCTCTCCCCAACCGGCAAGGCCCCCGTGCCTTCGGCGTCCACCCCGTACAACGTGGTCCTCAAGCTCGGCGCGTACAAGGCCTTCTCCGAGGACTCCCCGGCGCTCCAGTTCGCGCACCTCACCACCGTCCAGGCGGTGCTTGACGAGCTCGGCGGCGCCACCTGCATCCACGTGCTCGACTTTGACCCCCGCTCTTCGATTGAGTTTTACCACGGTGGACTCCGCGACGGCAGCCTCCGCTTACTAAAGACTTCGTCACTCCACGTCAACCATCAGCTACCGCGGCTCCACGCGACTACGGTCTTCGCCGCGGTCGAAGAAGCCTTCGCCGAGCACGGAGCAGTTAGCTGAGCACATGAGGTCGCGGTCGGCCTCCGCGTTGTCGCGCCTGCCTCCGCCTCCGTTTTGGTCTCTGGCAGCGCGCCTTCGTGCTAGTGGCTCCGACCTCGATGGTCGCCCATAGTGTCATCTCTGTTAGCAATTAATCCATGTGCATGTATCTTTAATTTGGCTCATTCATTTCTATGCATATAGTGCTAGTAACTCCATCCATTTACCATCCGTTTCCATGCATATAGTGCTAGTAACTCCATCCGTTTCTATGCATGTAGTGGTATACATGTAACAGCATGCATTACATTCATTACTAGGAGTTAGTAAGTCTTGTTTTGCATTATAAAAGGAAGAGAAAGCGCTGCAGTTTGTGAGTGGTACGCAGCACCAAAACATCCGTGTTCCGCTCACCGAGAAGGACAACGCCAAAGAAGCCTGGGACGCCCTCAAGGCGATGAGGGTTGGGGCGGATCGAGTGCGTGAATCAAGGCACGAAGTTACGCTGACATTTGAGTCCATGCGACTCAAAATGGCGAGCGTGGAGGACTTCGGCCTCCGGCCTGTGGTGTCGTCAACCACCTTCGCCTCCTTGGGGAGGAGTTGTCGGAGGAGAAGGTGGTCCGCAAGTTACTGCGTGTTGTTCCCCGCAGGTATCGCCAAATCGCCTTGTCCATTGAAACCTTGGTTGACTTCAGCATTCTGTCCATCGACGACCTCACCGGCCGGCTCCACGCTGTCGAGGACCGTGGAGAGTCGGACGATGAGGAAGGAGACCAGGTATTACTCACGGAGAAGGAATGGTCGTCGTACAACACCAAGGAGACCGGCAGGTCCGCCTCTCGTGCTGCTGCTAACAGAGGGAACACGTCGCGCTCATGCCAGTGTGGACGGCATAGCTATGGGCGTGACGGGGGAGACGGGGAACCAAAGTTTGGGCCATCCTAGGCCACGTGCCACAACATCTCCAAGGACAAATGCCGTTATTGCGGCAAACTCGGCCACTAGGCCAAGGACTGCCGAAAGGCGAAGCGGGATCGTGAGAGGTTGGCTCAGGGGAATCTTCTCCAAGCCGAACCAGAGCAGGCTGAGGGCGAAGATGAGCCCACGTTGTTAATGGCTCAAGTCTGTGATCTCTCTCCCGCCATCAACATCGAACCAGTAGGCGCCGAACTCGTTATAAACGAGGAGCGCGCCCTTGTCACTCTCCGCGACGAGAGAGAACCAGTTGATCCAGAATGGATCCTGGACACCGGCGCATCAAATCATATGATAGGTACACGGAACGCATTCTCCAAACTCAACACCAGCGTGCGCGGTTCCGTCAAGTTCGGCGACGCCTCGCGAGTCCGCATCGAGGGGTGCGGCACTGTGCTCTTCGCATGCAAGAACGGTGATCACTGCGCCCTCACCGGCGTCTACTACATCCCGCGCCTCCGCAGCAACATCATCAGCCTCGGCCAGCTGGACGAATCTCGCTGCAAGACGAAGATCGAGAATGGCATCCTTACACTACGCGACCCCCAACGCCGGCTGCTATGCCGGGTTCGACGGAGCCCCGGACGTCTCTATGTGCTCAACGTCGACATTGCACAGCCCATTTGTCTCGCGGCGAGAGGCAAGGAGGAGGCCTGGACATGGCATGCACGTTTCGGCCACCTCAACTTCGATTCGCTTCGCATGCTCGCTCGGCACGAGATGGCACGAGCTTGAGCGCATAAATCGTTTATGGCGGCTGCCGACGGCAGCGTAAGCGCACGCCGCTTCCCACCGCGGCGGCGCATCGAGCATCGGAGCGCCTCGATCTCGTCCACGGTTATATATGCGGGCCTATCACGCCGGCAACCCATGGCGGCAAGAGGTACTTCCTGTTGTTGATCAATGATCTAACCCGCTACATGTGGCTCTTTCTGTTGGCGGTGAAAAGTGATGCTCCTGCAACCATCAAGCGCTTTAAGGCCAGTGTCGAGGTTGAGACCGGCCGCAAGCTGCGTGTATTCGCACGGACCGAGGAGGGGAATTCTCCTCCGTGGAGTTTGGTCTGTGCTGCGCCAACGAGGGTGTCCAGCGGCACCTTACGGCACCGTACTCCCCTCAGCAGAATGGCGTGGTCGAACACCGCAACCAGACGGTTGTGGCTATGGCGCGTTGCATGATGAAGGCGAAGGACATGCCGGGGGAGTTCTGGGGTGAGGCGGTACCAGTGCCGTCTTCATCCTAAACCGTTCGCTGACGAAAAGTGTTCACAACAAGACCCCGTATGAGGCATGGTATGGTCGAATACATACTGTGCATTACTTCAAGACGTTCGGGTGTGTTGTTTACGTCAAGGACGTGAGACCGCATTTGAAGAAACTCGATGACCGAAGAAAGGCCATGGTGTTCCTCGGCTATGAACCGGGAGCCAAGGCATATCGCGCTTACGACCCGGTGTCCCAGCGTGTTTGTGTCACTCGCGACGCCGTGTTCGATGAAGCGGCGAAGTGGGATTGGGCGGCTTCAAGAGAATACGGTGTGGCCTCCTTGGGTGATTCGTTCACCATCCACTACGAGGTGGTTTCCTCCTCTATACCATCCAACATGGCGCCGAGAGGCCAGGCAGCAACACCGGAACACTTGGAGACGGTGGCTCCCAACGACCCTGCTTCACCACGCACTCCGGATCCCGCCATCGAGTTCGTATTGCCCCCAGCTGCTGAACTCAACGTCGATGACGATAACGGGGCACCGCGGCGCTACAGAAGCATGGCCAACATCTTCGTTACTTCGAAGCCGGTGGAGCTCGACTCCGACGAGCTTCATTTAATCGCCACTCAGGCGCATCAGGTTTCATGAACCGCGCAAGAAGGCGGGCATCATCTAGGTCGTCACACGACAGCAGGATTAGGGGGAGAATTGTTAGCAATTAATCCTGTGCATGTATCTTTAATTTGCTCATTCGTTTCCATGCATATAGTGCTAGTAACTCCATCCATTTACCATCTGTTTCCATGCATGTAGTGCTAGTAACTCCATCCGTCTCCATGCATGTAGTGGTATACATGTAACAGCAAAATGCATGCACGAAACCATGCATGCATGCATGGATACAACATGTGGATGGAGTCTTTGGCAAGCTCTTCGGGGTCTACGCCGACCTCTCTGGAGTCTTCACCGAGCTCTTTGAAGTCTTCACCAGTGTCTCCGGAGTCTCCGCCGAGCTCCTCGGAGTCTTCGCCAGTCTCTCCAAAGTCTTCACCAAGCTCTTGGAAGTCTTGGCTAGTATCTCCGGAGTCTCCGCCGAGCTCCTCGGAGTCTTCGCCAGTGTCTCCGGTGCCTCACGCGAAAAGACACTACGCGCATGTACGCATAGTATGAGTACGCTCGTCGCATGCATATGCTCACTCTACATTGCATGCATGGCATACATGGCTCATGCATGGTCCGTCCTCAATACGGAGGCTATTTCGCTCACATGGAACACTTCACGCATCGTGGACTCGCGCGCACTCTACGGAGTATAAATAAGACGCGCCGAGGCTTGCCCGTGCGCACTCTACGGAGTATAAATAAGACATACGGAGGGACGCCTCTGTCCGCACGTTACGGAGTATAAATAAGACGCGCGGAGACGCGCGGAGGCACGCCTCCGCGCGCACTCACCGCCCGCAACGCGCGGAGGCCCGCCTTCGCGCGTACCCTACGGAGTATAAATAAGACGCACGGAGGGACGCCTTTGCCCGCACTCTACGGAGTATAAATAAGACGCACGGAGGGACTCCTCCGCGCGCACTCACCGCCCGCAACGAGCGGAGGCCGCCTCCGTGCGCACTCTACGGAGTCTAAATAAGATTCGCCAAGGCTTGCCCGCGCGAACTCTACGGACTATAAATAAGACGCACGGAAGGACGCCTCCGCCCGCACTCTACAGAAGTATAAATAAGACGCATGGGGACGCCTCCCGCACTCTACTGTAGTATAAATAGACGCACGAGGCACGCCCGCGACGCACTCACCGCCGCAACGCGCGGCGGCCCGCCAGCTGCATTTCCACGGAGTTTAAATAAGACGCGCCGAAGCATGCCCGTGTGTACTCTATAGAGTATAAATAAGACGCACGAAAGGACGCCTCCGCCCGCACTCTACGGAGTATAAATAAGACACGCGGAGGCACACCTCCGTACGCACTCACCGCCCACAACGCGCTGAGGCCCGCCTCCGCGCGCACTCTATGAAGTCTAAATAAGACGTGCCGAGGCTTGCCCGCACGCACTCTGTGGAGTATAAAATAAGACGCGCTGAGGCTTGCTCGCGCACATTCTACAGAGTATAAATAAGACGCGCGGAGGGACACCTCCGCGCGCACTCACCACCCGCAACGCGAGGAGGCCCACCTTCGCGCGTACTCTACGGAGTCTAAATAAGATGCGCCGAAGTATGCGCGCACGTACTCTACGGAGTATAAATAAGACGGGAGGAGGGACGCTTCCGCCCGCACTCTACGGAGTATAAATAAGACAGGCGGAGGCACGCCTCCGTGCGCACTCTACGAAGTCTAAATAAGACGCACCGAGGCTTGCCCGCGCGAGCTCTACGGAGTATAAATAAGACGCACGAAGGGACGCCTTCGCCTGCACTCTACAGAGTATAAATAAGACGCGCGGAGGCACACCTCCGCGCGCACTCACCGCCCGCAATGCGCGGAGGCCCGCATCGGTGTGCACTCTACAGAGTCTAAATAAGACGCACCGAGGCTTGCCCGCGCGCACTCTACGGAGTATAAATAAGACGCCGAGGCTTGCCCACACGTATTCTGTGGAGTATAAATAAGACGCGTCGAGGCTTGCCCACACGCACTCTACGGAGTATAAATAAGACGCGTGGAGGGACACCTCCGCGCGCACTCTACAGAGTATAAAAATCGCGCGATGACCGAAACAACAGGAAGTGCCTCGTTTTCGCGGCACAACACCTGGATATTGTGCCTTTGCGCGCTTGGCACCAGGGAGTGCATCGCTTTAGCACCGCACCACATGGATATCGAGCTTTCGCGCGCGTTGGACCAGAGAGTGCATCGCTTTAGCACGCACCACCTGGATATCGCACCATCGCGTGTGTCCCACCAGGGCATGCAACGCTTTGGCAGCGCATCTCCTGGATAACGCGCCTTTGCGTGCGTAGCGCCCTCAGCCTAGGCCGCTCGCGCTCTCCGCGGGCACCATTTTTGAATGCAGGGAAACGGCGGCTTCGCCTCTATGCCTCTGCATGCGTACCACCCTCGGCCTCGCCGCCGCGCCCGCTCTGCGGGCACCATTTTTGAAGGTAGCGAGCGGCGACCGCCTCCCCGCTTTGCGTGCGTCTTGCCGCCTCGGCCTACGCCGCTCGCGCCTGCATTCCATGGGCACCATTTTTGAAGGTGGGGGAACGACGGTCTCACCTCCCTGCCTCTTCGTGCGTAGTGCCCCCGGCCTACGCTGCAAGTGTCCGTCCGCCGCGGGCACTGTTTTTGAAGGTAGGGGAACACCGGCTTCAATTCGCTGCCTCTGCGTGCGTAGCACCCTCGGCCTATGCTGCTCGTGCCCGCTCTTCGCGGGCACCATTTTTGAAGGTGGGGGAACGACGGTCTCGCCTCCCTGCCTCTGCGTGCATAGCGCCCGCCCTCGCCGCAAGCTCCCGCCCTCCACCGGTACTGTTTTTGAAGGTAGGGGAATGGCAGCTTTGCCTCCCTGCCTCTGCGTGCGTAGCGCCCTCGGCCAATGTCGCTCGCTCCCGCTCTCCGCAGGCACCATTTTTGAAAGTGGGGGAACGGCGGTCTCGCCTCCCTGCCTCTGCGTGCGTAGCACCCTTGGTCTATGCCGCTCGCACCCGCTCTCCGCGGGCACTGTTTTTGAATGCAGGGGAATGACAGCTTCGCCTCCCTGCCTCTGCGTGCGTACCGCCCTCGGCCTATGCCGCTCGCGCCCCCTCTCCGCGGGCACCGTTTTTGAAGGTAGGGGAACGACGGTCTCGCCTCCCTGCCTCGGCGTGCGTAGCGCCTCGGCTCTCGCCTCGCCTCGCCAGGACGGCCCGGCCCCAACGCAGGACTTCGCCGTCCGCCTCGTAGGCATCGCCTCGGTAGGACGGCAAGACTTCATCGTCCGTCTTGTAGGCATTGCCTCGGCAGGACGACCCGGCTTAGGAGCAGAGCCTCGTCGCTCTCCTGTAGGCATCGCCTCGGCGGGCGGCGCGGCTTCACCGCCCACCTCATAGGCGCCACCTCGTGGGCAAGACGGCTTCGTTGCTCGCCTTGTAGGCGTCACCTCTGCGGGGCGGCACGACTTCGTTGCCCGCCTTGTAGGCATTGCCTCGGCAGGACGACCCGGCTGCGGAGCAGTGCCTCGCCACCCACCTTGTAGGCATCGCCTCAGTGGGGCGGTGCGGTTTCGCTACTCGCCCCATAGGCGTCGTCTCGGCGGGGCGGCACGACTTCGTCTCCCACCTTGTAGGCATTTCCTCGGCTGGACGACCCGGCTTCCGAGCAGTGCCTCGCCGCCCGCCTTGTAGGCATCACCTCGGCGGGGCGGCACGGCGGCCACGCCTCGTGGCGCCGCCTCGGCGGGGTGGCACGAATTTGTCGCCCGCCTTGTAGGCTTTGCCTCGGTGGGACGACCCGACTTCAGAGCAGTGCCTCGCCGCCCCCCTTGTAGGCATCACCTCGGTGGGGCGGCAAGGCTTCGTCGCTTGCCTCGTAGGCATCGCCTTGGTGGGGCGGTATGACTTTGTCGCCCGCCTTGTAGGTATTGCCTTAGTGGGACGACTGCTTTGGACCGATGCCTCACCGCCCGCTTGGTAGGCATCGCCTCGGGGGCGACGGCTTCACCGCTACCAGAGCATCGCCTCGGCGGGCGACACGGCCGCCGCCCGCCTCGTGGTTAGCGCCTCGGCGGGCGACACGGCTTTGCCGCCCGCCTAGGTGGGGCGGTAAGACTTCGCCATCGCCTCGAGGCGCGCCGACGGGCGACACGGCCGCCACCCGCCTCGAGGAATCGTGGTTGGGGCGGCAGGCTTTACCACCCGCCTCGGCGGGCGGCATGGTCATTGCTCGCCTCGTGGCGCCGCCTCGGGGGTGGCGCAACTTCACCGCCCGCCTTGTAGGCATTGCCTCGGCGGACGACCCGGCTTTGGAGCTATGCCTCGCCGCCACCTGTAGGCATTGCCTCGGCGTGGCAGCAAGGCTTCGCCGCCACCTCGTAGGCATCGCCGGGCGAGGCGACACGCCGCCGCCCACCTTATAGGCATCGCCTCGGCGGGCGACACGGCCGCCACCCGCCTCGTAGGCATCGCCTCGGCGGGCGGCACGACCGCCGTCCGCCTCGTGAGGCATCGCCCACGGGATGGCCTGCCCGACACAGGACTTCGCCGTCCGCCTTGTAGGCATCACCTCGGTGGGATGGCCGGGCTTCAGCGTGGGATTCTACTGAACTCTTAGTAGGCATTGCCTCAGGGGGGCTGCAAGCTACTAGTTGCATTGGCTCGCCAGTCGGCACCCTCACGCTTGTTGCCGGGGAACAGGGGGTTGGCATAGTTTGGCACGTCAACTCGCCCATAGAATTTCTTCTACTTTTTGAAGTTGGAAAACCAAAAATGCAACAAAATAATGTTACAAAGACCCCACATCCATGGAAACTTTACTTGAAATTTCCTTGCACCGTATTTGCCTCAGCAAGATTTTTTCTCCCATGTGCACTGTTGTGGGGTGGCTCACCCCTCTGTGACTGGGCCTTGCAAACTGGTCCAATATGTAATAAGCCTAATAGTGTAGAGGAATATACCAATGTACCCTCATCCTTTGTAAGTACTAAGGAGTAGGATAGAGATTTCTAATCCTACCCTACTCATATATATAAACCCCCAGGGGGCAGGAGGAGGGCATCCTCTCATTATTATGCATCCACCTTCCAGATCCAACCCCTGTGCTGGCTCTCCTCTCCTCTCCTTCTACTAGTCTCTTTCTTTACTGTTTGGCCAGTAACCACAACATGCACCAATCTCAAAACACAATAGACGCCACTTATTTGTTGGAAAGAAATTCTCAGAGCTGAAAGAAACTCTGTTAGAGCCAGACGAGATGTTTCAATATTTCAGTTGCACGCTTTTTTTAGAGCTCTAATTAATCATTAGACCAATTCAAAATGACTGGAAGTTTACTAGCTATATGCACTAATGAGTGTATATATTCTTTTTTAACAAAGTTGATGTAGTCTCTGATGTTTAAAGTTAAACACGCTGCAACATGACTCTTTGCACCTATGCTTTTTTAAAAAAAAAGAAAAAGGGAAAGACGGACTCTGCTCTAAAGAAAAAAAGAACAAAAGAAAAGCACACAGAGTCGATCAGTAACGACATAATCTGCAACGGCAAGCAAGGAACCAAGCTTTGGAGAAAGGAAAGAACAAAAGAAAAGCTTGTGCCATTACACCCATCTACCAAAACGCATCGCTGTTCGATCTTGCAGTACCTTCTGTTCCCGAGCTTTGCCACCAGCTATGACCAAGAAAAGATTGTTTTTTTTTAAAAGGAAAGACAGAGACTGCTCTAAAGAAGAAAAGAACAAAAGAAAAGCACACAGAGTCGATCAGTAACGGCATAATCTGCAACGGCAAGCAAGGAACCAAGCTTTGGAAAAAGGAAAGCAACGTGGGGCGATGCCAAAAGCTTGTACCAATACCATTACACCCATCTACCAAAACACATCCCTGTTCGATCTTGCAGTACCTTCTGTTCCCGAGCATTGCCACCAGCTATGACCAAGTGAGATTTTATTTCATTATTATGAGCAAGATGATCAAGTGATATATCTTTGTCTGGGACTGGTTGTCTTGGAGAAAATTGTTCTTTTCTCTTCAAGTCTTACTTCGCTCCTCCTAGACTTGATTGCCTCGTGGCTCTAGAGGTACTACAATTGCATTTTGTACATAGACATATATATGAACTTGTTTTGCCGCAGATTTTAGCAGTGTCGGATCAGGACTCAAAGCATCTCACCTTTGTAGGGAGTGGAAAAATCTGCAGCTGATGGGTTAGGTATATTTTGCCATGGTTTTCTTTGGCTGCCGGTAATAGATCTATGTGGAGAAGTTCAAAATGACTGCTAAACCACCTGACCGCGGCCTGGTTGGTACCTCTTCTCCTTACGAACCATGCATATTCTCTGATGTTTAAAGTTAAAAACGGTGCAACATAGTCTCTTTGCATATGCTTACAAAAAAAGCAAAAGATAGACCCTGCTGTAAAGAAGAAAAGAACAAAAAAAAAAAGCTCAGAGTCGATCAGTAACCACGTTATCTCGTTGCAAGCAAGGAACCATGCTTTGGAAAAATGAAAGCAGTGTGGGGCGATGCCAAAAGCTTGTACCATTACCATTACACCCATCTACCAAAACACATCGCTGTTCGATCTCGCAGTACCCTCTGTTCCCGAGCTTTGCCACCGGTTATGACCAACTGAAATTTTCTTTCATTATTGTGAGCATTATGATCAAGTGATATATCTTTGTCTGGGACTGGATGTCTTGGAGAAAATTGTTCTTTTCTCTTCAAGTCTTACTTCGCTCCTCCTAGACTTGATTGTCTGGTGGCTCTAGAGGTACTACAATTGTATTTTTGTACATAGACTTATTTTGTCGCAGATTTCGGCAGTGTCGGATCAGGACTTAAAGCATCTCACCTTTGTAGGGAGTGGAAAAATCTGCAGCTGATGGGTTAGGTATATTTTGCCATGGTTTTCTGATGGGTTAGTAGTTTTATGTGGAGAAGTTCAAAATGGCTGCCCAACCACCTCGACGCGAGCTGAAACTGGTTGGTACCTCTTCTCCTTACGAACCATGCGAAGCAGAGTTATGGGTTTATGTTTGAAACATTTGTTGTGCATCACTTGCATCCGTTGCCTTAATCATCCTGCTGTTTGTCGGTTTGTGCAATCACACGATTATAGTTTGCCGGCAGCGCTGCTGGGATGTATCGTAGGCAGATGGCATATTTCAACTTAAACCCAAGGCTCAGCTGCAAAGCAGACCTTAAATATATTGAACTAGCTGAACTTTTTCGTGTAATTGTGTGGCTAAACACCGCAATACAAATGCTTATAAATTGCTTGCATGAGTAGTTACCGTGATTTTTGGTTGCTTGTGTTTGAACGAGTCCTATAACACAGATAAAAAAGAGAGTAAATATAGGGATACGGTTTCTTCTCGGGCGTATGGACTGTCTAGAGTGCCTAACTACCATAAATTGTGCTAAGGTGTTGGAGCACCCGCAATACTACTAGGCTAAAACCTTAAGTCTTACATCCTGCCATTAGAACTGAGAGCCTAGAACTTTACCCCTAAATATTCTTCTTATGTCATGGTTCTAATACGTGAATTGCTAACTTATATATGCTCCTATATAAATTCAACTCTTTAGATACATTCCAATCCCGCAACCCCTTTTAGCTGCTTCCTCTTATGTCAGTCTTAGTAGAAATATACATCTTGTTATATTTTCGGTACAAATTGTGCACCTCAAATACATACAGATTAAAATAGTGCTTCGGGGGAGAAGAGAGTGCCACATTAATTATCTAAAGCCACCCAAAATCGTCCTCTTTTTTTTTTGAAATAGATGACAGGGACTCTAGTATTCATTAAAGAGGATAATAGAGATTAAAAATTACAACACCCATCCTAGGTAAGCACGCCACACCTAGGGAAAAACACCCCCCAAAGACAGCAAGCAACATCAACACCTTCACAGAAAAAAAAAACAACGCTAACCTAGGACTAACCATGACAGCAATAATACCTAGCTACTCTACGAACTAGAACACAACATACATAAATCCTCCACTCCAATTGATTGTAGGTTTAGGACGGTTCCATAAAATTGGAAACAAAGCTACACCCAGCTCCAATGCATAGTACTTAATAATGGGTCCATAAACATCTATCTAATGCGCTTGGAAAGGATTCGCTCTAGGTTGAACCTACACAAATTAGTGGAATCTACTATACCTTCATAAAGCTACCGTAGCCTTATTTGAAGCTACCATCCGTGCTGACATGGTATCATGACAAAGAAAAGTAGGCCGAAATATCTAGAGTGCATGGCACACTGCCCCAACGTCCATGAACCGGAAGAACACAAGTAACGGTCAATGCATGAAGGAACAAGTTTGAGCTTTTCTCTTGCTCGCCGCCAAAAAGATTATTACCATGTGGTTCTCCCTTGGTTTTCAAATTCAAAATTGACATTTGAATTTGGCGAGTTCAACCGGTTGGTTTAAAACGAGTCACCGGCATGAACCACTAATAAATCGCACTCATGGATTCTCTACCAAAACAGTTCTTGGGACAATGCCCTTGACTTGTCAGTGATGCGTAGAATCTATCTACATCTATATTTAATTTGAGGCTCCTCTAGAAGCCTCTATATTAATCTTAAAGGGATAAAATTTTATACAAAAGTTTTGACCCAAATATATCTGTCTGCACATGGTACCGCTACTACAAAATAAACTATACTGGACATCTCGTTATAGACGGTTCAAGTGAAACGGTCATGCTTTAATTATCATAAATGGTTTATGGTGAAAACCATCTCTAAAACTATCACAGCCGGTTAGGTTTAAAAGCCGCCTATGATATCTCCCATTATCACATGCGACTTTTAATTAGAACCATTTATGAAATATCACAGACGATTTTTATTTACAGCCGTCTGTGCTTTGTCCATTATCACGGATGGCTTTTAGTTAGAACCGCCTATGGAACTATCACGATGATTTTTATTTACAACACCGTGTTTTGTCCTTTGTTATATGAACTACAAAAACTACTGAGCTAGAATAGATAAGTGTTGGAAATATGAGCAATATTTTAATTCTAAATTTTATTAGGAGATAAATACAATAGATCGGTGATGCAAAACTTACTACTAATAGCAGGCTACTCAACATACTTCAGAATATACGCAAGAAAAATATAGTAACAACGTCGAACGACCGCGCGAACGACTTACTTTTTCGCTCGATGAAGAATAAGAAGCAAGACAGCTTGACACGTTGTAGAACGTAGATGACGCAAAGGCGGTGGCGGTCGCGCAAATGTGCGTTGCCCGAAACCTTATTGCCGCCCCATGCAGGTACTCTCTGCGGCAATGGTTCAAATATAGCCGCTCTCCCTTCTTGCAGGTGCATGTCGGGAAGAAAGGTTGGCGAAGTTCAAACAGCACAATACAAGAGCACAAATCGCAGATAAGAAGGAAATGGAGATAGTGAGGTTTTTCAGTAATATAATTTGGACGCTCTGTATATATACGCATGCATCGTGAACTTAAAATTTAAACAGCCATTTACCCACTGGTAACTGCACATTCAACTAGCCATTTACTCACTGGTAACTGCCACATCAAATCACAAATTAAGCAGTGTAAATTCATTTGTAACTACCTCATTCAAATGTTTGAATCTCATTCAAACAGAGAGAGAGAGAGAGGTGCAGGGTTCAACAAAAATAAAGGTGGATTTGGTCTGCCTAGTAGCGCGCCACGTCACGGCATGGTCGCGCATCGCAAGTCACAAGTCACACGATTTTCACGTGAAAATACGCGAATACGTGTGACTAGTTAGAACCATCCTCATACCACCTCTATCCATAATCAAGGAGTAGTGAGGACTCCACTTTATAAATCGATCTTCCTCACCTTGCCTTAGCAATATGGTACTAAACCATGCATTCTTTGGAATTAAGGAAATGGACCATGCTCAAATGGGTCAATTTCTAACAATAAGTGTGCCAGTGCGACTAGTCACTTTTACGAAAGACAAATTCAATTCAAATTTATTACAAAAGTCCCAAAATAGAGATTCCTAGATCTTGATCTTCTGGGCTCATATGCTTCCTCTTCTACTTTTGGAGTTAGAGGATCAATGGCTACGTTCTCGAATGCTGTGAAGATTGTCCTTGCTCTCTCCACTTCCTCCTCTAGCCTGGGCAAATGTATGGCCTATAATCTCAAAGAGGGTGCCATTAGAATCGGCCACTTCTGCTTGATCGGCAAGGTTATTCATTTGTCTCTCCACTGCCGTAAAAGATTCTTCCACTTTGCACACATTGAAGAGAAGAATGAGGCTGAGGGTGGTTTCCCTTTCCTAAGCGGCAACGAGACGCCTCCGTCGATGACGAATGATGAGGTCCAGCTGACAGATGGAAGCGAGTAGAGGAAGGAGAACAAGGCATGAGCGGAGGAGCTGCTCTAGACGTAATTTGTTGGCCGCCTGTGTAAGGTTGCGACCAAACAACTCATGATGGATAGATGAGAGGAAGAAAATCAAAAAAATATTAGATGCCATTGTTAAGAAATATGGTGAAGAAGATGAGGGAGAGGACAGTTTAAAAGAGATTGAGTTTGTGGTATCAAGGAATTGTACACCGCGCTACACATAAAGCCAGAATGATGTGGAAGTTTAAGCATCGTAATATTAATAGGCGGGAGTAGGGCATATATTTAAGTGTTATAACATACGTCAGATACTAAACTCGTTTATGATATGTGAATTATCACAAACGGTTTATATAACAAACCATCTCTGATAGTGAATTATCATAACGGATTGTATAACAAACCGTCTGTGACAATGACACATCACCGATCTATAGCATATCCCCCAGGATTTCGATCTCACCAGTCCATTCTCTCCGCATCAAACGGCAAGCACGGGTTCCTCCCACCTCTCGCCCCTTATTACTCCCCCTCTCCCACCGGTAGGCACGCGTGTATTCCACCGGCTGCTTCTAGTTCATTCACTCCTAGCTTACTGCACCCTCCTATCGACGACATCGACTACCATCGTGAGCTAAGTCCTCCGCCTCTGGTTGTGACACCACGGTTCATTACACAAGTCACTCCTGTCGTAAGAGTGTCTTGTGCAGTGTCACCATCGTGACACAAAGGTTACACTACCGCCGTCTCTCCTTCATTGCCGGTGATATCCGACCACCATTCAATCCCCTCCCCTCTCTTCCTTGATGGCAAGCGTCAAGGACATCCAGCTCGTGCGCTGCATCAGGGGCGAGAGGGCCTAGGCATCACGTGTTGTATCCAGTTTCTACTGTCTGCTAGGATATCTGCTTCTTATGTATTCTTGCCATGTTAAGGAGTTGGGTTCGTAGGATTAGAAGATGTGTTCTTGCCATATTCTTGTTGTGTTAGACGGGTAATCTACTCATTATCTTGTTATGATGTAATGGTGGATTGTAAATCTTAATGGAAATGGATTGTGTTGTTGTGTTTGTCAGATTCGCTTGTTTTCAAAGGGCATACCTAACATTTCTTGAGGCTAGCCAAAAGCAAAAAATTTGAAGTATAGAATGAACTATCACGCATAATTTTGTGGTATAAACTGCTATGAAGGACTATCATAGACGATTCTAACAAAAAACCGTCTATGATACTTGCACATCACAGACGATTCTATATAGACGATATGTCAACCAAAAAATCCTGATCGCGCCAGCAGAGCAAGGACAGCCCGTCAGGAACGCGATTCGGCAAGTGCGTGCAAGACGCCATGAAGACGCTCACGCGTAAATGGATGGGTTCATATCACTGAGAGCATGGCTAGATGGAATAAACTAGAGAACGGACCATCTCGCAAAGCTTTGTTTGGCAGCCTATAATTGGCAGCCTATCCAAAGGATGGGCCGGAATTATAGACTACCAACAAGGTCTAACGATAACATAAAACACAACCAGGAGGGGAAGCGGAAGAATTCATTTTTATTTGTAACTATTAAGCAAGACTTGAATGCTATGGCATAACCTCAATGCTATCCCAAAAGCTAAATTGCACAACTAAAACAATACTATTACTCCTTCTGTTCCGTAATATAAGTTCAGCACGTATATCTACAAACAATATTAGTTAAGTAATATTTAATAGAATTAGACTATAGTTTCAGGTGTTTGCGATGGCATTTGGCTGCGCGTGACCTTCGCGATGATATTTTTCAAATCGCATACCTTTGTGATAGTATTAAACACATTTTTTTCAATTTGGAACTAAAATGGTAAGAAATGAATTTTAATTTTAGAAAAATAAGATTTCTTTATTATTTTAAAAAGTTTATAGATTGTTGTGTTTTATTATACCATGAAGGAAAAAGTTTCGTTTTTCCTAAAAAAGAAGTTTGGTCCGTTCAAACTAAAATAACGTGATGGACCTTCAAGGGGTTTTTTTTTTACCAAAGTCCGGTTAGGATTCTTAAATGTTCCAACATGAAAAAAAAATTAACCGGTGTATATGAGGCGGTAACACTATCGAAAATCCCACTGAGCTCGATCTTGAAAGTCAAATGGGAAAACAATGATGACTGCAAATCCATTGCGGTAAGCCTCTCAATGCCCGTACACTTGTTATGTTTTAGTGCATATAACTAATGCAAACATGGGATTTTATTATTATTTATTAAGTATAAAAATAAACCCCATCTAACTTATTATCAAGAATAACACATTTTTGCCACACCACAGCTGATGGCGTGGCAAAAAAAGGTCATACTTTTTGGAAAAGGAGATTTGATCATTTGCCCCATCTTACATTGCGTTTGATAAAATACCCTGCGATATGTCATCTACATACGAGCCCTGGACCCATATGTAAGTGAGACATCACAGGGTATTTTATCAAATGCATATGAAAGATGGGGCAAATGATCAAATATTTCTTTTGGAAATAAGTACTGCATGAAGCCATGTAGACGCTCACGCGTCAATGGATGGGTTCATATCACTAAGAGCATGGCTTAGATGGACTAAGCTAGGGAATGGATCCTCTCACCAACTACAACATAAATTTCAACTAGGATGGGGAGCGGAAGTGTTCGTTCTTATTTGTAACTATTAGGCAAGACTTGAATGCCTGACATAATCTCAATGCTATCGCAAAAGCTAAATTGCACGAATCCTAAAGCGGTACTATTAGTAGCAACTCAGTAGGGCCTTGATTAAGTTTATCCTATGATGTGGCTTAATGACATTCTAGCTAGTCGTCGTTGGTATCGACTTTATTAAGTACGGACGATATCCAGTTAGCTTGCTTGAATGTGCACATGGTTAACAAGCATTCTGGCATGTAATTTTGTGGCAGACACGAACACAGTTTTAGACGGCAACTAGTAAGATGCCCGTGCATTGCAACGAAAATATAAAAGACAGTGAGGCTAATGTGCTTCTAGTTGCATATGCAACATGACTGAATTGCATAACACAGGAGTTGCGACTGAATTGCTCCTTTATTCCTTCTGTTATACCCACTTTCGATAGAACATCATTGATTCGAGCATTTACATGGGCTTCAATATACATTATCACAAAGCATCTACTTTGTTGCATATGCAACATGACACTCAGTGGTAGTGATTTCCTGTCAGCATCAATCTATTTATTAACATATCAAGCTATCAACACATCTGGAGACAAATGTACCGGTACCAATAATGACATAATAAGAAAATGTGATGATTTTGATATTACATAAAGAGAAAAGACCAGTAGAAAGTAGAGTGGCTCATCAGGAGATGTACATTATCAATTTCATATATGCATCTATTTAAGCATTCTAGGTACAGGTATCTGTGGAAAAGAAAGAAATTGGTAAAAGTTGTAGACTAATCTCTTCGCAGTGAAAAAGACTACAAGAAAGGAGATAAGTGAAGATGTACAACTAAAAAACATCTGAAATTGTCTGCTACTGCTTTCAGGTCCCCTACCACAAAGGTGACCTGGCAATAAAATCAACAATCCCCACAGGAGGTTACCTTACCGGATCCTGTGAAGGCCCAACAATCAGATTATACATCATTTTTTTTGAAAAAGGTGAAATAGAATAAAACATTGGTATAAGATGTTAGATTTTATAATAGCAACAAATATATACAATAGTCAGGAACTGAGAATTCCAGAAAGACTATCACAATTGATTAATATATCAATAGCAAATAGCTCCGTGTCCATTGCGATTAAGTCCGATAGAACGTCATGTATCAACATAGAACAATTAATTGAAAATATTCTCCCTCTATTCACAAATAGAAACCATTTTGGACATTGACCAGGTTTCCGAGGTATACCTCTGACCATTAATTTTTGTAACGTTACCAAATATAATGTAAATTATAGATATTATGAAATGTTTTTTATGGCTAATGTACTTATATTGCCTTCATACGACCAATTATAGGGATATCTTTTAGAAAAGTTAACACTGCAAGCATACTATAAAGTGACATCTATTTCTAAATGGAGAGGGTAACAATTTATATGAGATGCATCACAGAGATATTTGTACCTGTTTCTCAGTGAAATTTGTTATTGTTACATCTTCTGTACACCTTTTCTCTGGAGTTATGCCAGACCTTTATCATCTGTTTATGAAGTTCAATAAATGAAGTTTATGAAGTTCAATAAATGACATATATTGGGAAAACTAAAATATAAAAGAGTTCGAGATAACAACATGCACCCTTTCCGGCTAATAAAAGCGAGGAAAGTTTAGCGAATCACTTCATCAACACTTTGATTAGATCTACAAAATGCCATTTGGTAACACAAACAAAAATTAGAAGAAGAAAAGATTACATAAAACATTAACAGAGCAACATCGATCTCACAGAATGGCTTCAATCCCTATGGCATTTGTTATATGCAATGAGGTTCTTATTGAGCGAAAGCCATCACATGACAACCTATATCACCAGCCCAATTCAAATGTTCACTGCTTAGGGGACTGCAGACCAAATTAACTCCAAAATGACACCACTAACCCCAATAATTATACTCTCATGTTCTCAACACAACGGCACCAAATTGAACAAAGCAACAAAGATGTAGCAACATGGCATCAAGAGAAAATGCTCACTTCATAAATTCAAACAGATTTGCTTAAGTTACATCAAAAGCTACTCCAATCAGCAAAGGGAGCATAAACTCCTACCTAGCATCAAGAGAAAACTTGGTATGATTTATTCACACTTAGTGTACTTGACCCCTTTTGTGTGAGACTAAAGGTGGGAACTTCCAAGATGGAAGACCGGTATTGAAGAAATAGCACAATACTCATTGTCTAGAAAAGATGGATGAGGACCGTGGCAAGGAGGTCGCCTGTGTGGAAGACCGGTATAGATGGCCTCTGTTCTCCATGATCGATCCATCAAGACTCAAGAGGCATTGCAACCCCAATGCCGTGAATAGTACCTTCATTTCGTGACAATCCAAAGAAGAAATGGTCCGGTGTTGTTGGAGGTTCGTGCATCTGAATCCACTCATAGAACGGCCAAAGAAAAGCGGATGTTGATCACCATAACCTGCAAAAATAGCATTTTGCATTAATCATTTCTTGTGCGGTTCAAAAACAAAACCAAACCATACATGGAGGCGTAAAGCACAACCAAGAACACACGAAGTGAGTTACCGATGATTATGAAATTTTCTATCAAACTAAATCATGCCATCGCCTTTTATTTTATAACTGGACAACATATTGAATAAACCAAAAACAAAACAAGCTAAAACCAATTCAAACGTAACCTTGAATCGTCATTGTTGTATTTATCACGGTAAGATCACCGAGCCTGCTTTCTACACCGAATCTTGTAGCATGATCATTGCCCCACCGAACGAAAATAACAATGATATCATCACCAATCTAATGCCACTACAAGGCATAATAAGATAAACGGATCACACATGTTAGTCGAGTTGAATTGCACCGACCGCAGACCGAATCTTGCTTCCTCTTGTTCTTGTTAGCATCATCTTCCACCGCTTCTCCTTCTCCTCGCCTTCCCCGCCGCAACCGATTCCCAACCACGTCCCGTTTCGCATACGACAATCAAGGGAGAGATCGATCGAAGCACTTACATCGAGAGGGTCCTCCGCTACGGATCCGGAGAGGATCTCGAATCAAGGAAGTCTGGCGAGGCCGTCGACGCCATCGTCCTCTTCGCCCTCGGCCGCCTATCTCCTCCCGCCGACCTAGCTGCTCTTCCTCGGGAGGGTCGGCCTCCGAGACACCGTGTCCTCCCGGGGAGAATAGCAGACGGATCGGGACGGTGGGAGGGAGACAACCTCGGTGAGGAGACATGGGCGAGATTGGGACAGGGGAGGGAGAGATGGGGAGGGGAGAGTGGCGGCGCGAGAACGGGAGGAGAATCACACGCCACTCGCTTGGTGACGAGAGATGGGAGGAGAATCAGCCACGCCACCGCCGGTGACGAGAGATGGGCGCGGATCGGGACAAGGGAGGGGAGAGATGGGGAGGGAGAGTGGCGGCGCGGAGAACGGGGAGAGGACTCGGCGCGCGGAGGAGCGGGGAGGAGGTGGCGGAGCAGGAGTGCAGGGAGGAGGAGGCGACGGTGGCGTTGGGTGGGAGGGAGGGAGGAGGCTGCGCGAGGTGGGGAGGAGGAGGAGGAGGCGGCGCTGGAGGGGAGGAGGAGGCGAGGGTGGAGCGGAGGAGCCGGGAGGAGGCAACGGCGAGCGGAGAGGTGGGGAGGAGGAGGCGATCATGGAGCGAGGAGCAGGGAGGAGGCTGCAGCGGCGGGGGAGGAGGTGGTGGAGGAGCGGGGAGGAGGCGACATGAGCGGAGGAGCGGGGAGGAGGAGCCGACGGTGGCGCTGGGTGGGATGAGGAGGTGACGCGGAGCGGGCGGAGGAGGGAGGGTAGGAGGCGAGGGCGGCGTGAGCTAGCGAGGCAATCGGGTTGGGAAGGACCGTGAGACCGGGGCGCCGACCCAAGACGAATTTGTGGGGAGATCCGGAGAAGAGGAAGTGGGAGGAATGAAAAGGTGTTGGGAGGTGAGGAGAGAGGAAGAGGATATAACCGACGCTGGTAGTGGAGGAGTTGTTACATTGCCGGAGAGGGTGGGGAGGACCGACGCGATGGACGGTGAAGATTCTAGTTTTCAGATTGGTCGGCTAAGATTTAAAGAAGGACGACCGACGATCACCAACTCAATTTTAAGTAGTAGAGATAACACACAAGATAGTAAACTACCTATGTTGTACATCTCAGATTCGTTCCGCCATACAGGACGCATGCCTTCTCACTAACCTTATACTTAAATTGCATCCTTTGTTACTTTAGTTCATTCATTTACGCAATAGCTATTAAAATTAGAGTACCAATATATGTATTGTGGAAGTCATATCTAATAGCAATTCATTACTACAGTTGCTACACAATTTTGATGACGCCGTCAAACAACTGCTTGATCTTTTGCGTGATAGCGATGGTACTGCAGAAGGCAAAACTAAAGCATTCTTCTTTAGAGGCCTGGAGGCATCTGCTGTTCTTACAGCTGTAGCCGAACTCCTAAAATCCACAAGTGATTCTAGCACAAGAAATCATTTTGGCAAAATTATCCATGTAGACTGCTCTCTGTGGAAAAGCAGAAGGGCGATGCAGAGGGCAATTGCGGAGGAGCTAAACCTTCTTCATTTAATGCCCATGTTTGAAGAGCACGACGATGAAGATGATTTTAGAGGGGTTGATGACAGCTCTAGAGCAGAGATAACAAGCATTGGTGCTGTGATCCATGAATCTTTAATAAATGAAAGATTCCTGATGATTTTTCATTACGGAGGAGATGAAGAGATTGATCTGGCTCTGGCAGAGTGTGGATTTCCTGGACTCGGACGTTTTGCTAAAGGTAAATTGTTATGGACCAATCATGGAAGATTTCAGCTCACACGCAGAGAACAGAAGTTGATGTCCAGTTCTGTTAATATATATATATGCAAATAGACACCACCGATCATGCACATGCCAATCAACAACTGCGTCATTTACTGCACAAAGAAGCTGTTGAAGTGATCCGTTACACCGGTATGGATGGCATCGACCCAGCAAAAGTTGTGGATTGCTTCTTGTACTCATTGTTCCTGACAGAACAAGTACGTGGAAACTCTATCAGTGTCGACTATGGTTGGGCTTCTCATGCTTGCAACTATTGGATATGTGATGGAATCCTTCAAGAGGATAGAGCCTGGGAGGTTGGCAGTGCATTGCATAGAGTGATACGACAGTTGGGCTACACTTCAAATGAAACAGAACTTTTTGCAAACTATTTGGATCGACGAATAAAACCCTATGAAGGCTGGAACTCAATCACCAAAGGAAACTAGAAGCAGATAATATCTCAACTATTACTGTTAATGCATCATCCTATTTCCTCACATTTGGAGATGGACAGCTAGAACTACAAAATGATTTGTTTCAATTGGCCAGCAACCTCCGTGTGCTAAAACTCTGCAAGTGCAGCTTTGATTTTTCATCACCTCCTTTCCTCTGCTGTCAGAACCTAAGATTCCTTTGGCTCGACCATTGTACAAACATAGGGAAGGAGCCAGTCGAAGGGCCATGTTTCCCAAACCTGTTGGTTCTTGATTTACGTTCCACAGATTATCTATTATTGCCCCAGATGATAGAACTGATGACCAATCTCAGGGAGCTAAATACAAAGGGAGTCTCATGGAGGAATATAAGTCATGCATGGAGTAAGCTACAAAACCTTCACAAGCTCCGAGTAACAGAATCTTCAGAAGTGATCACAGTGGGCAGTTGCTCTTCCGTTGATATGATAAATCTGGAGCTCCTTGACTTGTCCAGCAACACTTGCATGAAATCTTTGCCTGAAATGTCATCAGCAAGAAGCCTGAAGATGATTGTTCTCGACGGCTGTTCCAGATTGGAGCATGTTGCACTTGAAAGAGCTCCATTGCTCGAGATTTTTAGCTTTGATGGTTATGGCCCAGCAGAGTACTGGATGCATCACATACAACTGCCAGAAAAAGAATTGCGTCCCAAGTCTCGTGCATGGTCAGAAAGATCTCCCTGGAGGGCTGCGATCGACTGCGTAGTATATTCTTGCGTGCATTGCCCAATCTCGAGGAGTTGGACCTCTCGGGTACAGCCATCAAAACACTTGACCTCAGTGACATCTCGGGTGCAATGGAAGTCTCACAGCTCAAGAAACTCTTCCTACTGGGCTGTGAGCAACTCCGTAGCCTACACTGGGATCGAAATAACCCTGAATTAGAAGCGCTGCAGGTAGACACTCGGGGGAAAGGCAGAACAGAGAGGTTTCTTGACAACGAGACATGTATTACTTTTACAGATGGAAGATTCATTTGGTCAATCATGAAGATAGTTCGCGACATCAGAAAAGTGCACATCCATGTGTCTTCTATGTCACATAGTCATGTTAGCATCACCAAAAGTATTGAGGTTGGTCCCAGCCGAGTGGACGTGGTCCCAACAGGAGCATTGTTTCCGTATAAGGATATTGGCCTTGCAGAGGATGTCACCTGCTCTGCCTTGATGTGGGATTGCCAACAGCTTCACGCTTTGGATGTGCATATCGAGATTGGTGAAGGAAGCCACAATTTAGAGAGTATGCACGACGACGAAAATTTTATTGAATTCCTTAATGGGAGAGTTCAATCATTGCATGTGCATGACAGTTCCTCAATCACGGCTATCACTCCAAGGGTTCCAGTATTTTGGTACAACCTCGAATGGTGCCATGTTGAGAGGTGCCCCAAGCTGCACACTCTCTTTACTTGTTACGAAGAACCGTACCATTATTTTCTTTCCTTGAAGACATTTTCAGCGTGCGATCTCCCGATGGCGCATTGCATTTGGAGCAAAGGAATTCGTAGCGAAAGGTGTGATTCCTGCTAGTGGTTTAGTAGCTAGTAATAGCTCCGATATAGCTTTTCAAGACATGAACATGGCGTTACACCAAAAAAAATTGTAAGCTTAGCTATGGCCGCACAATAGACCATTACTACCTCTATAGCTAATAGCTTATAGCTATTATAGCTGACCAATATACGATATCTTTACTGTATGTTCATTTCTTTTCATGGCATGTTTAGAATATGATTTCTATTTATATCAAATTATAAAAATTGATTCTTTTCGATTAAAATAGGTTAGTATAGGAGATTTATTTGACTATCTAGAGTTTCTGTGCGCTATGAATATGTTAATAGGTGCTGCTGTTAGCTTGTTCATTAGCGAAAATGATTACATCATTGTTGAATCACTCATGCTCTTGTATGTCATGTTTTATATGCTTAATTTCTGGATTAAAATATGCCAAAAATTGACTAGATTTCCAACATGTTCGTGTCCTACGGTGTTGCACGTGTGCAAGTTAAGTTGCTACTTGCACAACGAATAAATGGTGTGTTTTATTTTCACCGAGCTACCTGATTTGGGTATGCTTTAACTGGTGTGCTAGCTTTCTCCAGCTTGGTGTGGTATTCACAACGGAGCTGGTTTATGTTGATTTGCGGTGTTTGGAATAAGGAGGTGTGCCTGTGTGCACAAACCTAATGATTTGTGTGTGTTTGATGAACCAAAAATTCTGCTTGTATGTGGTTGATGAAACAACATATATTGTGTGGTGTGATTCGCAATCATACAAGTTTGACCCGATGATCTGGAGTTATCATCATCTACTAACATGTTGAGCTAGATTCTTATCATTTAAATATTATATTTCTACCCGATGATAATAATATTCAATATCTTAGTTTTAGACTGTCATGGTTCTGTTTTACTAGCCTTTTAGTTTAAACAATTTAGACAACGCTGAAAACTAATCGCTATGCAGTGTAGCTTCCACGAGCCACTATTGCTTTTCTTTATGCCAACTCTCTCTATGATGCCGTCATAATCATGATTTATATCCTTGGTTCCTCTCACAGCTTTCAAAACCTACAGCATATATACCTGCACAATTGCCCCAGGCTGGTGTTCGTCCTCCCCATTTCCTTCAACTTGCCAAGCTTGGAGACCCTCCAGATCGAGTACTGTGGTAATCTCAAACATGTTTTCCCATTGGACGACCAGTACCCTGAAGAAATGGTATCTGGTGTCACATTCACCGAACTGAAGCACATCAAGCTACAACATCTCCACAAGCTGGAGCAGATATGCGAGGCTAGATTGACCGTGCCAGCATTGGAGACGATCAGCCTCAGGGACTGCTGGGGCCTGAGACGCCTACCGGCTGTCGCAAATGGAGATTCTAAGCCAGTCGTGGACTGCGAGAAGGACTGGTGGGACAGGCTCAAGTGGGACGGCTTGGAGGCCAACCATGACCCGTCGCTCTTCAAAACACTCCACTCTGCTTACTACAAGAAGACCATCCCAAGGGGCTCCCTTCTGAGGTTCGTTATGCATGGATTGAGCAAGTGTGACTAATTTTCTATCGAAGTAACCTTTTCAATTTTCGTTCTTCGTTTCTTAGGTAATTTGTTGTGCTGCTCTGTTGTGTCTTGTTCTGCGATGCAACGGAGGTCGGCTTACATGAAGCATCAGTTTACTGCTGATACGAGTTCTCTCACAGCTCTGAAGTGTTTCCCATTGGCTGCGTGTTTGTGTTCTACAGTGCGGCACTCGTGCAAGTTAAGTTGCTACTTGCACAACGAATAAATGGTGTGTTTTATTTTCACGGAGCTACCTGATTTGGGTATGCTTGAACTGGTGTGTCAAGCACTGGTGTGCTAGCTTTCTCCAGCTTGGTGTGGTATTCACAACGGAGCTGGTTTGTGTTGATTTGCGGTGTTTGGAATAAGGAGGTGTGCCTGTGTGCACAAACCTAATGATTTGTCTCGTGTTTGATGAACCAAAATTCGCTTGTATGTGGTCGATGAAACAACATATATTATCTTGTCATAAGTTGTGGTGTGTATTGCAACCATACAAGTCTGAGCGGATGATCCGGTGTTATTGTCATCTACTAACATGTTCAATATTATATTTTGCCGAGTTTCTCTAGTAGTTCTCATGATATTTAAAAAGCAGTAGTTCGTAAAGGTTATTGTAAATCATAGCTCCTCCTCCTCCTTTCAGAGGATACAAGTTCTAGAATTGGAGCACTCTCTTTCCCCTGCCTTCCTATATCCTATTTGCATTCGATGCCAATCCACACGGACGAAGATAGAGCGGCACGCCTTGAGTAAGCGAACCAGCCACACCACCCGCCGTGCTACTTGTCCACGAACCGGCCTCATCGCCGTCCATCGCCATCTGGGTCCAAGAGGCCATGCTTGTCTGTTTTTCCCAATTTGAATGTTTTCCAACATCAATTTGAAATTTCTTGATTTGAAAGTTCTATGTGAATCCAAAGTTTCCGAATTGAATGTCCCAATTTTTGGAAGTTTAGGTTTGAATGGGAAGTTCCGGATTTGAAGTGTTTGAATGATTTGAAAGTTTTCCAACAGAAAGCTTCCCGAAATTATATGGAGGTTTTATATTTGAATTTTTTTAAACCAAGTTGAAACTCACATGGAGTCGAGTTTCAACTCATGCGAATTATATGTACTAGTATACAAATTGTAAGCGTCTCAAGAACAATACATTGTACACTACATGAATGGTTCATGTCAGTGCATGCATGCATTTATACTTGAGTTCTTTAGTGCACATATATAACCGCTAGGCTCGACTTATATCCGAGTTGAAGCACAATTCACAAGTTTTCGTCACTCGAAGAAACTTGGCCTTAAAACTATAGTGCTCGAATCAACTTAGTTAGGACCTTAATTATTAGTGCGACAAGAAACATCATGACATCATACTTTTCATGATGAAACATCATTAGGGCAGCCAAAATTAAACCTATATAAATAAGATTTATGCAACTACTATCAAATAAAAGTAACTAGTATTATGTCTTTGTGTTGCAACGGAATTCTAAAAAATAGTGATATATAAATATAAGAGATCATAAACAGTATAATAAATATCAATATCAGCAAAACAATCATGTGTGCAAGCCCTCAAGTATGCACATACACGATCCAAGTCAACTATTGTTTACCATACACACGTCCAACGCTTTACAAACAACTCGGGAGAAAGATAAGCTGTGAGTTCCTATCAGATGAGTCGGCTCATATGAACAAAAAGAAACAAATACCCTTCGCGTGGAGCCACACACCAAGATAGCCGGTAGATTAGGCACACATCAAGGAACACATATTCTAGAGTATATTCTTCTGGAATGAACAGATAAATGGATGAAGGCTGATGGAATTGTACTAAGCATTGTCAGATACATGGCATGTATCCCACATGGTAAGTTTTCCATGCTTAAACCAAGCATAATACATCATAGATCTGCAGTTACCGGGTAACATATAGTTGTCCATGGGTGCTATGTTCTTACTTAGTTCTATGTACATGGTTTTATTATTCAATAACCATTGATGTCCTACTTTGATATAATGTAGTAAAATGATTAAGAAAATGCATGATAAAGCGATTACAAGATGCACATAAAACTTTAATGTTCACATAAATAATGTTTTTTCACTTGTCAGATACACTTTTCATATAGCAACATTGTACAATTCATTAGCATAAATCATATTGTTTCCTATCAAAGACACTTTCCATAAAGCTATTAAGGAAATTCTAGCTGTATTTCATCACATACCAGAACAACTTTTATCCAGCTAAAAAGGATAACTAAAAATTAAAGTTAGAAGTCACGACAAACCAGATAGATGATGGAGTCTGTTGCTTCCAACTTCAGTGTCAGAAAGCTCTAAGCTTTTAATAGCATAAGGCCTACATATAACATAAGGGCATATTGTCATAAGTGTAGAATGCAAAATATCCCCCATGATTACAATCAAATAATGCTCTAAAACTGTTGTAAGTACAACAGAAAGAGAAATTGTTAACAGATACAAGCTAACATAACAGCTTGGTAGTTAAATAAAGTGTTTGTAACAAAGTGCAGTGGACAACTGTGTCCTTGATGCCAATTCAGGACCAATGTAGTGGCAATCACAAAGGATAAGCAATTATAAATCTATAACTTATGGATACACATGTATCAAAAAATATCAGATAGTAAAAAAAGAACATTGAGTAAATAACTGATAATATAAACAAAAGGAACATTGAACAAAAGCTTACACATTCACACTTGAGGAGTGGTTGTAAGAAAATAAGGTATTTCTCAACAAAATGAAGATAATACCACACTAGAAAGTGATGGAAGATATACTGCATTGAGAAAGCAAAAGACGACATCCATAAAAGAGAACACAAAAACATAGGCATTGATGCGAATTTTTGCATTCCATGACAATCCATGTAACAGCCCATCTGTTTATTTCAATTTTTGAGAAAAATATTATTATTAAAATATAATACAAAATTAAGTTGTAAATATTTTATCTAAGCCCAAAACATCGCCAGAAATTTCTGTGAATTTTTCTAGAAGTTTTGGAAGTTATTTGGTATTTTTTGAACCTTTTTTTATTTTCTAGTCTTTTCTAGAAAATCAAAATCTAAAAATAAAATTTCACTTCTCCCGCCTTCCCTCCGCGTGACGCGTGGACGTACAGGATGCGCCCACGTTGCCGCCCGACCCCATCCGACCGCCCCAGCTCATCCCGCCTTCCCTCTTTGTCCGCTCGACGCGTGTGCGGCCCGATCTCGGCCACATCGTCGCCCGGCCCAATCCCCACCGCTGAACCCTCCTCTCTTTCTCTCTCCCAGGCCCCACCTGTCAGCATCGTCTTCTCCGCGTCTCTCTCTTCTTCCTCCCACTCGGCCGCGCCATCACCGCCGCCTCCTCGCTCGCCCGGATCTTCTCCCTGCTCCCCCTTTTCTTCCCCGTGCGACCCGCGCTCTTTCCATCCTTGCCCCCATCCCTTTCCTTCGTGGCCGCACTTTCCTTTTTCCTCTCTCGCAATCCCCACCGCCCGCAATCGCCGGCGAGCAATTGTCGCCCGTGCTCCCCTCCGCCCCTATAAAGGACCCCGGTCTCCCCTCTCCGTACCACCTCCCACGCTCTTCTCCTCCTTTCCGGAGCTCCCGGCCCCGCACCGAGCTCACCCCGTCGCGCTGCGTCGGCGAGCTCCTTCGACGAGCAATTGTCGCAGGCTCGGGCCACGTCACGCCTTGTCATCCCCACCTCCACCTTTGCAGTGCCTCGGCGATCACAGGACACCCCTCGGCCAAGCCCCTCCATCGTCGAGTCTTGCCGCCGCCGGCCGCCCGCCGCCGCTTCTCCCTCGTCGCCGGCCGCCTCGCCACGGTGAACGGATCCCCGTCGCGCCTCTCCTCCTCCGACCCTCGCCGCGGCCGCTTGCCGCCCCCACCGGCGAACCCAGTCCCGGGCGCCACTCGGCTAGGCAACCATGTCGTGGCGGTCTTTGGCGTGGCGGCCAGTGGTAGCCCGGTGGCGCCACCTCGGTGCCTCCTCGCCCCGTCGGCGCCATCCCGGCTCCGCTTAGCCCAGTCAGCAGCCATGTCACTGCCACCCCAGCCCTCCGCCACCTTAGCCCCTCCTCTGGTCCATGGACCCGGTCCATAGAGCAGGGCCCACCTGTCAGTCGGTCCACCTGGGTCGACACCGCCTAACGTCATAAACCTGATTTTCCTTGAGGAAGATAATTCCATTAATTTCTCGACGCAATAAATCAATTTCCAGTACAAAAATAATTCTAGAAAATCAATCTTTTTCCTTTTCTCGATTTTAAAATTCCCAAAGCCCGTTCTCCTTCATCCTAACTCCGATTGAGCCCATTCAAATTTCTAAATTCATCAAAAATTCCCAACTATCCTTTTCTTCCATCCTTTTAAATATTTGAAATTTATTTAGTATTTTAAAATTTAAATTTCAAATTCCAATACATAGTTCATTTTTAAAGCCTTAGTTCCATTCCAAAATTTTCTGTGCACTTCCAAAATTAAAATTTAAACATTGTAAATTTGTATAAAATTATAAACTTCCTTCCAGTATATATTTTGTATTTTTATGATTTTATTCATATTTATTTATTCACTTGTTTTGTCGTTTCACGAGTAGAACCTGACGTTGTCGAAGAATTCTCAGATCCGCAGCAAGAAGGTCAAGACAGCATACAGGAAGGCAAGTCTCCTTCGATCATCTTGAACCTATGTTTACCAAAATCATTTTATTATTTTAAATTTAAATACTTTGCTATGTTACATAAAATGATAACTTCTGTCTTAAGGAATTAGTTAATCCAATTTTGTTATGCCCTCGTTGATTTTGAATGCACTGTACACTTATAACCTTATGTTTTCTTTTGTCTCAGTAATGAGAATATTACTAATTCTTTGCTAAATATTAGAATGGTAGTAAATGCTTAGTCCAGCTATTCAACCTTTGTAACCTGGGAATAGAAAATTATATTTCATTGATGTAATCTTGTTATTTAGAAAGTTAGGGACGATTCGTGTTGCCACCGTTCTTTTAAAATAAAACAAAATGTGCAAATTGTTTTAGACTTGGGCGGATGGTTAGATTGGATTGGTGTGGATTTAGCACGAGAACTTGTATTGTGAAGTTCCGCCCTAGTCAGTTAAGGATCGATACTTGTGTTTGTCCAAACTGAGCATTACCGTGCAACCCGAAGTCTATATGGGTACGACCTTACTGACTAACTTATGATAGTCTAGTTTAGGTACCACTAGTGGAAAGTGGATGACAGGGATTTACTGGTTATTCACAGTGAGTGACAGGGATTTACTGTACTCATATGGCTTCTGACTGGGTGGATTTAACCCTTCAGCGGTGAAACCTCAGCGGGTGGTGTCTAGCTAGATTAGAGTGAGATAAAAGCTTTGTGATATTTTATCTGGGTCTCATGCCAAAGGAAGCGTGATGACTGTTAGGATAATTTATCCCTTGGGGGTAAAGTTGTACATCCTCTACAGAGTGTTAAACTATTCGAATAGCCGTGCCCACGGTCAAGGGCGGGCAAAGAATGCATTCACATGGTAGATCATTGATTTTGATTTTAAAGTAAATGTTTGGGAAACCGAGAGTGAATGGAACTCTCGGAGTTGTGTCCTGGCGGATGGAGCCAGTGTGAGTGGATGGAACCCGTGGTCTTGAACCTTGGTGGTTAGAGCCAGTCAACTAGTGTTGGTGGATGAAACCTTCACTAGAAAATTATTGATAGTTTCTGTTAAAACAATTACTTTATTAAATTAATGCCTTCGAAAATATTTAATGGTATTTGAAATAAAATATTGCTTTGTGCAAAAGAACCATATTAACCTTCCTTTGTTAAACCCTGCATCTACTGCATCTTTCCCAAGACTTGCGGAGTACTTTATGTACTCACATGTTGCACTCAAAAATATTACTCAGAGGAATATGAAGCTCAAGAAGGAGATTACAACTACTTCGCATGTGGATTCGACGAAAGCTTTCCGGAGTATTAGGTTGCGCTTCCCCAGTCAATTGCTTGTGGCGTATTGATGGGTCTTCATAAGAGTTTCTTTTGCTTCCGCGGTGTTTGGTGAGTTTGTGAGGTCTTGAAACCTCAGTTGTAATAAAGAGGCATGTTGGTCTGTACTCTCTAATATTGTAATAAAGCATGGTTGGTCATGTATTCATCACTGTTTGACTGTGTGCACTAGCTTTGATCTAGGACTAGTGCTGTAATACACAGAGGGTCCGGATTCAGAAATCCGGGGTCTTGACAGTCCACATAAAGATAAATGGATGAAGTCTGATGGAATTGCACTAAGCATTGTTAGATACATGGTATGTATCCCACATGTTAAACTTTCGATGCTTAAACCAGGCACAATGGGAGAAAGGTACCAAATTCACAAAGAAAATTATACTAAAAATATCAACAATAGCATTTGTAAAATAAGGAATTGGATCACCATGGATACAATCAAATACAATAGCTTTACACATGAACACCACCACCATACCAATTACCAATTCATTCAGCTGTAAATTAACATGTTCATAGCATGATCCCACATGATACAAGTCTAAGATAACAAGCCAAGCTAGCATTTTTACACGCCTGGAAAATGTTGTAATAACCTGAAGCATGGTGAAAAAATAACTCTCCTTTTCATATGAAAATCCAATTATTAGTAATACCATCATAATTCTTGCTGACAAAAGTAACAAACAATGTCAACTGTCAATGATATGACAAGCTCGACAGGCACCCAGAGCATGGAATGCCAAGCTTGACGCCAGCCTACCAAAGTTGGTTTTCACAAGAGTGTCTCTGAGCATGTTGTGTACACACGTGGCAACAATGCATGTCGGCTAATCGTTGGAGTGTACGTCGATGACCTAATCATCACCGGCATTGAAGTTGCCAACATACATGCGTTCAAGGCCGAGATGAATAAAATATTTTGGATGAGCGACCTTGGGTTGCTCTCCTATTACCTTGGCATCAAAGTGAGCCAATGGCCAAGTAGTATCTCATTGTGGCAATTGGCCTATGGGCTCAACGTGCTCGAGAAGAGCAACATGGAAGATTGCAAGAGCTGTCAAGCACCGATGGAAGCTCGCTTGAAGCTAAGAAAATTGAGCTCTAGCCCACTGGTAGACACCACCCAGCACCAGAGTATTATCGGCAGCCTCCAGTATTTGATGAACAAGCGACTAGACATAGCCTATGCGGTAGGCTACACAAGCTGGTTCATGGAGGAATCACATGAAGATCACCTGGCCGCGGTCATGCACATACTGCACTACATCGCCGAAACACGCAAACATGGAGTCTGCTACACAAGGAAGAAAGATGGCTGGCTGTTGCTGTTGGGATTCAGTGATAGTGACATAGCTAGCAACGTCGATAACCGCATAAGCATCACTAGAGTGCTCTTCTTCCTTGGAAGCGACCCCATCGCCTGGCAGTCGCAAAAGCATAGAGTGATGGCGTTGTCGTCCTACGAGGCTGAATACATCACCGTGACGACCGCGGTATGTCAAGGCATTTGGCTAGCTTAGCTCATAGGTGAACTTCTTTTCTCAGAGCCTAGCGTGCCACTGCTCAAGGTGGACAACAAGTCTGCCATTGCTTTAACCAAGAATTCTGTCTTCCACGACCGAAGCAAGCACATCGACACCCGCTTTGACTTCATCTGGGAGTGTATTGATGGAGGGAAAGTCATCCTTGAACATACTTGCACAGAGGAGTAGCTCACGGACATTCTCACGATGCTGCTTGGGTGCGTCAAGTTCTAGGACCAGTGTGCAAGGATTGGCATCGTCGAGATCACAGGTGAACAAAGTAAGGATTAGGAGGGTGGATGTTGAATAATCTAGCTTGCTCACCGTGGTTGAAGAATCAGTCGAAGTGAATATGGTCGTAAGTCTTACTTGTAAGAGTACTATAGCATCGTGGTTGTAAGTCATAGATACATTGTAGCAGTTGTAGTGGTCGTAGTCGAAAGATCACTGTAGCAGTCATAGTGGTCGTGGTCGAAAAGATCACTGTAGCAGTTGTAAACACTTGACGCGTTCTCAGTCCACGCGAGAGCGGTTTTTCCGATTTGTTAGCGTCGTGTACGACATGGCCTGGATTCATGGGATTGTGCAAGAGGTAGCGCATAATAAGGGTGGCTTAACCATCAAAGTTAGACTAGGATTTTCTTTAAATAGCAGTTTAATACAACAGAAAAAGCTGCTCTGCTTTCTAACAGCACAAAACTCTTGTGTTCTTGCTTTGTTCTGCTAACTTCGTGTGTGTTCGAGTATGAGCTCAAACGTGTTGATCGGTCGAGGTTTCTGACAATGTGCGTGCTCTAGTGCTTATATATAGGGCAGTTAGTGTATCAAAGTAATATGGGTTTCGATAATTAGCTCGATCGAGCCATAGGAAAATCGGATTGGGCAGAGAGTACATAGCGGAGATTGGCTTTTGCCTGGTCCAGTCATGCTAGAGCCGTGGACGGCTTGTGATCCATGTGCATGTTTTGGTGTTTGGTGTCCAGATAGGTTTTTCGCGTATGTAGTGTGGTGCTTTGGTATATCTTGAACGGTGTTGTAACTCTTCGTCTTCAATGAAATTAAATACAGTTCGTCTGCATCTAGTTCAAGATCTATGTACATGTACGCTGCATGGTACACTACACACAGTTCAGTTCATTTTAAGAGGTTTCTTAACTTACATTTGATCGGTGCATGGATCCGGCCTCACCCGAAGGCAGATCTCGGCACGGGTTGGCGAGGACGTGGCGTCGACGCTGCCGGACAAGGAGACAACACCGTCCTCTCATGGCGTTGACGTGCGCAAGATCCGGCATCATGGCATGGAACGGAGGCGAAAACAAGTGGCTACCAATTTTTTCTACGATTTTGTATTGTAATCTGTTCCATTTTGTGCTGCCATTTGTGTAATGATTTGTTGCAATTTCCGATTTGTTCAAATTTTGGGCTGCATGTAGTGATTTTGAAAATCCTTGCACCAGATGGTGATCATTCTACTCTTTTCTGTTTTTTCAAATTTTCTTCTTGAAATTTATTGTACCTGATGAATTTCTTGTGAAGATGAAATTTCTTTAGTTAAATTTCTTGAAATGTAAATGGATCCGATCCAGATGTAACAAACCAAAATGGATGGAATTTCTTCTAATTTTTGAAGATGGAAAACCAAAAATGGAACAAAATAATGTTACAAAGACCCCACATCCATGGAAACTTTACTTGAATTTTCCTTGCACCGTATTTGCCTCAGCAAGATTTTTTTTCTTCTCCCATGTGCGCCAATCTCAAAACACAATAGACGCCGCTTATTTGTTGGAGCATCTCAATTCTCAGAGCTGAAAGAAATTCTGTTACAGCCAGACGAGATGTTTCATTATTTCAGTTTGAGATGGTACGAGCACGCTTTTTTTTAGAGCTCTAATTAATCATTAGACCAATTTAAAATGACTGCAAGTTTACTAACTATATGCACTAATGAGTATATATATTCTTTTTTTTTCAACAAAATAGATGTAGTCTCTGATGTTTAAAGTTAAAACGGCGCAATATAGTCTCTTTGCATCTATTTTTTTAAAAGGAAAGACAGAGACTGCTCTAAAGAAGAAAAGAACAAAAGAAAAGCACACAGTCGATCTGTAACGGCAAGCAAGGAACCAGTGATATATCTTTGTCTGGGCCTGGATACTTTGGAGAAAATTGTTCTGTTCTCTTCAAGTCTTGCTTCGCTCCTCCTCGACTTAATTTGCCTCGCAGCTCTAGAGGTACTACAATTGCATTTTGTACATATGTATAGTGGCGGAATCAGACCTCGGACTACCCGGACTGTAGCATGAGGCTTAACAATTAAAGCCTATGTAAAATTCATAAAAAATCACAAAAAAAGAGTTAGACTAAGAGTCGGCCCAAGAGCAGCTGGCCCAGCCCGAAACTTGGGTTTAGACTGGTTCCGCCCCTGCATAGGCACATATATAAACTTATTTTGTCAAAGATTTTAGCAGTGTTGGATCAGGAATTAATTAAGCATCTCACCTTTTGTAGGGAGTGGAGAAATCTGCAGCTGATGGGTTAGAAATATTTGGCATGACTTTCTTTTGCTGCCGGTAGTAGTTTTCTGCGCCAGATTTCAACTTAAACCCAAGGCTCACCTGCAAAGCAGACCTTGGAGAGGCGAATATAGCCTGATGCACGTAGATATTGTCTAAATGTATTGAACTAGCCAAAATTTCTGTGTAATTGTGCGGCTAGACATCACACTGCAAAGGCTTACAGATTGCTTTCATGAGTAGTTACCGTGATGAACCAATCCACAATCAAAAACATTACTGCAAAAACCGAATTGACAAACTAGATCAAAGACATCCCAGAAGCCTTAGTGAGAGCTTTATCATGCTGATAATGTGTTGTATATTTAGGGTTACGTTCCCAGAAACCTTATAGAGAGCTTTATCATGCTAATAACGTGTTGTATATTTAAGGTCACATTGTCGACAATCAAGCACTCAATTCACAAGAATATAAAAGTTGAATAGGAGACACGAGATGTAGTCCCAAAATTTCTCTTAACTTTATTGCTCTTTTGTCCATAGGCGTGGTGCGTACAATATACAAATCCTACACCCTTTATATAGGGAGAGGCGACGTGTCTTCATGATAAAATAAACTATATGAGACTAAACTACACTAATAGGCCTCATGGGCTAGATGCCTCTAATGGGTCTCAGAGTCTTCTCTCTCTCTTCAGTCACCGTCTTGCACGGGGTTGACATACACAAAATCTGGCGTCATGGCAAGGGAGGGAGGCGAAACAATTTGTTCCAATTTTTTCTACGATTTCGTGTTGTGAATTGTTCCATTTTGTGCTGCCATTTTGTGTATTGATTTGTTACAATTTCCGATTTGTTCAAATTTGGGCTGCATTTAGTGATTTTAAAAATTCTCGTAGCAGATGGGAATCATTCCATTATTTTTCTGATTTTTCAATTTTTTTCTTGAAATTTATTTTACCTGATGAAGTACTTCTTGTACCCGATGAAATCTCTTTAGTTAAATTTCTTCAAATGGAAATGGATCTGGTCCAGATGCAACAAACCGAATTGGATAAAATTTCTTCTAGTTTCTTCAAGATGGAAAACCGAAAATGCAACAAAATAATGTTACAAAGTCCCCACATCCATCGAAACTTTACTTGAATTTTCCTTGCACTGCATTCGTACCCCGTATTTGCCTCAGTAAGAAAATTTTCTTTCGAACTGTACTTCGCTCTCCCATGTGCACCAATCTCAAAGCACAATGGATGGTACAACATGTACATGGACATCCATGTAAATGTGGTTTTGCTTTTTCGCTTATTTGTGGGGCTATCTCATTTCTCAGAGCTGAAAGAAATTCTGTTATTAGAGTTCTTGACAGACGATATGTTTCAACATTTCAGTTTGAGATCGAACGAGCAAGCTTTTTTTAGAGCCCTAATTAATCATTAGACCCATTTAAAATGACTGCAAGTTTACTAGCTATATGCACTAATGAGTATATATATATTTTTTCTGAACAAAGTATATTCTCTGATGTTTAAAGTTAAAAACGGTGCAACATAGTCTCTTTGCATATGCTTACAAAAAAAGCAAAAGATAGACCCTGCTGTAAAGAAGAAAAGAACAAAAAAAAAAAGCTCAGAGTCGATCAGTAACCACGTTATCTCGTTGCAAGCAAGGAACCATGCTTTGGAAAAATGAAAGCAGTGTGGGGCGATGCCAAAAGCTTGTACCATTACCATTACACCCATCTACCAAAACACATCGCTGTTCGATCTCGCAGTACCCTCTGTTCCCGAGCTTTGCCACCGGTTATGACCAACTGAAATTTTCTTTCATTATTGTGAGCATTATGATCAAGTGATATATCTTTGTCTGGGACTGGATGTCTTGGAGAAAATTGTTCTTTTCTCTTCAAGTCTTACTTCGCTCCTCCTAGACTTGATTGTCTGGTGGCTCTAGAGGTACTACAATTGTATTTTTGTACATAGACTTATTTTGTCGCAGATTTCGGCAGTGTCGGATCAGGACTTAAAGCATCTCACCTTTGTAGGGAGTGGAAAAATCTGCAGCTGATGGGTTAGGTATATTTTGCCATGGTTTTCTGATGGGTTAGTAGTTTTATGTGGAGAAGTTCAAAATGGCTGCCCAACCACCTCGACGCGAGCTGAAACTGGTTGGTACCTCTTCTCCTTACGAACCATGCGAAGCAGAGTTATGGGTTTATGTTTGAAACATTTGTTGTGCATCACTTGCATCCGTTGCCTTAATCATCCTGCTGTTTGTCGGTTTGTGCAATCACACGATTATAGTTTGCCGGCAGCGCTGCTGGGATTATAGTTTGTGCAATCACACGATTATACAACAACAACAGAACAAAGCCTTTTGTTTCAAATAAGTTAAGGTAAACTAGAAATAAAACCTTCTCAAAGTCAAAGAAACAAGAATATTGAAAATCTATAAGGTTAAAATCCTAAACCCTACATCCTGCCATCAGAACCAAAAGCCTAAAACACCACCCCTAAATTTTTTTCTTATGTTATGGTTCAGTACGTGGATCACTAACTTTCATACAGTCCTATCCAAAGTCAACTCTTTGAATACATTCCAATCCCTCAAGTATCTTTTAGCTGCTTTCTCTCACGTCAGTTTTGGTTGACCTCTGTATGTTCTTATGTTTTTGGTATAAGTAGTGCACCTCAAATACATAATAGATTAAAGTAGTCAGGGGCAGAGCTAGGCCTCAAGCCGCCAGGGCAATAGTCGGAGACCTAGATTAAAATTGCTCAGTATATAATATTGTAGCTAACAAGCTAGAATGCTGATTCATGCTCTCTAGTAGACTGGGCCAAGCCCGATCGTTGTTAACTCTGACCTGAAAGGGGAGAAGAGAGTGCCACATTAATTATCTGAAGTCACCGAAAATTGTCCTCTCTACTTTTTTTGAATTTTTTTGAAAATTCTTTAGAGGATAATAGAGTTTAAAGGTTACAACACCCATCCTAGTTAAACGCACCACACCTAGGGAAAAACACCCCCAAAGACAGCAAGCAACATCAACACCTTCAAAAAAAACAACGCTAACCTAGGACTAACCATGACAGAAACAACACCTAGCTACTCTACAAAGTAGAACAAATTCACTTAATCGTCCACTCCAATTGATTGTAGTACTTAATGTTGCGTCTAATGCATAGTACTTAATGATGGGTCCATCTGAAGCGAATCTATTATACCTCTCTCTAATGCGCTTGGAAAAGATTTGCTTTAGGTTGGACCTACACAAATTAGTTGAATCTAATATACCATCATGAAGCTACTGTAGCCTTATTTGAAGCTACCATCCATGCTGACATGGTATCATGCCAAAGAAAAGTGGGCCGAAATATCTAGAGTGCATGGTGACACAGCTCCAACGTCCATGAATCGGAAGAACACAACGATAAATGCATGAAGGAACAAGTTTGGAACTTTCCTACTGCCTGCTGCCAAAAAATAGATTACTACCCGGTGGTTCTCCCTTGGTTTTCAAATTCAAAATTGACATTTGAATTTGGCCAGTTCAACCGGTTGGTTTAAAACTAGTTACCAGCAGGAACCACTAATAAACCAGTTACCGGCGGGATTCTCTACCAAAACACAGTTTTTGGGACTAGTCCCTTGACTTACTGTGATGTGTAGAATCTTTTTGTGTACCTATTTACAGCTATACTAATTGGAGGCTTCTTTAGAAGCCTCCGCATTAATCTTAAAGGAGTCAAATTTCAACATTAATTAAAAAATAAAAACAATTAATGTATCATATGAATATGGCGGACCCAAGTTATATAGCGATTCATATTTCATACCACACTTGGCCTCTGGCCTTACTAAACAATATGTCAACAATGTGTACGGAATTTTTTTATACAGAAGATTGGACAACTATGGGCCTATTCTTTAACAGTTTCTAAAAGTGGCTTTTGGCTTTTACTATAGTACCTAACTTTCAAAAGGAGTATTTTCTCAAGATGGGGCCTACAAGTTAATTGTAGTACACGTTAAAAGCCCAATATATGTATCAACCAAAATCACAAGCGAGTATCTCTCTCCATAATCTCTATCACAAACAGTTAAAATTTAAAAATTTCAGCCAAAAACTATAAGTCGTAGCCATATCAAACAAGCCCTCTACTGTCTGCTCATAGTACACATTCAGAAAGAACAAGAAAACAAGCATTACCAAAACAAGCTTTGATTTAATCTAGTCATGCTCGTAGTGTTCAATGACTAGTTGTCACATCTTCACGTATTTAGTCTCATCTGAACCATTTCTACGTACATTTTTCTTATGACTTGACACACCAAATGCATCAACTCGCCTATTTATGATCCTTATCTTCTTTGTGTTTTTCGCTTGAGCTATGTAGCCTCATTCGGACTTACTTGACCGTACGGACCTCAGCTCCCTTGCCTAATCCTGGTTCCTCGCTGTTGATCACTAACGTTCTCTAAGCCATCTGCACCCCTAAAGACCAAGTAACCATATCAAGCATAATTTCTATGCACTTGATCGACTTACATTAGTCAGAGCAATATGTCATACAACACAAGACAACAAAACATCGGTATTCATGTCGTGCACACACTCAACAATGCTCATACACTGATCCTAAACCTAGGATCAAACCTCAAACCAAAATGCATAATTTCAGCACCAATTTGTCAAAATCCGGTCAAACCTCCATTACCTACTCGATTAGACCACCAACGCTGGTCTGACCGCTGGCACATTAAAATTAAAATTATACTGTAGCTGGCTAAAATTACACTATAGCTGAAGGTGACTTTTATTACCCACCTACACACATCCTCTGTGAGATGACTAGAGAGTCTGGTAAATTATTCAGCCAAGCCTACATTTTGCTAACTTGTGGTTGCACTATTGTACACCGAGTGGTCGTCACAGGATTAAGTCCTTAATTTGTCTGGGCGGTTCATTCCACTAACCGCAGACTTTGTGTTACATCCACACCCACTACTCTTACTACCCGCCCAGACAGATATAGCATATTTTTAGGATTTTGAGAAGCGTAACATAAATTATCGTAATTATTCAGCCACTTACTTCCTATGACTGCCCAAAACAAGTTTTCATGTTTAAAAATTGATGATTAGGGTAACTAGTGCCCTTGACTCTAGACAGGACCAGCATGGCAATTTAAGTTTAACTTATAGCTATCAATATTAATAGTATAATCTAGGGCGACAAGGTTCATGGACATTCAAGAGTCATGGATGGGGTGTCATATTACTAGATAGGCAAGTGGGTGTTTAGCTACCTTAAGAATGACATACGTTTGCATATAAAGTAAAGCATGAAATTTTGATAAGTTAAATGAACATAGCTTCACATGAAATATAGGCACAAAATTATCAAAGTATTGACTCATCTGGATCAAAAGCTTGGGGGTCTTGAGCTGCTTCGATCGGGGGCTCACTCACTTCTTCGAGCTCTACTCGGAAGAACGCACTGGAAAAACAACGCAGACGAGCGAAAACAAGTAAATACAAATTAAAATAAGACAAAATTCAACTGAACTCAAAATTGAACCAAACCAGTACCAATGGGTAGATCTTGATTTTATAAAAAAATTAGGAACAAGTTTTGCTAAATTTCGAGTTACGACGAGGGAGAATGAGCTCTTCAAAGTTTTATTTCCAGGAAAATCTGGAAAATAAAAAGGGAGAGAGAGTGTGATTCGCTGATAGGTGGGGCTCGAGAAGAATTTAATAGTGTTCAAGTTCTACAGTGGCTGATCGGCGGGCCCGCAATTATTAACCATTGTTAACTGTTAATGGCCGATTAGGACAGTCATTAATTAACCTAATGATGGTGCTAATTAATTACTCCGCTAAATCAGCCCGGCTGGGAGGGAGGCGGAGCCGACCGGTGGCTAGGGGTCACAGCGGACGCGGACGGCGATGGCAAAAATGGGCTCAAATCGCCTTGCGTGCACCTCAAGAAGAAGTGGGAAGGCCTAATTTGGCCTGACAGCGATTGGCGGCAAGCACGGCGGCGGCCGGAACAGGGGAAGATGGGATCTGATTAATTGAGCCATTAGAGTCCGATTGCTCAGTACGAGAGCTTCCCTGGGTGATTACGAACTCACCTAAGGCCCGGGCGGTGGTTGGGGTGGAGCCAAGAGAGCTGGCGGCGAGGAGGGCGATGGCGCCGGCTCACCGAAGAGGGAAAGGAAGCTCGGCGAGGTGGGAGTTGGCTTCGTGGTGGCTGGGCGGTGCTTCATGCGCAAGCAATCGAGTCGAAGGCCGGTGGTTCACTATGGAGCCTTGGCGCCGGAGTTGGGGAAGGAGGGGTTTGTCGGCAGCCTGCAGGGAGGAAAAACCGATTAGGCGGGGGAGAGAGAGGAAGTAACGGCGGGCTCGGAGAGTGCCCCGGAGTCCCGAGATCCACCGAGTGGCACTGCACCGGAGACTACAGAGAAGCTGCGGCAAAGGAGATGGCGGCGGTGGTAGGAGAGTGAGTGACTTGGCGCCTTTTATCTGAGGGGTCGGGGAGAGAGAGCCGAGGAGGCTCGGGCGGCAGGGTGCTGGTTGTGTGGGCGTCGGCCTCGAGCAGGGTACAAACAGGGCACGGCAGCCGAAGCTTATCACGGCGTGAGTGAATTCTTGGTGGAGGCATGTAGTCTCATTCGGACTTACTTACCGTGCGGAGCTTAGCTCCCTTGCCTAATCCTGATTCCTCACTGTTGATCACTAACGTTCTTTTAACCATCTGCATACCTAAAGATCAAGTAATCATATCAAGCATAATTTATATGCACTTAGATTGACTTACATTAGTCAGAGCAATATATCATATAACACAAGACAACAAAACATCGGTATTCATGCCGTGCACACACTCAACAATGCTCGTACACTGATCCTAAATCTAGGATCAAACCTCAAACCAAAATGCATAATTTCAGCACCAATTTGTCAGAATCCGGTCTAACCTCCATTACCTACTCGATTAGACCACCAATGCTAGTCTGACCGCTGGCACATTAAAATTAAAATTATACTGTAGCTGGCTAAAATTACACTATAACTGAAGGTGACTTATTTGGTGTAATTAAATTGAAAAATTTAAAAATAGAAAAACTATGTTAGCTCATCACGGACAACGCAAATGAATACGAGAAAAAAGAACCAGCAAAAAAGCTTGAAAAAAGCCAAAAATTCAAAAAAAGACAAAATTTATGAGTAGTGAAAAAATAAACCAGAATCGTAACCGTGCAACAACGTGACGTCCACGAATTGCAACCGATCAATTCCAAGGAAGAGGAGACCGTGCGTCTAGATGTTGGACTTCATGGCATGGCGGGTTGGTGGATGTTGGTGTTGATTCTTCAAAAACTGTGCTCGCCGATCGAGCTGGAAGTTGGGTTGTGCTGTGCCGGTACGACTCGGGTCTATCGTGTTTCGTACTGTTTCGTGTTGTGCCGACTCGGCCCAGTCATTTCACCGTGTCGTGCTGTGTCAGCCCGTGTCACCTCCAGCCAGGCCCAAGCACGATCTAAAGCCCATCGTGGCAGCGTTCGTGCCGTACCAGCCTAAGCCCAGCCCTAAGTAACTATACGCAAAGGCGGCAGCGACGGTCGTCATCTTCCTTTCTCTCGTACCTGCCTCGTTAAAACTACTTGAAATTGAATTAATTGCATAAAAACATGGGCACACAATGACGTAAATATTTTGGAAAAAAGTGGAATTTCTTTGATATTTTAAAAATACAATGTTACTACCTCGTTAAAACCTTACGCCCCAGAGTGGGGTTTCCCGAGTAAAAAAAAGAGTACAATAACAATATATGTATATACTAACTATTATAACATGTGTACATAATATCTACTCGTCAATATCTAGGTTGTTCATGCGTTCGAGGTCAGCATACACCTGTATGATTTCGGGATCCTCCAGAAATGAGAGTTATGATGTCAGCTTACAAATTTATATGCAGAAGAAGAGAGCCGTTGTTCTTCCGAACGTTAACTCTAAAACCTAAATGTTGCTGCCGCTATGTGACCATTGTCCCATTTAAATAAATTCTTTCTTCTTGGTTACGGTCCTTTCTCGTAACCCGTACACGTATGATTATTTAAGTTATTTACATCAATGAAATTAATTCTTAAGTAAATATTAATTAAACTATACTAAAGCGTCTCCGTACGATCTCCAAGTTTTATTTTAACTAGCTGCGAATTGTTACGACTTATGCTATTTAAATCACTATGTACAAGTTATTCGGCACGCACGAGGTTATATCCTTGCATACTATTTTAAATTGGAGCGTGCTATTCTAGCTGTCGCAAACAATTTTGCATCTTCTAATGGATATTAATTTAGAATATGACTACTAATTTATTCTGATAATTACGAATAATTATTAGTGATTTTCCTACAATTAATAATTGACTAGTAAGAATTAACTAGATATTTAACTACGTAAAAGGCAATCTAAATGATATTCTAATAATTTAATTCCTACGCATATTAAATTTGCTCCAGGACGTCACCTAAATTATGAGTAATAGCCATAAATATTTACTAGAAAAGTTTTGCAATTTAATATAACTAGCCATGGTTTCAACAACAATGTACTAATTCAGTCGGTACGTGCTATACTTTAATTTATTGCTGGCAATTCATTTATTCTAATCCTTGCAACTGCTGATTAGTGGTCTTCTACCACTTAGATGAACTTAACCTAACTATTTGGGTATTCTTAAAGGAATTCTATTATCTTTGTGTGGCTAACCTTCAATTACATAGTTCTTAGGACATTCAATTAATTTATTTACTTACGATAACTCTTATACGACGAGATTTCCATAATACACATCTTTTAGCGAGGGTTCCTAAATTTAGCAAAATTTAGCCAGCAACTTTTATTTCTACCTATTTTATTTATTTCCCCTTTTTTCTTCTCTTTCTTTTCTTTTTTCTCCCTTTTCCTTTTCTTTTTCTTTTCCTTTTTTTATTTCTCTCCTTATCCGGTCGGTGCCTTATTTCTCGCCTCTCTCTCTTTTTCTCCCAGCTCCTCCGCTTTCTTCGTCCGATCTGGATCTCTCTAGCCTGGCGCCTCCACCGCTGACTCCTCTCTGTGCCACCTCCTCCGGCTCGACTTCGAGACGCTACTCTGCCACCCTCGAGTCACCGCATGGCTTCACCGCCGCCGGCGCCTTCCCGTGGTTGTCCGGGTTGCTAACACCGGCTCCTCGGCTCTTGTTGCCCGAGCTCTCGCCACCACCCCACCTCCCGTCGCCGCCGCCTCCTCCCTCCGCCGCCTCCTCCCCACCTCCCGCCACGCCGCCTCCTCCCCATCGCCGCCTCCTCCCCACCTCCCCGCCACCGCCTCGTCCCCAACCTCCCACATCGCCGCCTCCTCCCCCACCTCCCCACCGCCGCCTCCTCCCCCTCCTCCCCATCGCCACCTCCTCCCCCACCTCCCCGCCGTAGTCGCCTCCTCCCCATCGCCGTCGCCTCCTCTCCCCCCTCCCCTGCCGCCGCCACCTCCTCCTCCACCTCTCCCATCGCCGCCTCCTCCCCACCTCCCCATCGCCGCCGCCTCCTCCACCTCCCCGCCGCCGCCTCCTCCCCACCTCCCCTGCCGCCGCCTCCTCCCTACCTCCCCCCCGCCGCCTCCTCCCCACCTCCCCATCGCCGCCGCCTCCTCCCCATCTCCCCGCCGCCGCCTCCCCGACATCCCGGTGCCCCTCCTTCCTGACCTCCCGGTGGCCCGGCCGCCTCCCTCCTCCCGGCGCCGCCTCCTTCCCCAACCTCCCGGCAGCCCACCGCCTCCTCATCACTTGGTGCCTCCTCCTCCCGAGCGACGACGACGGCAGCCTCGACTACTCGAGCAGCGGTAGATGGCGGGCGACGACCGGGCACCGGCGAAGGCGACGGGAGGGGCTGGGGAGCCAGGGAGGCGAGGTAGAGGCCGAGCGAGGCAACTGGCGGCCGGCATTGGCGTGCCCGCCGTGCCGCCCGTGCCGTGCCATTTAAGGATAAAAATAAACCCTATCTAACTTATTATCAAGAATAACACATTTTTGCCACACCACAGCTGACGGCGTGGCCAAAAAGGTCATACTTTTTGGAAATAAGTACTGCATGAAGCCACGTAGACGCTCATGCGTCAATAGATGGGTTCATATCACTAAGAGCATGGCTAGATGGAATAAGCTAGGGAATGGGTCATCCCACCAACTACAACATAAATTTCAACTAGGATGGGGAGCGGAAGAGCTCGTTCCTATTTGTAACTATTACGCAAGACTTGAATGTCATGACATAATCTCAATGCTATCGCAAAAGCTAAATTGCACGAATCCTAAAGCGGTACTATTAGTAGCGACTCAGTAGGGCCTTGATTAAGTTTATCCTATGATGTAGCTTAATGACATTCTAGCTAGTCGTCGTTGGTATCGACTTTATTAAGTCGGACGATATCCGGTTAGCTTGCTTGAATGTGCACATGGTTAACAAGCATTCGGCATGTAATTTTGTGGCGGACACGAACACGCTTTTAGACGGCAATAACACACAAGATAAACGGATCACACATGTTAGTCGAGTTGAATTGCACCGACTGCAGACCGAATCTTGCTTCCTCTTGTTCTTGTTAGCATCATCTTCCAGCCGCTTCTCCTTCTCCTCGCCTTCCCCCTGCTGCAACCGATTCCCAACCACGTCCAGATTCGCATACGACAATCAAGGGAGAGATCGATCGAAAGCACTTACATCGAGAGGGTCCTCCGCTACGGATCCGGAGAGGATCTCGAATCAAGGAAGTGGCGAGGCCGTCGGCGTCATCGTCCTCTTCGTCCTCGACCAGCCTATCTCCTCCTGCCGACCTAGCTGCTCTTCCTCGGGAGGGTCGGCCTCCGAGACACCGTGTCCTCACGGGGAGAATAGCGATGCGGATCGGGGCGGTGGGAGGGAGACAACTCGGTGAGGAGACATGGGCGTGGGTGGGACAGGGGAGGGAGAGATGGGGAGGGAGAGTGGCGGCGGAGAGAACGGGAGGAGAATCGGCGCCCGCTTGTCGGTGACGAGAGATGGGAGGAGAATCAGCCACCGCCACTGCCGGTGACGAGAGATGGGCGCGGATCGGGACAGTGGGAGGGGAGAGATGGGGAGGGAGAGTGGCGGCGGAGAACGGGGAGAGGACTCAGGCGGCGGAGGAGGCGCGGGAGGAGGTGGCGGAGCAGAGGAGTGCGAGGAGGAGGAGGCGGCGGTGGCGTTGGGTGGGAGGGAGGAGGAGGCTGCGGCGCGAGGTGGGGGAGGAGGAGGAGGCGGCGCGGGGAGGAGGAGGCGAGGTGGAGCGGAGGAGCCGGGAGGAGGCAGCGCGGAGCGGAGAGGTGGGGAGGAGGAGGCTGCGGAGCGAGGAGCAGGGAGGAGGCTGCGGCGAGGGGAGGAGGTGGTGGAGGAGGCGGGGAGGAGGCGGCGGGGCGGAGGAGCGGGGAGGAGGAGCCGGCGGTGGCGGGGTGGGGATGAGGAGGTGACGCGGAGCGGAGGAGGGAGGTAGGAGGCGAGGCGGCGTGAGCTAGCGAGGCAATCGGGTTGGGAAGGACCGTGAGACCGGGGCGCCCGGCCTTGAAGACAATTTGTGGGAGATCCGGAGAAGAGGAAGTGGGAGGAATGAAAAGCAGGTTGCGGGAGGTGAGGAGAGAGGAAGAGGATATAACTGACGCTGGTAGTGGAGGAGTTGTTACATTGCTGGAGAGGGGTGGGGGGAGGACTGACGCGATGGACGGTGAAGATTCTAGTTTTCAGATTGGTCGGCTAAGATTTAAAGAAGGACGCACCGACGATCACCAACTCCAATTTTTAAGTAGTAGAGATAACACACAAGATAGTAAACTACCTATGTTGTACATCTGTAGATTCGTTCCGCCATACAGGACGCATGCCTTCTCACTAACCTTATACTTAAATTGCATCCTTTGTTACTTTAGTTCATTCATTTACGCAATAGCTATTAAAATTAGAGTACCAATATATGTATTGTGGAAGTCATATCTAATAGCAATTCATTACTACAGTTGCTACACAATTTTGATGACGCCGTCAAACAACTGCTTGATCTTTTGCGTGATAGCGATGGTACTGCAGAAGGCAAAACTAAAGCATTCTTCTTTAGAGGCCTGGAGGCATCTGCTGTTCTTACAGCTGTAGCCGAACTCCTAAAATCCACAAGTGATTCTAGCACAAGAAATCATTTTGGCAAAATTATCCATGTAGACTGCTCTCTGTGGAAAAGCAGAAGGGCGATGCAGAGGGCAATTGCGGAGGAGCTAAACCTTCTTCATTTAATGCCCATGTTTGAAGAGCACGACGATGAAGATGATTTTAGAGGGTTGATGACAGCTCTAGAGCAGAGATAACAAGCATTGGTGCTGTGATCCATGAATCTTTAATAAATGAAAGATTCCTGATGATTTTCATTACGGAGGAGATGAAGAGATTGATCTGGCTCTGGCAGAGTGTGGATTTCCTGGACTCGGACGTTTTGCTAAAGGTAAATTGTTATGGACCAATCATGGAAGATTTCAGCTCTCACCCAGAGAACAGAAGTTGATGTCCAGTTCTGTTAATATATATATGTATATAGACACCACCGATCATGCACATGCCAATCAACAACTGCGTCATTTACTGCACAAAGAAGCTGTTGAAGTGATCCGTTACACGGTATGGATGGCATCGACCCAGCAAAAGTTGTGGATTGCTTCTTGTACTCATTGTTCCTGACAGAACAAGTACGTGGAAACTCTATCAGTGTCGACTATGGTTGGGCTACTCATGCTTGCAACTATTGGATATGTGATGGAATCCTTCAAGGGGACCGAGCCTGGGAGGTTGGCAATGCATTGTATGGAGTGATACGACAGTTGGGCTACACTTCATATGAAACATCAAATTTGGCAGACTATTTGGATCGACGAATAAAACCCTATGAAGGCTGGAATTCAATCACCATAGAGAAACTAGGAGCACAGAATATCTCAGCTATTCCTGTTAATGCATCGTCCTATTTCCTCACATTTGGAGATGGACAGCTAGAACTACAAAATGATTTGTTTCAACTGGCCAGCAACCTCCGTGTGCTAAAACTCTGCAAGTGCAGCTTTGATTTTTCATCACCTCCTTTCCTCTGCTGTCAGAACCTAAGATTCCTTTGGCTCGACCATTGCACAAACACAGGGAATGAGCAAGTCGAAGGGCCATGTTTCCCAACAAACCTGTTGGTTCTTGATTTACGTTCCACAGATTATCTATTATTGCCCCAGATGATAGAACTGATGACCAATCTCAGGGAGCTAAATACAAAGGGAGTCTCATGGAGGAATATAAGTCATGCATGGAGTAAGTTACAGAACCTTCACAAGCTCCGAGTAACAGAATCTTCAGAAGTGATCACAGTGGACAGTTGCTCTTCTATAGATATGATAAATCTGAAGCTCCTTGACTTGTCCGGCAACACTTGCATGGAATCTTTGCCTGAAATGTCGTCTGCAAGAAGCCTGAAGATGATTGTTCTCGACGGCTGTTCCAGCTTGGAGCATGTCGCACTGAAAGAGCTCCATTGCTCGAGATTTTTAGCTTTGATGGTTATGGCCCAGCAGAGTACTGGACGCATCCCATACAACTGCCAGAAAAAGAATTGCGTCCCAAGTCTCGTGCATCTCAAACTGAAGCCATGGTCAGAAAGATCTCCCTGGAGGGCTGCGATCGACTGCGTAGTATATTCTTGCGTGCATTGCCCAATCTTGAGGAGTTGGACCTCTCGGGCACAGCCATCAAAACACTTGACCTCAGTGACCTCAATGCAATGGGTGTCTCACAGCTCAAGAAACTATTGCTACTGGGCTGTGAGCAACTCCGTAGCCTACACTGGGTTGGGAAATGCTGCAGGTAGACACTCGGGAGGAAGGTAGAACAGAGAGGTTTCTTGACAACGAGACATGTATTACTTTTACAGATGGAAGATTCATTTGGTCAGTCATGAAGATAGTTCGCAACGTCAGAAAAGTGCACATCCATGTGTCTTCTATGTTACATAGTCATGTTAGCATCACCAAAAGTATTGAGGTTCGCCCCAGCCGAGTGGACGTGGTCCCAACAGGAGCATTGTTTCCGTATGTCACCTGCTCTGCTGCCTTGATGTGGGATTGCCAACAGCTTCACGCTTTGGATGTGCATATCGAGATTGGTGAAGGAAGCCACTATTTAGAGAGTATGCACGACGATGAAAATTTTATACGATTCCTTGATTGGAGAGTTCAATCATTGCATGTGCATGACAGTCCCTCAATCACGGCTATCACTCCAAGGGTTCCTTGATTGGAACAATACTCTCTTTACTTGCTACAAACAAGAATGGAACAATTTTCCTGCCTTGAAGACATTTTCAGCGTGTGATCTCCCGATGGCTCATTGCATTTGGAGCAGAGGAATTCGTAGCGGAAGGTGTGATTCCTGCTAGTGTTTTAGTAAACTTAGCTATGGCCACACAATAGACCATTACTACATCTATAGCTAATAGCGTATAGCTATTATAGCTGACCACTATATGATATCTTTACTGTCTATTCATTTATTTTCATGGCATGTTTAGAATATGATTCTATTTATGTCAAATTATAAAAATTGGTTCTTTTCGATTAAAAAAGGTTAGTATAGGAGATTTATTTGACTATCTAGAGTTTTTGACATGTATATCTTTTAATGTTATATTGGATTGTGTTTCTCTCATTTGATTTATTTGTAATTTATTAAATTAAATGTTGATTATTTTGTTCATACTAAATAGAAAGTGATGCTTTGCATATGATTTGTGATCCAAATTCTAGGATTATGAGATAATAATATTCAATATCTTTGTTTTAGATTGTCATGGTTCTGTTTTACTAGCCTTTTAGTTTAAACAATTTAGACAACGCTGAAAACTAATTAAGAGTTTTTGAAAGAAATCGCTATGCAGTGTAGCTTACACGAGCCACTATTGCTTTTCTCTTTGCAAAGTTTCTCCATGATGCCGTCATAATCATGATTTATATCCTTGGTTCCTCTCACAGCTTTCGAAACCTACAGCATATATACTTGCACAATTGCCCCAGGCTGGTGTTCGTCCTCCCCATTTCCTTCAACTTGCCAAGTTGGAGACCCTCCAGATCGAGTACTGTGGTAATCTCAAACATGTTTTCCCATTGGACGACAAGAGGAACCTTGAAGAAATAGTATCTAGTGTCACATTCACCGAACTGAAGCACATCAAGCTACAACATCTCCACAAGCTGGAGCAGATATGCGAGGCTAGATTGACCGCGCCAGCATTGGAGAAGATCAGCCTCAGGGACTGCTGGGGCCTGAGACGAATGGAGATTCTAAGCCAGTCGTGGACTGCGAGAAGGACTGGTGGCACAGGCTCGAGTGGGATGGCTTGGATGCCAGCCATGACCCGTCGCTCTTCGAAACACGCCACTCGGCTTACTACAAGAAGACCATCCCAAGGGGCTCCCTTCTGAGGTTCGTTGTGCATGGATTTCCTATATGCATATAGACAGATTAAGCAAGTGTGATTAATTTTGTATCAAAGTAACCTTTTCAATTTTCGTTCTTAAATTCTTAGGTAATTTGTTGTGCTGCTCTGGTTTGTCTTGTTCTGCAATGCAACGGAGGTCGGTTTACATGAAGCATCAGTTTACTGCTGATACGAGTTCTCTCACAGCTCTGAAGTGTTTCCCATTGGCTGTGTGTTTGTGTTCTACAATGCGGCACTCGTGCAAATTAAGTTGCTACTTGCACAACGAATAAATGGTGTGTTTTATTTTCACGGAGCTACCTGATTTGGGTATGCTTTAACTGGTGTGTCAAGCACTGGTGTGCTAGCTTTCTCCAGCTTGGTGTGGTATTCACAACGGAGCTGGTTTGTGTTGATTTGCGGTGTTTGGAATAAGGAGGTGTGCCTGTGTGCACAAACCTAATGATTTGTGTGTGTTTGATGAACCAAAAAATCAGCTTGTATGTGGTTGATGAAACAACATATATTGTGTGGTGTGTTTCGCAATCATACAAGCTTGAGCCGATGATCTGGTGTTGTCGTCATCTACTAATTAACATGTTGATCTAGATTCTTATCATTTAAATATTATATTTCTACCAAGTTTCTCTATTAGTGCTCAGATGATTAAACTATTTTAATTGCTACTTAAAAAGAGTAGTTATTTTAATTTCTCCAGCCTGGTGTGGTATTCACAATGGAGCTGGGTTGTGTTGATTTGTGGTGTTTGCAATAAGGAGGTGTGCTGTGTGCACAAACCTAATGATTTACGTGCGATTGATGAACCATAAATTCAGCGTGCGTTTGGTTGATAAAATAACATATATTCTGTGACTAGATGTGGTGTGTTTCGCAATCATACTAGTTTGAGCGGATGAACCGGTGTTGTTGCCTCTACTATTAATATGTTGAGCTAGATTCCCATCATTTCAATATTATATTTCCACCGAATTTCTTTGGTAGTTCGCAGATGATTGAACTGTTTTAATTGATACTTTAAAACAGAGCATTTTTTAGAGATAAATCGTCATTCCTATTTCCTACTACAGCAATATTATACATATATGATGAATCTGACTACACGATCTGTGCTCATGGGTTGAAGGTAGTGTACATGCAATGCTAATATATAGGGAGATGTAGTCATCAGTTAAGAAGAGTTCATTTGAAGGTTATTGTGAGTGGTACCTTTTCTTCTTTTCTAACAAAACCTCATCAGGGAGGGATAAGCATGGAAGCTAACTCGTGGTCATCTTCGATGCTTGACACATGGATTGCGACAAGGCCACCCAAGATGACACGTGGGTGTAGCACACACCATTCCCTTTCCCCTACCTCCCTCTATCCTCTTTGGATTCCATGCCAATCCACACACAGAGACAAAGAATGACACAGCTTGAGTGCTTGGCCGTCCAGAGGCAGCATGAGCCGTCCATCCGCGAACCGGACGCATCGATGCTCGAGCTCGCGTGTCTGCATTGTCTGCCGCTCACGCTTCCTCGCGTCACGCCGTTCACCATGTAATATTCCAAAATTTATAATTATAAATTAATTAAATTAATTGAATATTTGATGCTATTGGACCTAATGGGCTATTAGTATGCTAGCTATTTATAACTATAACCCTAATTAATATGTAACACTAAAACAAAAAAAAATTGGTGCGAAGGCCGAATAGGTTAGATGGCCTAGTTTATTTGAGCCTTGCTCTGTAAGAAATAGTTGTACTCAAATACTCTAAGGGGGTGATCAATATGGCTTATGGCTTAAAGCTTAAGCTTATTTTTGCACTATTCATAATTTCGTCTTTTTCTGAATTTTTGACTTTTTTAAGCTTTTTGTTGGTTCTTTTTTTTCGTATTCGTTTCGTTGTCTGTGATGGGCTAACATATTTTTATATTTTCAATTTTTAAATTTAATTATGTTAAATAAGCCTCTCTCATTCTGTGTTTTTTTCACCACCACGGTGTTTTCAACCATAAGCTTTCGACTTTCAGTAGAACCGATCACCACCTAAGGCTACTCTTCTCTCCATAAAGGTAGCCGTCACTTTTACCAAGGTGGCATACCCCTCTCTACGGTTGCTTCCCCTTTTTCCCTAAACCTATGCTATGGAGCAGTCCAGGTGGATGGGGAGGCAAGGGAAAGATTGACAAGGAGAAGAATTCATGTGTTTTTTCATTATATCTTCTTTGATGCATGAGTAACCCTCTAATACTCTCATCCTGTCACTGTCGTAAACTTTTATGCAGATTAATTTAGTAATTAGGGCATGATTAGCCTTATAGATTGTGTTATAATTCTTGTTTAGGATTGCTATGGGCTTTTTGATTTCATGCAATTTATATTTGAATGATTTTCAAGGACTTTGGAGGTAGATGTAACACCCCAGCCCTCCACAGGACCCAAGATGCTACCACTACACACCTACCATCTCAACGGGGAACAACAAACATATGAATAAAGTATATTAGCAGTAAGCCAACTAACTTCATATTACACATAATTGGAACATAAATGAACTCGATCTCCATGACCATAGAGACCCATCACCACGGCTCACAAGCAAATTAAACCAAACGGTGAGCCGTAAAGGACTTAACACTAGATCAAACATAAAAACTCAGTGTAAAGCTAAGTTGTTATTTCATATGTGCAGTGCCAAAGGACTATTCTCATTTCATACATGTCGTCATCATTCACCTAAATACAACAACAAAATAAGGGTGAGTCCGGAGACTCGGCAACACGATATAACAATAATATCACTTTAGCAATTCAATCGATTTTTCATGAGCGTAAGCTATAAATCAACTCTATGACTATAAACGCAAATCAATTTCATGTCAGTAATCAGAAATCAATTCTACGATCAGAGCGCAAATCAAATCTATAACTGTAAATTGTAAACCCATTCCATGTCTATAGACTATAAATCAATTTTATAACTGTGAACTATAAATCAAGTCTGTAAACAGTAAACTCATAACTCTTTATAACTATATCACTTTCTCTGCCACTTTCATGCAATTTCAAACATGTTTTCCCATTGGGCGAACTAGTACCGGATAAAGTACCATATAGGTAGATTGAGCAAGTGTGATTAATTTCCTATCTAGGTAACCTTTTCAATTTTCGTTCTTCATTTCTTAGGTAATTTGTTGTCTGCCTTGGTGTGTCTTGTTACGCAATGCAACGGAGGTCGGCTTACATGAAGCATCAGTTTACTACTGCTACGAGTTTCTCTTGCAGCCCTGAAGTGTTTGCCATTGGCTATGTGTTTGCAAGTGTGTTTGTGCTCTACAGTGTGGCGCACGTGCAAGTTAAGTTGCTACTTGCACAACGAATAAATGGTGTGTTTTCTTTTCACCGAGCTACCTGATTTGGGTATGCTTGAACTGGTGTGTCAAGCGCTAGTATGCTAGCTAGCTTTCTCCAGCCTGCAGGTGTGGTATTCATAATGGAGCTAGTTTGTATTGATTTGTGCACAAACCTAATGATTTATGTGTGATTGATGAACCATAAATGCAGCCTGTGTTTGGTTGATAAAACAACATATATTACTATGACGAGTTGTGGTGTGTTTCGCAATTATACAAGTTTGAGCGGATGAACTGGTGTTATTGCCCTCTACTAAAATGTTGAGCTAGATTCCCATCATTTCAATATTATATTTCTGCCGAGTTTCTCTAGTAGTTCTCAGATGATTGAACTGTTTTAATTGATACTTAAAAACAAAGCAGTTCTTAGAGATAAATCGCCATTCCTATTTCCTGCTGCAGATATTATACATATACGATGAATCTGGCTATACGAGCTGTGCTCATGGGTCGAAGATAGTGTTCATGCAATGCTAATATATAGAATTGGATTCGGCTTAGAGGATTCTGTTAGGGGCTAATCAATATAAAGATAGCCACACCGTTTGCAAAGAAATCAAGAAAAGAAGTGTTTTTCCTTTTCTTCATCCTGCGCATCTATTCTGTGCGCGACGGCGCACGGACGTCTCTCTCTGCCGGCTGGCGCCATCCAAACGCCGGCCATGCAGAGCTCGTCCGCCGTTCCACTCTGGGTCACAACAGTAATCAAATCCTGAAGATTAGATTTCATGCTAGTTCATAGGTTCTTGTCTGACAAACCATAAGCCCTGTTTCGATTCTTGCCAGAGGACCAGTAGCATTATCCAGGCAGGAGAAGTCAGATCTCAATTCCCAATCATCCTAGCCACTTGGCATTAAGGATTTGGAGAAACAGGCTCTGAAGTGTTTGCCACTGGCTATGTGTTTGCAAGTGTGTTTGTGCCATCTTGATGGACGGATATACAACATCGCCCACTGGCTATGTCAGAAATTTAGTTTACTGAAGATGGGGAGTTCATAATTGGCAGTGGAGCGTAAAGAATTGAGTTTTCAGTGCAAACTAAAGAATTGAGTTTGCTAGACTCTGCATTTATCTTGGTTTTGGGTGTAAAGGTTAAAACAGAGTGTGAACCCCACACAAACGTAGAAATTCACTTGAAAACCAGAGCGCTAATGCTAAAGGAAAAAACATAACTTACTTGTGGAGTGGGTTTCCCGCCTTTAATTTCAGAAGTTGTTTATATTGTCGCGAAGTTTGAAAACTTAATACAATACGCGCTTCAAATTACAAGATGCAGGTACACATGATTAATTAACACATTTGATACAATGACAGATCGCATCTTGTTAAGTTGAATAATTGATAAACAGATCGTATCTCGTTAATTCCGATAATTGATATCTATAAAAAAAATAATATGCAGTTCTATTAGTCCAAACACCCCAAACGAAGGGGATAATACTAGATAAAGGCAGCAGGGTTTCGATCCTACAGTGTTATGACAAAATGCATCAACTGAAAATCTGAATAACTTGCAACAGTCAGTAGAAGACTGCTCAAGCAAAATATTCACCAAGCTGTAACTAACTCGAGCATCCTAGGTGAAATTTCAACATGTGCCAATCTTCAAGGACATTGGAAGACCTCAAGTCAGAAAAAATCATGAATAATTGTCACATATATTCAATAATTGTATCTTGCAGGATAAACATGTATTCCTTCTGCTTCTGGATCACTGCCCCATTGTAAGTACTGCCAACTGAGTTGGATAAATTCTCTACTAAATAACAGCATAAAATCAAAGCTGGAGCAAGTCACAAAACTCGGCGCAGCTCTCCTGTGAGGAGTGCAAACTTACGGTGTTGTGAGTTGTGACAACGCATATGGCGGTATCGGGCCTTTCTTTTTCAGGTCAGTAACCTCGTTGAGGAAAGATGAGTTTTTCTTGGTTCCATTGAGTACTGCTTGAAGGATTTGCAGCGGGTCCCCATGGCTGACAATAAGAATTGCAAAGCTGCATGGAATTAAACATACAAGACAAACTCCAGCACGACAGAGGAAGCATGGGTTAATCAATGTTAAGCTGCATCTTGATACAGAACAATGTTTTGCATGTCTGCTAAAATGCTATTCGGCCAAAAGTATGCAAATTTATGGCTCTTGCGTCAAAGCTTCTAAATGAACTATTAGAACTTCAGCATCCTAGACTCCTATAGTTTATAGCTTGTCAAGGCACCTCTACAAACTTATCCTCTGTTAGTGGTCCATCAAGTTTCTGTATTTATCTATGCTGTGCAGACTATGTAAAATGATTCTATGAATTTGTCTCTGTAATTAAATCATGAAGATTAGCATTCATTCTAGTTCATAGGTTCTTGTCTGACAAACCATAGGCCCTTCTTCAATTCTTGCCAGAGGACCAGTAGCATTATCCAGGCAGGAGAAGTCAAATATCAATCAATTGCCAATCATCCTAGCCACTTGGCCTTAATGATTTGGAGAAACAGGCTGTCATAGCATGGGCTCCACAGGCAGCAGTAACTGCACAGTAACAACTTACTACTGTATCTCAACACGGTTAATGTAGCATGAGTTTTGATATTTTAGTTTGATTAGGGAGTTATGCTTACGAGTTTTGAGTTAGATTAGATTGTTAGGGGACAGGTCAAGTCAGCCCTATAAAAGACCACAAATTGTAATTTCTGAAATCAAGTAAGAAGAAATAATTGTCGTTTTCTCATCTAAAGTCTTCTCTCTCATTTATGGTCTATTCTCCCTATTCTAAAAGAAATAACATGTCATGAAAAGGTTCATGACACAGGCAGTTCCTATATTTTTCCTATTTTCATCGAGAGTTGATCACTCATTACCAGCAGTGAGTAACAAACAGTCATAATATATCCTAAATATCTTTCGTACAATTACTCCAACTTTAACTATAACTGCACTGACTAATCCAACATGTAATAAACTAAAGCAATCAGTTTTTTTAAAAAAAAGACTTACCCAGTCATGCACTAAAGTTTCTGGTTTAACCCAAAGTAGCCTAATCTCAACTCACATGTAATAAAATAGAGCGTCTGGTTGCATAGTAAAATTAAATAACCAGATTTAATCAATTCCAGTCAGTTCCTGGTAATCTTCTGATACATTTGTTGTTAGCTGAGCGCAGAAGAGTGCATTAGGTTCAGAATCATTACCAGTGGTTTGCCATTTGTAAACACCTTTTCACTGATTAGCAGAGTCAAAAGCGGTTATTATACTGCAGGTTGCTAGTGTTAAAATTAAAATATCATGGTAAGATATGCAGTTGATCTTTTCAAAATGATACCTTAACAAAATATCTGGGTCTATCAATATAGATTCTGGTGATAATGTAACACAAAAGATATGTAATAAAACATGAAAAACAAATACATCATCGAATTCTAATGATATGCAAGTAGAAGTACCCATGATACTCCTTGTCTGTGGAAGACAGCACTGCTGCAAGTCTACTAGCAACATCTGCGACACTCTCACAACCTTCTGGAGCCATAGAGGGATCTATTTCATCTACTGCCCATACCTCTGCATACTACCACGTCATATCAGCTTCAGTAACAGAAATAAAACATAAGATCATAAGAACACCAACATAAGTTTCCATTAAAAAGAATACCAACAGAATTAACTACGCTATTGATTGCAGGGTTTTTCTCTTGAAAGCAGAATAACAGAATTTGTCCAAATGATCAATCTGTTGTTTGCATTTGCTTCTTCTTTTCATTATCTTTCACCTTATTTTTTATGCAGTATATCATCGCAAAAAGAATTGCAGTCATAGTGCCTCATGTCTTAATTGAAATTTTACAAGATTATACAGTTTGGCAACATATCAGCAACATAGTTATTTACTTATCTCCTGTCCTGCACTCTTAACATTTACTTCATCAACATGTGTATGACCAGACACTCCCACTTCATAAATAATTTATATTAGATAAAGGCTCGAGCGATAAATTCTTTACTAATTATTCTTGAATGGCATACTAACAAAGGCTCAGTAATAGACAACAAATTAGAGAACTAGAATGAAAAGAATAGCTTGGCCAAGATGAAAAATCCTACACCATTTCTTTGCTTACAACAAGCATGGAGCTTCAATGAATTTGAGAGATGAGAAGATTATTAGCCTTCAATGTGATTGAACTCCATTGCATAACCCTTAAATTCATTACTGAACACCACTGGGAGATGTATGCTAGTGCCGTATACTCTTATGCCATATACTCAATGTCCTCGCTAATCATTCCTTTATCCTTGTATAAGGAACATTTGTGCTCAGAAAGTTAAGAAGAAACTATTCTCTTTTAAATAGTTTCCAACAAATATTCGTACAATATTTACAGGAATAACAACATAACTGTAACCATATATCATATACATATAAGATATTGTGTTTTCATATTAGTTTCTGCAGCAACTAGCAATGTGATGATCACATACAAAATTTAAAACAGAGTGCTATCACAATGGCAGAAGTACCACAAAACATTGAAGCTATAATTCATGATGAACTATTCCATATGATATGAAGCTAGCATGCCTGAAGAGAATATAAACTTTCAACTTCTGATGCATACAAGCAAATCACAGGAAAAAATATCGCTCCAAAGTAGCAGCCAAGTTAAATAGATGGAAAAATTATTGGAGCGGTTTAGATGTCTGGCTGGAGTTGATTGCCACATTTGTGAAAACACGAAACCAAATATTATTTGTTAAAATACATCTTATTGATGCCCTACAATAAGAATCCTTCTTAACTCCTAATTGAAAAAGAATCCACAGTTTGATAAACTCACCTTCTCATGTGAAAGCAACTCGTATGATGGTCCAAAATAATGCTCACGAAGTTCCACAGCTGCCTGCAAATGAAATTCTCATGAGGCCACAAGATGATCATAATCACTAGACATCTAATCTGAGAGCCTTCCAGTGGAAAATTATTAGCATACAAAAGCACTCAGAAATTCAAAAGGTGTTTCAAGAAGAAACTGCTCCCCATTTCCGATAATACTGAAGAAACTTTCAAGGATTCCAGTATACACTGTATTATCTTTGGATGGTTTGGAAAACATAAGTTCACTTAGACCATGCAGACAACATTTCAAATAGGATGATATTTGCGATGAATGATAAGAGCCAAAGAGTTGGGTTATCATCAACTAGACACACTAAGATGTTTTCATGCTTTAGTTTATTCTGCAGGTACTTTTTAGCGGATTATTTTACAGGTCTTGATGGCAGTAATCTTGTTCTACAAAATGGCTATTACGTAGTGCTCATACTGACTTTTCTAAAACAAGCATAGAAAAAAAGAATTATACATAAATTTTTATGTGTTCAATTTAAATTTTGCAGAAATAAGAGGCGGCAGGGTTACAACCTCTTTCGGGAAACAATAGACTTAATTTTATAGTTTTTTTTTTCTTCCACAGGCAGGAACTTGGGAGTGTACATATTTTGGTCTTACACTGTTGCACAATGCGTGGAAAAGTATCAACTTCATCTCCTTTTCTTGTATACAAATTACCTGTGCTATTATTACTCTTTTTCCAGGCGCATTGGAGAATAAGTAATTGTAGATCTAACTTCCCACTCAAGATTCATATGATGCCCAACAAATCAAAATCCTATATCCCCCAATCATCCATATAAAAAGTTCCAAGATGGAAAAAAAAGCTATTAAAGTTACTTGCTTTGCACACATTCAAATGCCTATGCATACAATTAGCCGGCCAGGACATATGTAGAAACTTTCCATGCAATCCATTACCATCACATTGCTTAACATCTAACAAGGTTCATCCAGATTAAACCACTCACTTTGCAGCTAGGACCCTCAAATGGGACACCGAGCACGCCGGCAACCACTCTTGCCGTCTCCGTGGTCCGTGAGAACGGCGAATAAAGGATCTTGACAGCATCCACTGGTACACCCATTACCTCTATCTCCTGCACCCATTTCCCCAAGTCACTACTGCACGCCCCAACCAAAAAGCGACGGCACTGACACAACAGCGAAAAACGCACACCAATTCGATTTCGATACCTTCCGGAGAGATTCGCCGGCAAAGCGCGCCTGCTCGACGCCCTGCGGTGCCAGCCCGAACTCCGGCTTCATGCCGTTCTCCTAGCAGGGTGCAGAACATTTGCGAAAAAAGGATCGCATCAGCCGAAACTCCAAATCGGATTAGCAATTCTTGGGACAAGAAAAGGTAACGGAAGATAGCGATTTGGGATGGACGGGTTTGCACCAGGGAGGAGACGATGAGGCCGCGCTCGTTGGGGACGCTGCGTCCGTGGCGGAGGATCCAGTACCTGTTCCGGAAGATGGGCGGCGGCGGCAACCCGCAGCTCGAATCCTCCATTGCCAAAACCCCACTCGCTGCCCTGGAAGAACCGAGTTACCGATAAGGCAGCGGTGGACTGGGACCTGGGCACGGATCTGGAAGGTGTTGTGAGCCGGCATCTCTCTTTTCAGTGTCGTGTAAAGAAGTACAACTAGAATATGCATTTCCCAGCAACGTACTATCGACGAAGTTTTACTGTCAAATAGCATTGCAACGGGGTTAACTATAAAAAATAACACTCCTATTAGTGCACTAGAATTTCTCTATTTTTGATCTTCTTGAGGTCGCCGCAGAAAAATTAGTGCATGTTCGATATGGTTGCCGTTTATGAATTTTGGCTGAAATTTTTTAATTTTAACTATTTATGATAAAAATTATGGAGAAAGATACTCGTTTGTAATTTTGGTTGATACAGATGTTGGGTTTTTAACGTGTACTACAATTAACTTATAAATTCTGTCTTGAGAAAATACTTTATTGGAAAGTTAGATACTATAGTAAAAATTAAAAATTATTTTTTAAAAATCGTTAAAGAATAGGCTCTTATTTGCGAAAGGTAGGCAAGGTAATTGCAATGATAAATAAATCCATAGTGGCAGTGGCTTGACGAGTACACCGTGACTTTTTGAGTTGACAAGAATGGCCTTGAAGGTGAAGAGACGGTGCTCGTTACAGAGACGGTAGTTATGATACTATTTAGTTCTTTTTAGGGGCGGAGTTACATCTTGTATAGAGTAAGCTTTAATTTAAAGTGTAGAAAAATATCTAATGTACAGTCTAGATAAATTCAGTCTAACCTACGTAATATTTTTATGGTTCAGTCCAGATAGCCTAAATTATTCCACCACTGAGTCCAAAATGTAATTAAATTCTAGCTCCGTCTGACTCTCTTTGCGATGATATTTCTCTAAATTCACTTTTTCCCTCTGAGCTAATTTTCAAGACAAAAACATCAAACAGGGCGAAGGCAAGTAGATGCATGGGGTGCAGTTGCACCTCTATTTCTTTAAGAAAAAACAGGCATATACTAGATATAGTATGTATATGTACACATACATGGTGACATACATCAAATTTGTGATCGGTGAGGGTAGCTTAGTTTTTAATTTTTCATAAGTAATATAAAACAGATCACGAGGAATAATTGGCTTTGCAGCTGGGCCAAATTTATCGATTTTAGGAGTCGTCTTGTTCTACCAATTTGATTGATACATTACGATCAAACTCGTTACGACCCTTAGACAACTCAATTCGATTGACATATAAGTGCATCATCCAAAGCCGACCATAGTTTTATTTTTTATCCCCTCGCAGAATCTTAGGTTCAAACACGATTCTTTAATCTTTTTCTGAGAAATTTTTAGGGAAAAAAATGTTAGATGATCAATAGCAAGAATTAAACAGATTTTAGCCTCTCTGCTTTGCTTGGAGACTTCTTTTAGTGATAACAAACTGTTCAAACATATGAATGTGTATTTGTTTTAGAAAATGGTGCCTGTTCGTTTATTTTAGTCAAAACAGATGCAAACTTGATGAAACTAAGCACTGATGAGTGCTTCAACTTTTCGAGGTAAAAGCATAGTATTATGCATCAAACAGATTAAACCTTCGTAACATGCTTGTAATCAATAAACAAATACGAATAGCTTACATATGACAAGGACGGTGGTGAGTCTATTGCTGAACCTTCCCGATGGCCCGCCGTTAAAGTCGATTCCGTAGGGCAGGTAGTCCGTGCGCGCCAGCGACATGATGCCATTGTTGTTGCCGTCGTCGACGAGCGAGTCCCCGAAAATGAAGTAGCACGGCACCGCCGCGCCGTCGACGAACACCGGCGCCGACGCCAGGGACGAAAGCAAAAGAAACCAAGATGGTAGTACACCATTTCTTCCGGAACATGTAGAAGTGTGTTCAGTCGAAGAAAACACATACGTGTGTAGCGCACAAAAATGGGAGATGTGCGTGCTCTAGTGCTTATATATAGGGCAGTTAGTGTATCAAAATGAATATGGGTTTCGATAATTAGCTCGATCGAGCCATAGGAAAATCGGATTGGGCAGAGAGTACGTAGCGGAGATTGGGTTTGCTGAGGACGAGGACGGCTTGTGATCCATGTGCATGTTTTGGTGTTTGGTGTCCGGATAGGTTTTTCGCATATGTGGTGTGGTGGTGCTTTGGTATATCTTGAACGGTGTTGTAATTCTTCTTATTCAATGAAATTAAATACAATTCTTCTGTATTTAGTTCAAGATCTATGTGCGTGTGCACGCTACATGGTACACTACACACAGTTCATTTTAAGGCACCGCTCAATATAGCTTGAGCTTCTGGCTTATTTTTGCACTATTCATAATTTCGTCTTTTTCTGAATTTTTGGTTTTTTTGAGTTTTTTGCCGGTTCTTTTTTTCCCGTATTCGTTTGCGTTGTCTGTGATGAGCTAACAAATTTTTTATATTTTTCAATTTTTTTAAATTTAATTATGTTGAATAAGCCTCTGTCAGCTACAGTATTTTTTTCAGCCAGCTACAATTTTTTCAGCCATAAACCACCAAAAATAAGCCGAACTGAACACCACCTAAAATTAAACTACGTTAATGGGTCTCATGTGTCCTCTCCTCTCTCTCTTCGGTCACCATCTCGCACTGCGTCGACGTGCGCAAGATCCGGCATCATGGCATGGAACGGAGGCGAAAACAAGTTGCTCCAATTTTTCTACGATTTTGTGTTGTAATTGTTCCAGTTTTTGTTGCCATTTGTGTAGTGATTTGTTACCATTTCCGATTTGTTCAAATTTTGGGACCACACAGTTAAGCTCAAGTAGGTGTATTCTTTCTAGGTATCCTGCAGGCTAATACATTTTCCTCATTTGGACAACAGAATACATTAAGGTTTTATGCCAACCTTCCAAACAGTCGAAAGTACATTGTTTATTAGGACATGGGTACAATAAATATGTACTCTCTTGTTACAACATCAATTTGTTTTTCCCATTGCCTATGTCACGGGATCTCCGATCAAGAAGGTATGGGTTACTATTGTGATGTAACTTAAATGGGCCTCATTCCCATGTCCATAGATGCAACGGAAATCGCTTTCCGTGCTAACCCCTTTGTAAAAGGGTCTACCAGATTTTTCTCAGTGTGAATATAATTCACAGTAATCACTCCGGAGTTTCTCAGTTTTCTGACAGATTTAAGCCTACGCTTCACATGTCTAGAGGACTTCATATTATCCTTTGTACTTGTGACTTTGGCCAACACTGTTTGATTATCACAGTACATCAGGATTGCAAGTATTGGTTTCTCAACCAATGGCAAGTCCAGTAGAAGCTCTCTTAGCAATTCAGCCTCAACTGTGGCTGTGTCAAGTGCTACAAGTTATGCTTCCATGGTTGACCTCGTCAATATGGTCTCCATGAAACTGCAGCACCAGCTAAAGTGAATACATAACCACTTGTAGCTTTGATCTCATCCGCATCAGAGATCCAATTAGAGTCATTGTATCCTTCTAAAACAGAAGGATGTCCAGTATAATGTATTCCAAAGGATGTTGTGTCTCTTAAGTAGCGCAACACTCTTTGAAGTGTCTCCCAATGATCATCTCCTGGGTTAGAAGTAAACCGACTTAATTTGCTCACAAAGAAATGAAATGTCAGTCTTGTGGCACCGACTAAATACATTAGTGAGCCAATAATTTGTGAATATCTTAATTGATCTTTTCCTAACCCATAGTTCTTTCGAAGCTTAATGCTCGCATCATATGGTGTTGGAGAAACTTTACAATTTTCAAAGCCAAACCGGCTCAATATTTTCTCAGCATAATGGGATTGATTCAAAGTGATCCCATCCTTGTTTTTGATCAATTTAATATTCAGAATAACATCTGTCTCTCCCAAGTCTTTCATATCAAAACACCGAGATAAGAAAGATTTGACCTCGTCAATTACGGCAGTGTTTGTTCCAAATATAAGTATGTCATCTACATACAGACATAAGATAACTCCTTGACCCCACCATAACGATAATACACACATTTATCAGCTTCATTCACAACAAAGCCGGTGGATGTTAAAGTTTTGTCAAACTTCTCGTGCCATTGCTTAGGTGCTTGTTTTAGGCCATACAAAGATTTCAATAATCTACATACCTTATTTTCCTGTCCAGAAATCACAAAACCATCAGATTGATCCATATAGATCTCTTCCTCTAACTCTCCATTAAGAAAAGCTGTCTTCACATCCATTTGATGAACATGTAGACCATAGGAAGATGCTAACGCAATGAGCACTCTGATAGTAGTTAGTCTAGCGACAGGAGAATAGGTATCAAAGAAATCTTCTCCCTCTTTCTAGGTGTAACCCTTGGCCACAAGTCTTGCCTTGTATTTCTCAATAGTTCCATCAGGCCTTAGTTTCTTTTTAAAGACCCACTTACATCCTACAGGTTTACACCCGATAGGACGATCTGTGATCTCTCAAGTCTCATTAGTCATGATAGAATGCATCTCGCTACGGACTGCCTCTTTCCAATACTCAGCATCAGAAGATGCATAAGCCTCAGAAAGAGTATTTGGCACATCATCCACGAGGTATACAATAAAGTCATCACCAAAGGTTTTCTCAACCCTTTGTCTCTTACTCCTGCGAGGAGCTTCTGCGACTAGATTGTTATCTTCCTCACTGATATCACATATTGGTTCAGAAATGGTGGGAAGTTCAGAAGTTTGATTATTCACACTTTCAATATTATCAGATTGAACATTCTCTGTTCGTGAAGTACTGCCTGCTGTTCTCATAGGAAAGATATTTTCAAAGAATGAAGCATCTCTAGACTCCATTATTGTATTAGCAATAATCTCAGGAGTTTCTGATTTAACTACTAAAAATCTATAGGCCGTGCTATTATGAGCATATCCTAGAAAAATACAATCGACTGTTTTTGGTCTAAGTTTTCTCTTTTTCTACAAAGGTATATTGACTTTTGCCAAACACCCCCAAGTTCGCAGAAAATTAACATTGGGTTTTCTCCCTTTCCATCCCTCATACGGAGTAATCTCACTCTTTTTAGTGATTACTCTGTTTAGGACGAAAGTTGCTGTTAAAATAGCTTCCCCTACCACGCCTTAGGCATACCGGCATTCTCTAACATGGCATTAACCAAATCATTAGCGTCCGTTTTTCCTCTCGCTACCCGTTTGATTGGGGCGAATATGGTGGTGTAAATTCATGGACTATTCCATGCTCGTAATGAATTGGGAGAATTCATGAGAGATATACTCTCCTCCACGATCAGACTTTAATCTTTTTATTTTCTTTTCTAGTTGATTCTCAACCTCGGCCTTATAAGTTTTAAAGTAGTTTAAAGTTTCATCCTTAGTTTTCAGTAAATACACATAGCAGTAGCGTGTTGCATCATCAATAAAAGTTAGAAAATATCTTTTGCCTCCTTTTGCCAATAATCCATTAATTTCACACAAATCTGAATGAATAAGATCTAAAGGTGCCAAGTTTTTTTTATCCTCTAATCCCTTAAATGGTTTTCGAGGTTGCTTTGCTTGCACACAAGACTGTCACTTCGATCCTTTGACAATTTCACATTTTGGAATTAAATCTAATCTGGACATTCTAGCAATACTATCAAAGCCAATATGACAGAAACGAGAATGCCAAATATTTGCCTCACATTTATTTAAACCAGTTGCAATATTCAGATTATAGCAAGACTCTAAAATACTTAGGCGGAACAAGCCTCCGCTATCCAACATCATGTAGTGATTTTGAAGATCCTTGCACCAGATGGGGATCATTCTATTATGTTTCTGTTTCTTCAAAAAATTTCTTGAAATTTCTTGAAGGTGAAATTTCCTGCACCTGATAAATATCTTGCGAAGATGAAATTTCTTGAAATGTAAGTGGATCCGATCCAGATGCAACAAACCGATATGGATGGAGTTTCTTCTAATTTTTGAAGATGGTAAACCGAAAATGCGACAAAATAATGTTACAAAGACCCTACATCCATGGAAACTTTACTTGAATTTTCCTTGCACCGTATTTATCTCAGCAATTTTTTCTCTCGCATGTGCACCAATCTCAAAACACAATAGACGCCGCTTATTTTGGGAGCATCTCAATTCTCAGAGCTGAAATAAATTCTGTTAGAGCCAGACGAGATGTTTCAATATTTCAGTTTGAGATCGTAGGAGCACGCTTTGTTTAGAGCTCTAATTAATCATTAGACCAATTTAAAATGACTGCGAGTTTGCTAGCTATACGCACTAATGAGTACATATATTCTTTTTTTAACAAAGTAGATGTAGTCTCCGATGTTTAAAGTTAAACACGGTGCAACAGAGTCTCTTTGCATCTATGCTTTTTTATTTTGTTTTTTAAAAGGGAAAGGCGGACTCTGCTCTAAAGAAGAAAAGAACAAAAGAAGAGTCGATCAGTAACGACATAATCTGCAACGGCAAGCAAGGAACCATGCTTTGGAAAAAGGAAAGCTGTGTGGGGCGATGCCAAAAGCTTGTACCATTACCATTACACCCATCTACCGAAACATATCGCTGCTCGATCTTGCAGTACCTTCTGTTCCCGAGCTTTGCCACCAGCTATGACCAACTGAAATTTTCTTTCATTATTATGAGCAAAATGATCAAGTGATATATCTTTGTCTGGGACTGGATGTCTTGGAGAAAATTGTTCTTTTCACTTCAAGTCTTACTTCGCTCATCCTCGACTTGATTTGCCTCGCAGCTCTAGAGGTACTACAATTGCATTTTGTACGTACATAGACACATATATAAACTTGTCTTGTCGCAGATTTTAGCAGTGCCCGATCAGGAATTAAGCATCTCATCTGTGTAGGGAGTGGAGAAATCTGCAGCTGATGGGTTAGGTATATTTTGTCATGGTTTTCTTTGGCTGCCGGTAATAGATTTATGTGGAGAAGTTCAAAATGACTGCTGAACCACCTGACCGCTACCTGGTTGGTACCTCTTCTCCTTACAAACCATGCGAAGCAGAGTTAATGATTGGTTTATGTTTGAAACTTTCTTTGTGCATCGTTTGCATCCGTTGTCTTAATCACCCTGCTGTTTGTCTCTGTTTCTATACCCCACTGAAGAAAGAAGTTACACTAGGCAATCACACGATTATAGTTTGCCGCAGTATTCTTTGGGATGTATGGTAGGCGGTTGCGCGCCTGATTTCAACTTAAACCCAAGGCTCACCGCAGCGGACCTTAAGGCCCTCGCCGCTCGGTTGAACTGAAAAATAGTGACTTATGACTGAAATTGCATTGTAACTGATTGAAATTACACTTAGCTGAAGATGACTTGTTTAGCGTAATTAAATTTAAAAAAATTAAAAAAAAATATGTTAGCTTATCACGGACAACACAAACAAGTAAAAGAAAAAAAGAACCAGTAAAAAAAGCTAAAAAAACAAAAATTTAAAAAAAATAAAATTTATAAATAATAAAAAATAAGTCAGAAGGTGTTATTGCCCTCTACTAATATGTTGAGCTAGATTCCCATCATTTCAATATTATATTTCTGCCAAGTTTCTCTGGGAGTTCTCAGATGATTGAACTGTTCTAATCGATGCTTAAAAACAAAGCAGTTCTTAGAGAGAAATCGCCATTCCCGTCCCTCCGCCCCTCGGTCTGGCCTCTCGTCGCCTCCGGCCGCCGAATCCGGCCTCACCATTGCCTCCAGCCGGCGATCTGGCCTTGCCGTCCCCTCTGCCCCTCGGTCTGCCGCTCGGTCGGCCCGGCGCGACCTCTTGAGGGTCGCGGCGGTGCCTGAGGCCGCAGGAGGCGGCGACAACCTAGACGATGTAGATAGAGATCGAGGTCGGGGGTGCATCGGTCGAGGTCAGAGGCACTTCTCCGGAAGCGGCAGCGGCTTGAATCGGAAGGAACAGAGACAAAGAGTATAACACGCATGTAAGAGATGACCGGCGCTGATACCATGATAAAAATTGATACCAATAGGACTAATGGGCCTAATGGGACATATTTACATAACGGTATTCATTGTGTAAACAGAACACCTATAAGTTGTGACAGCTATAGTAGGTATATGATTAAACCATACTATTATAATCATGTCCTACCAAGGCTTCGCTCGTTTTGACTTCAGTTTCTGGCTTCTGGCTTATTTTTTACTATTCATAATTTCGTCTTTTTCTGAACTTTTGGCTTTTTTAGCTTTTTTGCCGGTTCTTTTTTTTTGCCGTATTCGTTTGCGTTGTTTATGATGGGATAACATATTTTTATATTTTTAATTTTTAAATTTAATTATGTTAAATAAGCCTCATCACCACAATATTTTTTCACCACCACAATGCTTTTCAGCCATAAACCACAAAAAATAAGCCAAAATGATCACCACCCAAATAAACGGTGCAGATTGTATCATTTTTCTCTAGAGAATCTCTAGGATTTTTTAAAAAGATTATTAAGGGAATTTCTAGCACCATGAACAAACGATGTGCCTTTAATTTCAGAAGTTGTTTATATTGTCGCGAAGTTTGAAAACTTAATACAATACGTGCTTCAAATTACAAGATGCAGGTACACATGATTAATTAACACAGATAAAAAAGAGAGTAAATATAGGGGATATAGTTTATTCTCGGACGTGTGGACTCAGTCTAGAGTGCCTTACTACCATAGATTGTGCTTAGTAGTTGGAGCACCTCCAATACAACAACAACAGAATAAAGACTTTTGTTTTAAATGAGTTAAGATAAACTGGGAATAAAATCTTCTCAAGATTAAAGAAATAAGAATATTGAAAATCTACAAGGTTAAAATTCTAAACCCTACATCCTGCCATCAGAACTGAGAGCCTAAAACACCACCCCTAAACTTTTTTTCTTATGCTATGGTTCCAATACGTGGATTACTAACTTCCATGCAGTCCTATCCAAAGCCAACTCTTTGGATACATTCCAATCACTCAAGTATCTTTTAGCTGCTTTTCTCGGTCGGTTTTAGTCGACCTCAGATGTTCTTATGTTTTGGTATGAGTAGTGCACCTCAAATACATAATAGATTAAACTAGTCAGGGGCAGAGCTAGGCCTCAGGTCATCGGGACAATGACCCGAGGTCCAAATCAAAATTGCTCAGTATATAACACTGTAGCTAACATACTAGAATGCCCATTCCTGTTCTCTAGTGGATGGGCCTAAGGCTCGATCATTACACAGCTACACCCACAAAGTAGCGCTTGGGGCGAGAGAGTGCCACGTTAATTACACAAGTCACATAAAATCGTCCTCTCTTTTTTTTTGAAATAGATGGCAGGTACTCCACTATTCTTTAGAGGATAATAGAGTTTGAAAGTTACAACACCCATCCTAGTTAAACGCACCACACCTAGGAAAAAACACCCCCAAAGTCAGCAAGCAACATCAACACCTTCACAAAAAAACAACGCTAACCTAGGACTAACCACAACAGAAAAAGCACCTTGCTACTCTACAAAGTAGAACACAATACACCTAAATCCTCCACTCCAATTGATTGTAGTACTTAATGATGGGTCCAATGCATAGTACTTAATGATGGGTCCATCTGAAGCGAAGCTATGATACCTCTCTCTAATACGCTTGGAAAAGATTTGCTTTAGGTTAGACCTACACAAATTAGTTGAATCTAATATACCATCATGAAGCTACTGTAGCCTTATTTGAAGCTACCTTCCATGCTGACATGGTATCATGCCAAAGAAAAGTGGGCCGAAATATCTGGAGTGCATGATGACACAGCTCCAGTGTCCATGAATCGGAAGAATACAACGATAAATGCATGAAGGAACAAGTTTGGAACTTTCCTACTGTATGCTGCCAAAAAATAGATTATTACCTTGTGGTTCTCCCTTGGTTTTCAAATTCAAAATTGACATTTGAATTTGGCCAGTTCAACCAGTTGGTTTAAAACTAGTTACCAGCAAGAACCACTAATAAACCAGTTACCGGCGGGATTATCTACCAAAACTATTTTGGGACCAGTCCCTTGACTTACTGTGATGTGTAGAATCTTTTTGTGTACATATTTACAGCTATACTAATTGGAGGCTTCTTCAGAAGCCTCCGCATTAATCTTAAAGGAGTCATATTTCCACATTAATTGAAAAAATAAAAACAATTAATGTATCATATGTATATGGCGGACCCATGTTATATAGCGACTCATATTTCATACCACACTTGGCATCTAGTCTTAGTAAACAATATGTCAACAATGTGTACGGACTTTTTTATATAGAAGATTGGACCCAACTATGGACATATTCTTTAACGGCTTCTAAAAGCGGCTTTTAGTTTTTGCTATAGTACCTAACTTTTAAACGGGGTATTTTCTCAAGACGGGGTGTAAAAGTTAATTGTACTACATGTTAAAAGCCCAACATCTGTTTCAACCAAAATCACAAGCAAGTATCTCTCTCCGTAATCTCTGTCACAAATAGCTAAAATTCAAAAATTTCAGCCAAAAGCCATAAGCTGCAGACATATCAAACCTGCCCTATATCTGTCTGCTCATAGTATGCATTCGAAAGAACAAGAAAACAAGCATTACCAAAACAAGCTTTGATTTAATCTAGTCATGCTCGTAGTGTTCAATGACTAATTGTCATATCTTCACGTATTTAGTCTCATCTGAACCGTTTTTACGTACATTGTTCTTATGACTTGACGCACCACATGCATCAATTCGCCTCTTTATGATCCTTATCTTCTTTGTGTTTTTTACTTGAGCCATGTAGCCTCATTCGGACTTACTTGACTGTACAGACCTCAGCTCCCATGCCTAATCCTGGTTCTTTACTGTTGATCACTAACCTTCTCTAAGCCATCTGCACATCCAAAGACCAAGTAACCATATCAAGCATAATTTCTATGCACTTAACTCACATTAGTTAGAGCAATATATCATACAACACAAGACAACAAAACATCGGTATTCATGCCGTGCACACACTCAACAATGCTCATACACTGATCCTAAACCTATGATCAAATCTTAAACCAAAATGCATCATTTCAGCACCGATTTATCAAAAACCGGTCTAACCTCCATTACCTACTCGATCAGACCACCAATGCTGGTCTGACCGCTGGCACATGCCGGTCAGTTTGACCGCTTAAGAGCATCAGAAAGTACCCTCTCTAGAATTATAGTTAAAGTCTATCTAGTTTCAGCTTAAAACTTCAAATTGAATGATATCTAGTGCAAAGACATCCTCAAACATACCTGCATAAAAATTTGGTGTCTAATTTCCCAAAAGAAATGGCTGGTCTGACCGCTTGCCTTATGGCGATCAAACCATCGGCTACCAGCCAGTAAGACCGCCATCCCTGTGGTGATCAGACCACTTGAAACTTGATAACAACTCTGAACAATGCTAACTCCTAAAATCAAACTCAAACACTACTACAGAAAGGATCATCACAGACGGTTCAAAACCGTCATCACAGACGGTTTTCGAATCGTCTGAATTTATGTGTCTGTGATAACAAGTGGTTATCATAGACGGCTTCAAACTATCTGTGATAAGTTGCAACATAGACAGTTTTTCAATAAAACCGTCTATGATATATGATATATCATAAACGATTATTAAACATAACCGTCTATGATATCTGACATATCACAGACGGCTAATACCACAAATCGTGTGTGATATCTTAATAGCCAAATTATTTCATGTTTTTCGGCTAGCCTTAGGAAATGCTAGGCATGCCCTCTGAAAACAAGCAAGCAGATCACATATATAGCACACGACAATCATTACATAGATCTCACAAATGAATAAAACAATTGAAGAAAGTACAATTGAATGAATTGTTTGATTAAGCACAATTGAGTGATTACAATTGTATCAAATGTTTGAACATCTAATCATTATCGCTAAGGTGGAACTCTCCATTCTTGTTTATGACCTCGCCATCAAGAATTGGAGAGTCAGTACTCGAACTTTGGAGAGTTTGTCAATATCAAATATACTTTCGTCAATTTCACGTGCGGTCGCTAGCGTTGTTAAAGTCATTAGCATACATACATATATACATACATACTACATATATATATATATATATATATATATATATATATGTGTGTGTGTGTGTGTGTGTGTGTGTGTGTGTATATATATATATGTATGTATGTATATATAAATTGATAATCACGAAGTATTTATTAGCAGGTTGACAAACCATTGGATCATTTATCTTAGCGTCCACGAAATATTTGTTAGTTCTAGAGGCATTATTATGAAGTGTAATATAGCATGATTTTTGTGTTGTAGTAGGTACCAAAAATCGCGTCCTATGTCATAGTGTGGCGTTGGATTCCTTGTTTCTCCCTCCCAGGGGCAACGTAAGCGTTGAACAACCTACGTGATTCCAAAAAGTTAGCTTTGGCTGTTGCAAACGAAGAGAATAATACAATAGAGTTATGTATGGAGTAAAAGAGTTTACCTGTCAATTTGTACACAGATGAAGTTGTGGTTACTCTTAAGTAGGGAATCAAATTATATTATCTCACTTGATATAATCACAATTGGAATCGAGTGAGACATAGTCATGTGTGTCACCATAGTGATTAATACCGAGTTCATGTTGTGTATAAAGTATAAATGAAACTTCTATAGCAACTAGTAAAGCAATTACCCTTGGTAGAAGGGAACTATGATGTAGTCCTTATCAGTGTGAGCAAGCGATCCTATCATTATGTAATCTTGAATGAAGGATGTGTTTTCGTTGATGGATTGCTCAGTGACCAAGTGTGAGTCGAGGAAACCCACCGATTGTCACCGTCGCTAGACTCATTGCATCATGGATCTATACATAAGTAATAAGTTATAACATTTATTGGTATTATATGAATGTAGAACTTTATTGTACAGTACACTTACAATGTCCAGCAACGTAGAAGTGAGACATCGAGTTCGTCGAGGTTAAATAGTAAGAATAAGTCTTCAAATGTCATGACAATATAGCCTGAGTCGTGGAGAAAATGTGCCTCCGTGTATCTCACGGTGAATCCACTTTGCTGGTTTGGCTTCCTGTTGGACCTTTACACTTACCAGGTATGCAAATACCTACAAACCAGTCCAAGGCTACGTAAATGTAACTTGAGGACCAACGACACTCCGAGTTGGTACTTCTAGGATTCAAGAGGCGGCTTAGTCTTTTTTGTTGGGCCTTAGTATCTCGTTTGTGATACATCTTCGTCGGTGTCTCCATAGGAGCCAATGCAATGGCCTTTTGAAGCGGAGTTTGAGGTGGAGTCATAGAGAGTTCTGTTTGACAAGTATGGTCATGTGGAGATCGCGGCACGGAAGGGTCCAAGGTGATGTCCCTTTTGAGCCATTGGACAAATTGCCTTTACGCTCAGCTGGTTGATTATTTTGATTCCTTTGCTCATTCTATTTCTTCTTTTTCCTACAGTCAACCCTGAAATACCCATATTGACCACAGTTGTGGCACTTGAAATTCTTGTACTTTTCATTGCTCTGAATTGAGTTATAATTTCCACAATCATCATGATCGTTTTTCTTATTAAGCTTTTCTCTCAAATCACCATTAGACTTTCTCTTTTGCCAATTCCTTTTATTATTGCCTTTTCCTCTCCAAGGTGTAACTTAGAAGTATTTCTTTCCTTTTCTTCAGAGAGTTTTCTATCTTCTTCCATAAGCAAATGATGCATCAGAGTGCGCATATTAAGCATCCTTTTAGAATGACAAAAGGATATTTAAAATTTTTCCTATGAATTTGGCAAAGAGTTTAGAACAATCATGTCCTGCACTTCTTCTTCAAAAAAAAAAGGATAGCCAATATTTTTTACCTCTACTAAAACACAGAGTTTATTGAGATACGCATTAATTGAAGTGCTATCAGACATCTTAGTAGAGAAAAAATGCTTAATAAGATTAAAAACTTTAATAAGAGATACTTCACTAAAATTATGTTCCAGACTACGTATTATTTTTGAAGTATTCTATTCACTCTTAATACAATATTAAACAGGATATAAATAGTTAAAAATACTGTTAGTTACATTGAGAGTATAGATGTTACCAGATCAGTTTTGAAGCGCTACCTGAGAATGCAGAGACGTTCGCATGATGGTAGTCGAGGACAAAGAAACGTGCCTTGCTGGTGTCGTCTTGGTTCCATACACGCCTTGCATCAATCACGAAGCAAGTGGTTTTAGAGAATAAAAAAAATTGCATTGTATCAATCAATGCTCCGTGAATCCTCAAACAATATTGTTTGGACTTTTCTTCATGCTCTTGCATTAGGACGTGACCCGAGGAGGACGATCTGCTGGCCGCGGGCGAGAGTGATGGTGTTGAGTCTCATGGTCAAAAGACTATTGCTTTTTCCTTGGCATACGTCCAAAACATGTCTCTTCCGTCTGTCTTCTTGTGCAGCGCACAAGTCTAGGGCCGTTTGGTTAAACTAAAAAATAGTAATTTATAATTAAAATTATACTGTAAATAGCTAATATTATACTATACTTAAAAATAATTTATTTAACGTAATTAAATTTAAAAAATTAAAAATAGAAAACATATGTTAGCACGCCGACCAAAAACGCCTACTGATTTCCATGCTCGAGACCGACGAATCAAGAACGCACGTTGCCTTGTTCTTCTGTGCGGACGTCATGAATTAAGATTTATTTATTATTTTAAAAAGTTTATAGATTGTTATGTTTTATTATACCATGAAGGAAAAAGTTTCGTTTTTCCTAAAAAAAGAAGTTTGGTGCGTTCAAAGTAAAATAACGTGATGGACCTTTAAGGTTGTTTTTTTTACCAAAGTCCGGTTAGGATTCTTAAATGTTCCAACATAAAAAAAAATAACCGGTGTATATGAGACGGTAACACTATCGAAAATCCCACTGAGCTCGATCTTGAAAATCAAATGGGAAAGCAATGATGACTGCAAATCCGTTGCGGTAAGCCTCTCAATGCTCATGCGCTTGTTATGTTTTAGTGCATATAACTAATGCAAACATGTGATTTTATTATTATTTATTAAGGATAAAAATAAACCCTATCTAACTTATTATCAAGAATAACACATTTTTGCCACACCATAGCTGACGGCGTGGCCAAAAGGTATACTTTTTGGAAATAAGTACTGCATGAAGCCACGTAGACGCTTATGCGTCGATGGATGGGTTCATATCACTAAGAGCATGGCTAGATGGAATGGATCCTGTCACCAACTACAACATAAATTTCAACTAGGATGGGGAGCGGAAGAGCTCGTTCTTATTTGTAACTAAATTGAATGACATGACATAATCTCAATGCTATCGCAAAAGCTAAATTGCACGAATCCTAAAGCGGTACTATTAGTAGCGACTCAGTAGGGACTTGATTAAGTTTATCCTGTGATGTGGCTTAATGACATTCTAGTCGTCGTTGATATCGACTTTATTAAGTACGGACAATATCCAGTTATCTTGCTTGAACGCGCGCATGGTTAACAAGCATGTCTGGCATGTAATTTTGTGGCAGACACTAACACAATTTTAGATGGCAATAACACACAAGATAGTAAACTACCTATGTTGTACATCTATAGATTCGTTCCGCCATACAGGACGCATGCCTTCTCACTGACCTTGTACTTAAGATTGCATCCTTTGTTACTTTAATTTATTCATTTACACAATAGCTATTAAAATTACAGTACCAATATATGTAATGTGGAAGTCATATCTAATAACAATTCACTACTGCAGGGAGTACACAATTTTGATGACGCCGTCAAACAACTGCTTGATCTTTTGCGTGATAGCGATGGTACTGAAGAAGGCAAAACTAAAGCATTCTTCTTTGGAGGCTGGTATGGTCTAGGGGCATCTACTGTTCTTAGAGCTATAGCCGAACTCCTAAAATCCACAGCAAGTGATTCTAGCACAAGAAATCATTTTGGCAAAATTATATCATTTCCACTGCTCTCTGTGGAAAAGCAGAAGGGCGATGCAGAGGGCAATTGCGGAGGAGCTAAACCTTCATCATTTAATGCCCACGTTTGATAAGCAGGATGATGAAGATGATTTCAGAGGGGTTGATGACAGCTCTAGAGCAGAGATACCAAGCATCGGAAGTGTGGTCAACCAGTCTCTAAGAAATGAAAGATTTCTGATGATTTTTCATTATGGACGAGATGAAGAGATTGATCTAGCCGAGTGTGGAGTTCCTGGAGTCGGAACTTTTGGTGAAGGTAAATTATTATGGACAAATCACGGGAGGTTTCAGCTCTCACGCAGAAAACATATATCCAGTTCTGTTAATATATATATGTATATCCGCTCCAACGATTATACATATATCAGTCACAAAGTGCGTCATTTATTGCACAAAGAAGCTGTTGAAGTGATCCGTTACACCGGCATGGATGGCATCGACCCTGCAAAAGTTGTGGATTGCTTCTTGTACTCACTTTTCCTCACAGAACAAGTACGTGGAAACTCTATCAGTGTTGACTATGGTTGGGCTACTCATGCTTGCAACTATTGGATATGTGATGGAATCCTTCAAGGGGACAGAGCCTGGGAGGTTGGCAACGCATTGTATGGAGTGATACGACGGTTGGGATACACTTCAGATGAAGCAAGAATTTTGTATGGATGGATAAAATCCGATAAAGGCTGGAATTCAATCACCAAAGAGAAAATAGGAGCACAGAATATCTCAACTATTCCTGTTAATGCATCGTCCTATTTCATCACATTTGGAGATGCACAGCTAGAGCTACGAAATGATTTGTTTCAACTGGCCAGCAACCTCCGTGTGCTAAAACTCTGCAAGTGCAGCTTTGATTTTTCATCACCTCCTTTCCTCTGCTGTCAAAACCTAAGATTCCTTTGGCTCGACCATTGCACAAACCTATTGGTTCCCATGTCGAAGGCGCAAGTCGAAGGGCCATGTTTCCCAAACCTATTGGTTCTTGATTTACGTTCTACAGATTATCTATTATTGCCCCAGATGATAGAACTGATGACCAATCTCAGGGAGCTAAATACAAAGGGAGTCTCATGGAGGAATACAAGTCATGCATGGAGTAAGCTACAGAACCTTCACAAGCTCCGAGTAACAGAATCTTCAGAACTGATCACAGTGGGCAGTTGCTCTTCCGTAGATATGATAAATCTGGAGCTCCTTGACTTGTCCGGCAACACTCGCATGGAATCTTTGCCTGAAATGTCGTCTGCAAGAAGCCTGAAGATGATTATTCTCGACGGCTGTTCCAGCTTGGAGCACGTCGCACATGAAAGAGCTCCATTGCTCGAGATTTTTAGCTTTGATGGTTATGGCCCAGCAGAGTACTGGACGCATCCCATACAACTGCCAGAAAAAGAATTGCGTCCCAAGTCTCGTGCATCTCAAACTGAAGCCATGGTCAGAAAGATCTCCCTGGAGGGCTGCGATCGACTCCGTAGTATATTCTTGCGTGCATTGCCCAATCTTGAGGAGTTGGACCTCTCGGGCACAGCCATCAAAACACTTGACCTCAGTGCAATGGAAGTCTCGCAGCTCAAGAAACTATTTCTACTGCGCTGTGAGCAACTCCGTAGCCTGCACTGGGATGGAAATAACCCTAAATTAGAAGTGCTACAGGTAGACACTCGGGGAGAAGACAAGACCAATGGTCTGTTGTGGAGAACAGAGAGGTTTGTTGACATCGAGACATATATTACTGTTACAGATGGAAGATTCATTTGGTCAGTCATGAAGACAGTTAGGAACGTCAATAAGATGCACATCCATGTGTCTTCTATGTCACATGGTCATGCTAGCATCACCAAAAGTATTGAGGTTCGCCCCAGCCGAGTGGACGTGGTCCCAACAGGAGCATTGTTTCCGTATAAGGATATTGGCCTTGCAGAGGATGTCACCTGCTCTGCCTTGATGTGGGATTGCCAACAGCTTCACGCTTTGGATGTGCATGTCGAGATTGGTGAAGGAAGCCACAATTTAGAGAGTATGCACGACGATGAAAATTTTATAGAATTCCTTAATTGGAAAGTTCAATCATTGCATGTGCATGACAGTTCCTCAATCACGGCTATCACTCCAAGGGTTGGATTATTTTGGGGGTACCTCGAATGGTGCCATGTTGAGAGGTGCCCCAAGCTGCACACTCTCTTTACTTATAACAAAGAAGGGTTCCTGCCTTGAAGACATTTTCAGCGTGTGATCTCCCGATGGCCCATTGCTTCATTTGGAGCAAAGGAATTTCTACTGAAAGGTGTGATTCCTGCTAGTGGTTTAGTAGCTAGCAATAGCTCCGGTATAGCTTTTCAAGACATGAACGTGGCGTTGCACCAAAAAAAATTGTAAACTTAGCTATGGCCGCACAATAGACCATTACTACCTCTATAGCTATTATAGCTGACCAGGCCAATATACGATATCTTTACTGTATATTCATTTCTTTTCATGGCATGTTTAGAATATGATTTCTATTTATATCAAATTATAAAAATTGATTCTTTTTTATTAAAATAGGTTAGTATAGGAGATTTATTTGACTATCTAGAGTTTTGGATATGTATAGTTTTTAATGTTATATTGGATAGTGTTTCTCTCATTTGATTTATTTGTAATTATTAAATTAAATGTCAATTATTTTATTCATACTTAATAGAAAGTGATGCTTTGCATATGATTTGTGATCCAAATTCTAGGATTATGAGATAATAATATTCAATATCTTAGTTTTAGACTGTCATGGTTCTGTTTTACTAGCCTTTTAGTTTAAACAATTTAGACAACGCTGAAAACTAATTAATAATTTTTGAAAGAAATCGCTATGCAGTGTAGCTTCCACGAGCCGCTATTGCTTTTCTTTTTGCCAAGTCTCTCCATGATGCCGTCATAATCATGATTTATATCCTTGGTTCCTCTCACAGCTTTGACAACCTACAACATATATACCTGCACAATTGCCCCAGGCTGGTGTTCGTCCTCCCCATTTCCTTCAACTTGCCAAGCTTGGAGACCCTCCAGATCGAATACTGTGGTAATCTCAAACATGTTTTCCCATTTGACGACGAGATGAACCTTCAAAAAATAGTATCTGGTGTCACATTCACCAAACTGAAGCACATCAAGCTACAGCATCTCCACAAGCTGGAGCAGATATGCGAGGTTAGATTGACCGTGCCGGCATTGAAGACGATAAGCCTCAGGGACTGCTGGGGCCTAAGACGCCTACCAGCTGTCGAACGTCGAGGTCCTAAGCCAGTCGTGGACTGCGAGAAGGACTGGTGGGATAGGCTCGAGTGGGATGGATTGGATGCCAGCCATGACCCGTCGCTCTTCGAAACACGCCACTCGGCTTACTACAAGAAGACCATCCCAAGGGGCTCCCTTCTGAGGTTCGTTGTGCATGGATTTCTTGTATGCATATGTCATGGGCGTAGACCCAAAGCCTAACCGGTTCATTATTAAAAATTTAGAGATTAGTTTCTATCTATTACAGATATGATATTAGTTTCTCTTTGTTAGAGATATTATTAAGATTAGATTCTATCTATTAGGGAGAACCATCTATATGAAGGGAGTTGTCACATGCTATTGGAAGCAATAAATAAATTATTCTCATCTATAGTCTCTGTCCCTCTATGCCGACGCCGCCCGGCCATTCTCTCGGCGTTGTTTACCCCTTATGAACTAAGGTTTATAATAACTTGGTATCAGAGCCAACACATGGCTTTTGCTGTCGAGTTATCATGTGACAATATCATTGCTGATTATGAAGAAATCATCGCTGGACTCAAGACATAGATAGCACGGTGATCAAGATGTTCATAGCAAAGGAGAAGGCACAAGCAGTTGGCTCGGTGTCAACATCATGAGAGCATTCACATCCCGCCAAAGTCTCCACCACAAGGAAATCTCCTGATTGTGATGATGGTGCCACCACGGCGCTCTGCTCTGCCTCCGCCATCATCGCCAACGCCGGTGTCGTGCTATCAAATAAGATGGACGATGAGCTCTCCCGTAGCCCCAGTCGCGCTAGATTTCACTGTCGGATCCATAGAATCAAGGCTTCCTCGTGGCCGCTTGCTCGAATCTGGGCTTCCCGCCTGCTGGCGCCGTCGCCTTTCCTCCAAGAAGTCCGCCGAACTGGGCCGCCCTCTCTGGGCTGGCACGGCCCTCTACGTCGACGTCGTCTGGCTATCTTCTCGGCAGTGTTTACCTCTATGAACTAAGCATCATAACAATTTGGTATCAGAGCGCTCCACGCCTGCCTCACCATCGAGCGTGCGGTAGACCAAGCCACCCTCGTCGTGCCCGTCCGCACCGCTACCATCCAGGTCTGCACTGGATCTGGTGTCGCCACCTCGCCTCGAGTTCTTCCCCGACACTGGGCTCTTCACTGACGCCGCCTCTTACCAGACCCCAACGCTAGATCGACGCTGCCTCTCGCCAGGCCCCGACCAGTGGATTTGGCGACCGCCGCCTCTGAACGCTCTCCACTTGCTACCGACCACCAAGGAGCCGGAGCTGGTGGGGAGCCAGAGCCTATGTCGTCGGGGAACCGACGCAGCATCGCCTCTGCATTCGTCGACATGTACCATGCCTCACACATCTATGGCAATAAATAGGAAACAGAGGAGCTAAAAAATGAAAAGGGAAAAAAGTATTTTGCAAGTACCATTTAATCAAATGCGCTACACTTCATTGACGCGAAACTGCAATCATGGCCACCGCCTAGCAGCTCGAGAATGAGCTGCCTATCCGGGAGGGGTGTAATGTCATAGGCGTGGGCTTAGGACCCAACCGGTTCATTATTAGCAAGTTAGAGATTAGTTTCTATCTATTAGAGATATAATATTAGTTTCAATTTGTTAGAGATATAATTGAGATTAGATTCTATCTATTAGGAGGAGCCTATCTATATAAAAAGGGATGTCGTATGCTATTAGAAGTAAGTAAAAAATAACAAAGTCATTCTCATCTATAATCTATCTCTCCCTCTACGTCGACGCCGCTCAGCTATCCTTTCGGCGGTGTTTATCTTTTGTGAGCTAAGATTCATAATAGCATATAGGTAGATTGAGCGAGTGTGATTAATTTTCTATCAAAGTAACCTTTTCAATTTTCGTTCTTCATTTCTTAGGTAATTTGTTGTGCTGTTCTGGTGTGTCTTGTTCTGCAATGGAACGGAGGAGGTTGGCTTACATGAAGCATCAGTTTACTGCTGCTACGAGTTCTCTTGCAGCTCTGAAGTGTTTGCCATTAGCTATGTGTTTGCAAGTGTGTTTGTGCTCTACAGTATGGCGCGCGTGCAAGTTAAGTTGCTACTTGCACAACGAATAAATGGTGTGTTTTCTTTTCACCGAGCTACCTGATTTGGGTATGCTTGAACTGGTGTGTGTGTGCTAGCTTTCTCCAGCCTGCAGGTGTGGTATTCACAATGGAGCTAGTTTATGTTGATTTGTGGTGTTTGGAATAAGGAGGTGTGCCTGTGTGCACAAACCTAATGATTTATGTGTGATTGATGAACCATATATAAATGCACCCTGTGTTTGGTTGATATAACAACATATATTACTATGATGAGTTGTGGTGTGTTTCGCAATCATACAAGTTTGAGCGGATGAACTGGTGTTGTTGCCTCTACTATTAATATGTTGAACTAGATTCCCATCATTTCAATATTATATTTCTGCCGAGTTTCTCTAGTAGTTCTCATATGGCTGAACTGTTTTAATTGATACTTAAAAACAAAGCAGTTCTTAGAGATAAATCGCCATTCCTATTCCCTGCTGCAGATATTATACATATACGATGAATCTGACTATACGAGCTGTGCTCATGGGTGGAAGATATATAGAATTGGATTCGGCTTAGAGGATTCAGTTAGGGGCTAATCAATATAAAAGATAGCCACACCGTTTGCAAAGAAATCAAGAAAAGAAGTGTTTTTCCTTTTCTTCATCCTGCGCATCTATTCAGTGCAAACTAACATTCCATATGTCTATCGAGCTTGCTAGACTCTGCATTTATCTTGGTTTTGGGTGTAAAGGTTAAAAACCGAGTGTGAACCCCACACAAACGTAGAAATTCACTTGAAAACCAGAGCGCTAATGCTAAAGGAAAAAACAGAACTTACTTGTGGAGTGGGTTTCCCGCCTTTAATTTCAGAAGTTGTTTATATTGCGCGAAGTTTGAAAACTTAATACAATACGCGCTTCAAACTACAAGATGCAGGTACACATGATTAATTAACACATTTGATACAATGACAGATCGTATCTTGTTAAGTTGAATAATTGATAAACAGATCGTATCTCGTTAATTCCGATGATTGATATCTATAAAAAAATAAATATGCAGTTCTATTAGTCCAAACTTACGGTGTTGGGAGTTGTGACAACACATATGGCGGTATCGGGCCTTTCTTTTTCAGGTCAGTTACCTTGTTGAGGAAAGATGAGTTTTCCTTGGTTAATCAAAACACGCTTGAAGGATTTGCAGTGGGTCGCCGCGGCTGACAATAAGAATTGCAAAGCTGCATGGAATCAAACATATAAGACAAACTCCAGCACGACAGAGGAAGTATGGGTTAATCAATGTTAAGCTGCATCTTGATACAGAACAATGTTGTGCATGTCTGCTATAATATTGCTATTCGGCCAAAAGAATGCAAATTTACGAGTCTTGCGTCAAAGCTTCTAAATGAACTTTTAGAACTTCACCATCCTAGACTCCTATAGTTGATAGCTTGCCAAGGCACTGGTCCATCAAGATTCTGTATTTATCTATGGTGCGCAGAATATGTAAGGTAATCATTTGAATTTGTCCCTCTGTGTAATTGTCATGTTCGGACATTACTATGTGTGCCGCAGCCGCCGTGGCGTGCAACCGGCCGCGAGCAACCAAGGAAGCATGGCACAGCAAGCAGCGGAGGCAAGCATGCCAGATAGGGAACAGTCCGTCGAACGGATGGATCAAGAATCCAAAACTGAATTGGATTAGTTGATGTAGGATGGTATGGCATAATTAGAGAGGGTGAATGATTGCCTTCGCTTTTTGAACCTAAAACCAAAAACTCAAAGCAGAAATAAAGCAATCTAAATTATCAGATGTAGATTTCGACTGGTCGCTACGATCGCTTTTGCACGTAGTCAAAATCTCCCTCCGTTTGAAAAAGCTTCGATCGCTCAAACGAGTACAAGCCAAAGACAACACCGTGCTCATAGCACGCCGGCGAGAACGCGAAAAGCAATGCCCAGGAAAACACACCGCCGATGAGCTTTTCTTGTAATTGATCTGATCTATTATTTCAGTATCATGTCTGTGGTTACAAAGCGCCCTCACAGCACCCCTAAAGCTCTAGTACAAAAAGCCCCCTGAAAGGTATGGCTAAAACCTTAGTCTACCTCTACTTTTATATGCTAAATCCCTAAACCGTGTCCTTATCAAACTGGACACGCAATCATATCTCTTTCTCAAATCAAGGGGCCTGAAACCATTCCTAACACGAGTTTTACCAAACTCTCAATCTTCCCTGTTACGGACTCCATCCATAACTCCTAACATAACACGTGATGAAGCCTCCAAGATCACACCTCCTGTACTTCATCACGCATCATCCATCTCGCATGTCGAAGCCTCCAGGACCACACCGCTCATAGCTTCTCCATGCATCACCATCACGTGTCGAAGCCTCCAGACTGCACCGCCTCGTAGTTTCTCCACCAATCACCACCTTTGATCTCCACATATGTTAGCTCGAACACCTCACGTGACATCCTCGACTGTCTGGACCTCATATCTCCCCATCCTAGTTCTGGTCCTCGTCGTCACTGACCGTGATCGTCTCCACGCTCACTGCACATGCAAAGACTAAAGAAACATCTTTTCGGCACAAGTTCTTCATAATATAACTGACATCGGCACACACACGTAGACGATAATATCAGCCAACCATCAACATAAACCAAATCATCCACAACCATCATTTCCATCGCTATCCAAAACATCATTCACTACGACCACTAGCTCAACGAGTACTCAAAAACTTGAAGTACTCAGAAAATACCATCACTCCGCTCAAAACACTAAGGAATAACAAGCATCGCTACCAACCAGAACCATCGAGTACCGATCACTATGACTAAGAAACAAATTGCCAAGTCTACGACTACCGATCATCAACAAATCAAGTACTGAGCCCTTCTAACTATCGAGTACCATGATCATCTGACCACCATGCACCTGTAGTCATCCCTCTGTCATCCCTCTGGCCTAAACATGAGTACTCAAAGTACTCAAAGATCACAAGAATTAAAGCACTCGTACTGATCCTAAGTCTAAGACCACTGACCAGATAGGTGTACAACCATCGACCAAGAAAATTTATGACTCATCGATTAGTAAAGTCTACGACCATTGATCACAAAATCTATGACTATCGATCACAAAGTCATCGAATATCATCTAGTAAAATCTCAGACTATCTAGTACCGACCAGTTACTGCAGCTTCAACCATGGAAAGAATTGTAGCTATGATTACTTCCTATGGTCATTCTATCATGGTCGAAGTCGAATGTGATCGAAGCAGGACGTGGTTGAAATCCATCGTGGTCGGAAAGATCATAGTCGAAGTACCATAGTCAAAAAAGATGTTCGATGTTCCGATGGTACTCAAACGTCGTCTGATACATCTATGCTACTCAAAAACTGTACGGTGCGCTAATGGTACTCGGACACCATCTGATGTATCTGTGCTACTCGGAAACCGTCTGATCTTCCGATGGCACTTGTTGTGGGGGTGGCCCAATCCCCCGTGACTAGGCCTTGCAACTGGATCAATATGTAATAGACCTAATAGTATAGAGGAATGTACCAATGTACTCTCATCCTTTGTAAGTACTAAGGGGTAGGATGGGAAATTCTCATCCTACCCCACTCATATATATAAACCCCTAGGAGGGGCAGGAGGAAGGGCATCGTTTCATTCTTACTGACCAACCCTTCCATACGATCCCTGTGTTGGCTCTTCTCTCCTTCCACTAGTCCCCTTCTTTACTGTTTGGCCAGTAGCCACAACAGATGACGCCGTCCGTGGGGAGCGGATGAAAAGTCATTTAAGGAGCTAAAAGCTGTTCTTGGGAGCATACTGCTTCATTCATGGCATCTATACCATCTTGTGGGCCATCAGCAACAGATAAGTAGTTTGCTCGCTAAAAATTTAAACATCCTGACTATATAGGTGTATGGGCTTCTTATCGCCAATGATAAGAAGCTACATTTGAAATGCATCGAGATAACCACCGCTGGGGAGACCTCGCCGAGCTTCCACAAAGAGCAAGGAACGCCAACAACCATATGCATGCACTCAAGTATCCATCCATGCATGCGCTGAAGTATCCATCCATGCATGCGCTCGAAGTATCCATCCATGCATGCGCTCGAAGTATCCATCCATGCATGCACACGAACTCCGATCCACATATGCATGCAAGAAGTATCCATCCATACATGCACGAACTCGCGAAGTGGCGCACCATCCATCCTCCGCTACCCGACTCGCCTCGCTTTCGGCGTCGCGACTTGGGCCCCGACTCCGCGTGACGGACTTGGCACGGGCTCCAGCTTCATCGCTTCTACGCGCACGGCCTCACCACGCCCGCCGGATGCCCCGCCTCCGTCAAGCATCCAAGTCACAACCTTCGCAGACGAGGTCTCCGTGCCGCCTCCACGTCGCAGCCTCCCCGCGATCGAAGCCTTCACGCCGAGCAGGGCATACCGGTGGTCGCCACGCTTGGGATGGTGACGATGGCCCCACCTCTGCGATGGCATACTCGACATTCGTCTCCGCTTCATGGGCATCGTGGAGTCGCTGAGCTTCACCGACCACGGCTCCACCCTCGCACCGTGACCACGACCACAGCAGAGCAAGGAATGTCAACTATATGCATCCACTTTTGCATGCATTACTTGATGCCTCAATGGCTCAATGGCTGAATAGTACGTGCATGCAATTATACACGTAGCGGCCGCCGGTCCATGTGTGCATGCGTGCATGCATGGTCGCAACTCCATGCGTAAGCATGCGTGCATGCATGGATGGTGTGTGTACTTCGCGCAAGTAATGTCGAGCTTCCGCGTCGAGTCTCCGGGCGTGTCGAGCCTCCGTACCGAGCCTCCGCGAGTCTCCGCACGATGTAGAGCCTTCGCGTCAAGCCTCCACGTGTCGAGCCTCCACGCCAAGCCTCCCCACGATGTCGAGCCTCCGCTTTTGCGGTCTCTACGCTGAGTCTCCATTGATCCTCCACTCCAACGGCCTCTACCTCGACGCCTCCGGCTTCATGCTGCGTGTCCGCCGCCGCCCAAGACGCTCCGGGTTTCATGTTCGGGCTTCATGCTGCACGGTCCGCCCCATGCCGCACGATTCGAGTCGGCCGACCCCACGCACCTTTGCCTCGGCTCGGAAGACTTCGCCGCCTACCGTGCCACTTCGCCTCGGCTCGGAAGTCTTTGCCGGCCTCGCCTCGCTCCGCGACAACCTCGTCGGCCTCGCCAACTCCGTGATGACTTCACCGCCCGCCGGTGCCGCCGCCTCGGCTCGCGAAGTCTTCGCCGCCTCGCCGCCCATGGCGACTTCGCCGCCTTCGCCGACGCGTCCCTCCGCATCCGCCCGTGCTCACACCTAAGAAGCACCGATACTCGGTGAACTGCTATACCGTGTCCGATATGTATCCGATACGGTGATACGTTCGATCGCGCAATACGGTATCGGCGGAGTATCGGTGAATTTCGGTCGAAAAAGGAAAAATACTCCGATACGGTACCGATACGCTGCGATACGTCGGCCCAATTAAATTCGACCCATGAAGAAGTCACCCAAAGGCCCAATAGAGACAGCCGATCCCCACCATGACCTACATCCGAAGTGCCGAACCCCGCCACAACCAAACCCCACCCCGGATGCGCAGCGAAAGACAAGAAGCCGCCCGCCGCCGCCGGCTCGGGAGATCCACTGCGCGCCGCCGCCGCCGCTCGGAGAGATTCACTAACGTCGTCGCCATCGCCGCCGCCAGCTCGGAAGATCCGCCGCGCGTCGCCATCGCCAACTGGGAAGTCCTCCGTGCTCACGCCGCTGTTATCGCCGCCGCCGCCGCCACTCGGGAAGATCCGCCGTGCCGCCGCCAACTTGGGAAGTCCTCCGCTCACGCCGCCGCCGCGCCGCCACCGCGCCGCCGCCCGCCGCTTATCGCCGCATCGCTCACTCGTGTAAACAGAGAATGAGGTAATATTTATTCAGCCGAGAATTGTTTTGAGTGGCACTGGCAGAAGCTGAAATTTTAATTATTGTTTGTAACATTTGCTCATTTAATTATTTGTACCATGAATATATGACAATACTATCATATAAAATTTTAATGTGAGATCTTTACATTTTGTGCTGAATTATTTTGTAATATATTTTTAATAGAGATGGCAAGTGAAAGTACTCCAAGTTGAGGGAGGGCAATGAGCATCCAAGTTGAAGTAGTCAAATATTAGTTTAATTCAGTCAAATTTAGCCTTGTGTCTCCCCATTTGCAAGTTGTAATCTATTATTATCTTTTATCAACTATCAACCTATGCTATGTTATGTTGTATACCTTAGAATGTGACTTATTTGGCTAATTCTTCATGATCCGTTATTTAGTTATTCAATGTTCACTAATGCTTTTTTGCTACTTTTTTTTGCCAAGTGGTGTGTTACTTAAACTTTTCGTTTTTCATATATATTATATATATATATTGCCGTATCGTCGTATCCTTATTTTTCAAAAATTTTGTATCGCCGTATCGTCGTACCTGTATCGTCGTACCCGTATCGTGTATGGGGGCATCCTTGGCTCACACCTCCGCATGCTGCTGGGCTCCGCTCGTTGGCAGCGAGGCGCATGCACGTATCCATGCATACATGCCTGTGTTTATTGGCAGCAAGGCGCATGCACGTACGTACCCATGCATGCACGCATGTATTGATTGGCAGCAAGGCGCATGAAAGTATCCATACATGCATGCATGTGTTGATAGGACAAACACCAACGAGGTCTGCACCGAGCTGGGCCATGGGCACCACATGGCGAGGTCTACTCCGACCTTGATGAAGGCCCGGCCTCCGCAATGGCGCCCTCGGACATCGCTTCGCCAGAGTCCACGACTCCGCGTCCTCTGCGCCTTCGTGTCAAGCGCTGTCTCTGTGCGTCCTCGGCCTTCGCTTCGCCGGAGTCTGAGCAGGCCACAGCGACTGACGCAGTGGCTTCGCCTCCACGACTTCGTCGGCCTCCGCTCGGGCCCACGATGACTTCATCGGTCTTCGACTCGGCTTTGGAACGACTTCGCTGGCCTTCGCTCGGCATCTGGATGACTTCGCCGTCCTTCGCCTTGGCTCCAGGAAGACCTCGCTAGCCCTCGCTTAGCACTTCTGCGTCGGCGAGGTCTTCCGCTCAAGCGACATCGGCTTCCATAGTTCAATTCACACCGGATACCAGCGCGCTATGGTAAACTATCCGCTCATCTGCCCTCCATTCGTACGCTAGCTACTTTGTCTTCAATGCCGCATGCATGCAAGGAAGCAGCCACTTACAAAACTAACAAAAGAGTAGCATCATTTAATGCATTGAGCTTTGCGTCGCACTGCATGCTTTCGAGCAGCTCGGTGTGGTTGCCTGGTTGGTCTGTGCCAATTAATGCCTTGGATTTCGCCTCAGTTTTCTAAAAAAAATCGCACGAGGGTCTCGTATCTCCATGTGTATTTTATGAAGTATAAATTAGAGCGTACGAGTTTTACTGTACTTTACGGAATATAAATAAGATTCTGCAAACTTTAGGATTTAATTTGAATAAGCGCGCTAAGCAATGATGGCGTAGAAACTCACAACTGTGGACATTTCTCGTTCTGCTCATAAGGCAAGGAAAGATATTTGTACACAAAAGATTCTGGTGTCAGTATCTACATAGTGTGTACTAAGCCTTGGTAGGTGCTTGAGTGAAGTTCGGAAATGAGACAAACTGACAAAAGTGATTCATTCAATTTCGGGCTAAGCCATAACCCTTGCCAATCCATTACTGAACACCACTGGGACATGTGTGCTAGTGCCGTATACTTCTATGCCAAATACTCAATATCCCCACTAATCATTCCTTTATCCTTGTATAAGGAACATTTGTGCTCAGAGAGTAAAGAAGAAACTATTGCTTTTTAAATAGTTTCCTACAAATATTCGTACAATATTTACAGGAATAACAACATCACTGTAACCATATATCATATACATATAAAATATTGTGTTTTCATGTCAGTTTCTGCAGCAACTAGCAATGTGATGGTCACATACAAAATGTAAAACAGAGTGCTATCAAAATGGCAGAAGTACCACAAAACATTGAAGCTGTAAGTCTTGATGAACTATTTCATATGATCTGAACCTAGCATGCCCGCAGAGAACTAGCAATGGATGAACTTTCAACTTCTGATGCACAGAAGCAAATCACAGGAAAAATATTGCTCCAAAGGAACAGCCAAGATAAACTGATGGGAAATTATTTGAGTGGTTTATATGTCTGGTTGGAGTTGATTGCCACATTTGTGAAAACATGAAACCACATATTATTTGTTAAAATACGTCTTAAATTTTATCTTTGCAAGAAATTCATCGGGTGCAAGAAATTTCACCTTCAAGAAATTTCAAGAAAAATTTGAAAAAACAGAAAAAAGAATAGAATTAATGATCCCCATCTGGTGGAAGGATTTTCAAAATCACTACATGCAGCCCAAAATTTGAACAAGTCGAAAATTGTAACAAAGCACTACACAAATGGCGGCACAAAATAGAACAGATTACAACACAAAATCGTAGAAAAAATTGGAGCAACTTGCTTTCACCTCTGTTCCATGCCATGATGTTCCACTGCGATCTTATGCATGTGGACATATGGAATAGCCACTGTATTTATTTGTACTTTTCACTGCTAGATTTTTCTAATTCCTTCAGGCTATTATTCATAAACTTTGCCATAAGGTCACAACTCTGATAACTAATAATATTTATGTATTTCTTAGTTAATTGTGACCATGATCGATTTTCATCTATATTTTTACTGTATGTACTAGCATGATCCTAATGCAGAATATATAAAAAGATCTGAATTTGTATATTCGAGCCTCAACAAAATTGGAGCAACTTGTTTTCGCCTCCGTTTCATGCCATGATGCCAGATCTTGCGCACGTCGAGAGGGGGTACGGTGTTACCTCCTTGTCCGGCAGCGTTGACGCCACGTCCTCGCCAAACCACGCCGAGGTTCGCCTTCGACATCAACGGCAGCAGCGTTGATCGGGTGAGGCCGGATCCATGCTCCGATCGAATTTAAGTTAAGAAACCTCTTAAGATGAACTGTGTGTAGTGTACCATGCAGCGTACATGCACATAGATCTTGAACTAAATGCATAAGAACGGTATTTAATTTCATTGAAGAAGAAGAATTACAACACCGTTCAAATTATACCAAACCACACCACATATGCGAAAAACCTATCTGGACACCAAACACCAAAACATGCACATGGATCACAAGCCGTCCTCGGCTCAAGCCTAACTGAACCTGGCAAACCCAATCTCCCCTGCCAAATCCGATGTCTAGTGATTATGATCATCTTGTGGCCTCATGAGAATTTCTTTTGCAGGCAGCTGTGCAACTTCGTGATCATGATCATCTTGTGGCCTCATGGAACATCATATGAGTTGCTTTCACAGAAGGAGAGTTTATCAAACTGTGGATTCCTTTTCAATTAGGAGTTAATAAGCATGTTTATCGTACTCGATGAAATTTCTTTAGTTAAATTTCTTGACATGTAAATGGATCCGATCCAGATGCAACTATAAGCATTAATCTAAGTCTAAACATGAATCAAAAGCCTTAATCCTAGATCAAACAAGAACACCTAGCTAAATACTTAGAGTGGAAGCGTGATTGACATATCCGAAGTCGGAGAAGCCATGAGGGGTGGTCGGCGCTCGGTGAAGCAGAGGTGGCTGGCGGCGTGAGGCGGCGACAGTAGCCGTGGACGGAGACGAAGAGGGCTTCGGTCTTCGTTCACCTTAGCGCCGTCAATAGATCGGGTCTGTTAGGGTTTGTGAGGTCTGGAACAACTCGTAACCAAGCCTTGCCGAAACCCTAAGTTCTTTATATGGCGCTAGGTGACCGGGACCGAAACCAAACGGGGTCGATTACCACCTCCGATCAAGACACGAGGTGGAGACGGAGTCTCCCTGAAATCTCGAGGTTGTTAGCCGAGATCAACCCAACATTCTCCCCTTTGATCGTAAGGCTAACATCATAAGCCCATCCTCGATAAAATAGCATACCAAGGCAATGTGTTGGATAGCCAATGAATTGTCATACAACCCCAGTACCTATAGTGTATTGTTTCATCTTGAAATGGATATTCATTATACTTAATGGGAGTTAGTTTGCTTTAAGGTCTTTTTATCCAGAATCAGAGGCTTTCCCATAAACCCATGCCGGCAACATGATCACGAAAAATATTGGGTGGTAAGTCTTTAGTAAGCGAATCCGCAAGCATTAACTTAGTACTAATATGCTTGATACTTATGGTTTGATCCTGGATTCTATCTTTCACAACATGATACTTAATGTCAATGTGTTTGGCAGTACCACTTGACTTGTTGTTATTTGCATAAAAGATTGTGGGTTCATTATCGTAGTATAAAGTGAGTGGTTAGAAATGTTGTCTACCACTTTAAGTCCCGGGATACAGTTCTTAAGCCATACAACCTGCCCAGTAGCCTCAAAATATGCTACAAACTCAGCTTGTATCGTTGAAAATACCGTAAGGGTTTGTTTGGAGCTTTTTCACGAGATAGCTCCTCCAGCGAGTGTGAAGATATAACCTGACGTGGATTTCTTAGTATCAACACATCCCGCAAAATCTGAATCTGAATAACCAATAACTTCAAGGTTATCAGAAAACTTATATGTGAGAATGAAATGCTTAGTAGCTTGCATATAACGCAAACCTTTCTTAACGGACTTCCAGTGGTCCGATCCTGAATTTGACTAATATCTGCCAAGCATCCCGGTTACAAAAGCTAAATCAGGGCGTGTACATATTTAAGCATACATAATGCTTCCGACAGCTGAATCATAAGGAACCAACTTCATCTGATCAGTTTCATATTGGTTCCTTGGACATTGAAATGTCCCAAACTTATCGCCCTTAACAATAGGAGCAGGCAAGCCAGAGCACTTATGCATATTGTATCTCTTCAGTACTCTATCAATGTATGCCTTCTGAGATAATCCTAATATTTCTTTTGACATATCTCTGTGAATTTCAATGCCAAGAACATAAGAGGCATCACCGAGATCCTTCATATCAAAATTAGATGAAAGAAATCTCTTGGTCTCAAACAGTATGTCCTTATCGCTGCTGGCCAATAAGATATCATCTACATAAAGTACTAAGATGGTGAATTTACTCCCCTTGAACTTAACATATATGCAGTTATCAACTTCATTTTCCTTAAAACCAAAACTCCTTATGATCTTATCAAATTTGAGGTACCACTGCCTCGACGCTTGTTTTAAGCCATAAATGGATTTCTTAAGTCGACATCCCATATGCTCCTTGCTTTCCACGACAAAACCTTCCGGTTGAGCCATGTAAACATTCTCTTGCAAGTCGCCATTAAGAAATGCCGTCTTAACATCCATCTGATGCAGCTCTAAATCATAATGAGCTATAAGTGTCATAACAATTCTAAATGAATCTTTAGTTGAGACAGGAGAAAATGTGTCATTATAGTCAATCACCTCTCTTTGTGAGAAGCCTTTTGCTACAAGCCTTGCTTTGAACCTTTCGATATTTCCCTTAGAGTCATGCTTGGTTTTGTAGACCCATTTACAACCTACTATTTTGACCCCGTCAGAAATTTCTACTAAGTCTCATACATCATTAGTGCTCATAGACTTTAGCTCATCCTCCATGGCTTCAAGCCATTTAGAAGAATGTTCACTCATTATGGCCTCCTTATAAGAGATGGGATCATCTACCTTCCCTATATCATTAATATTCTCATTCATATAAACAACATAATCATTTGGGATGACAGATCTTCTCTCCCGCTGTGATCTTCTAATAGGTTCAGCTGTTATTTTAGGAGACTGTTGAGGTTCATCATTAGGTGTAACATTACGAATTTCAGATACCTCAACAGTGGGTGCAACAATAATATTCTCTACTATAGGTGCAACCTCTTGAGGCACAGGAATAAAAGTCTCTGGGATGAGCGGTGAAGGAACATAAACCCGCTTCTCCTCAAGATCTATTTTCTTGGGCTCCAAGTCCTCGTTATTTTCTAATAACACAGCGTGCCTTGTTTTTACAAACTTAGTTATCCTGTCAGGACAATAAAAACGATACCCCTTGGATCTCTCAGGGTACCAAATAAAATGGCAACTTACTGTCTTAGGTCTAATTTCCCAATGTGTGGATTAAATAATTTAGCTTCAGCACGACAACCCCACACTCGTAAATATTTCATACTCGGTTTCCTCCCAGTCCATAATACATAAGGTGTTTTGGATACAGATTTACTGGGAACCCGATTAAGAATATGTGCGGTTGTCTTTAGTGCTTCTATCCACAAGCCAATTGGTAAACTAGAATGGCTAAGCATGCTCTGTACCGTGTCCATAAGTGTGCGGTTGCGTCTCTCAGCTACACCATTCTGCTGAGGTTCACCCGGCATAGAATACTGGGCAACAATGCCATTTTTCTGAAGGAACTTAGCGAAAGGGCCAGGAATTTGCCCATAAGTGGCATGTCTTCCATAATATTCTTCCCTATGGTCCGATCTTACCACTTTAATTCTTAGGTTGTGCTGATTTTCAACTTTAGCCTTAAATATCTTAAATTTGTCAAGTGATTCAGATCGGTCTTTAATGGGAAAGATATAACCATAACGGGAGAAATCATCAGTGAATGTGATGAATGAATCAAAACCATCCATTGATGTCATAGGAAAAGGACCACAAATATCAGTATGAATTAATTCTAAGAGTCCTTTGCTGCGAGTGACTCCCTTCTTTATTTGCTTTACATATTTTCCTTTAATGCAATCAATGCAGTGGTCTGAGTCAGAAAAATATAAAGGGTGAATAATTTCTTCTTTAATGAGACACTCCATTCTCCCCCTCGAAATGTGGCCTAAACGACAGTGCCACAGTTTCGAAGAAGTCTCATTATTCTTTTTACACTTAGCATTACACACGTTGAAAGATACAGGAGATTCATTAAGGGAAAATATATAGAGCTTGTCTTATCTAAAGGCAAGACCAACATCATTTGAATTAAACTTAATAATGCATTTATTATCACCAAAAATATATTTAAAACCTTCATCGTCCAGTAAAGAAACTGAAATCAAATTTCTCCTGATGGAAGGAACATAAACTACATTATTAAGACGAAGTATGAAGCCGCTGTCTAAATCTAATGAAACAGATCCAACTGATTCTACTTCGGCTTCCTTTCCATCCGCGACTTTAAGACTTCGCTCCCCCTTTCTTAGTGTTTTCGTGGTAAGGAATCCCCGTAAAGAGTTGGTAACGTGCACAGTTGCACCTGAGTCAATCCACCATGAACTAAGAGAAAAATCAGCATAAAGAGTTTCATCAATAAACGTTATTGTATCATTACCCCTTTTGGTGAGCCACTTTAGAAAACCTACACAATCCTTTTGGAAATGCCCTAGCTGCTTGCAGAAGTGACATTCTCCCCCTTTAGGTACTCCAGCGGGAGCAACATGAGGCTTAGGTGCATTGTGCACTTTAGGCCCCGACTTATCTGAGTTAGGGGAGAACTGCAGCTTCTACGTGGATTTGGAGTCTCCTTGGAACTTCCTTTTGTTAGAGCCACCAACATGAAGAGCAAAATCTTTCTTTTCTATCCTTATTCTCTCTTCCTCCTGGACACACATGGCGATCAAATCGCTCATGTTCCATTTTTCTTTCTGAGTATTGTAATTAATCTTAAATGCTGTGTACTCAGAAGGAAGAGAAGACGTAATAAAATGAACTAGGAAACCATCAGATATCGCCATGTCCATGCCCTTGAGTTTTTCTGCCATATCGGTCATCATCATGATATACTCTCTTATGCTGCTGGACCCATCATACTTAGTGGTTAAGAGCCTCTGAATCAAAGTATTGGCATAAACTTTAGTGGAGCCTTTAAATTTCTCCTCGATTGAAGCCAAGTACTTCGTAGCATTTTCGGAATCGGGGATTGCTCCCCTAATCCCGACTGAAATAGAGGTCTTCATAATCATTAGTGATAAGCAGTTAGACCGCTCCTATTTTTCAACATTAGCCTCATAAATTTTCTTTTTCTCAGCATAATTCTCCTCACTTTCGGTGGGGGGAACAGGAACGGCTACCCTTAAGGCATAGTCAAGGTCCAAAACACCAAGGACAACATGAATTCGTTCTTTCCACGTGGGAAAACTGCTCCCCGTGAGCTGCTCAATGTTATCAATTTTGGCGGCAACGTTTCATGCATTAAGTGCTGAATTTCAAAATATAGGGCAAAAATTAGAAATATCATAAAGATATATTGCATATAATTAACCCTACGTTGGTCTGATTAATAACATGTCAAAAATTACAGTTCTAATTCATATCACCGTTGGGCAGAAAAATGAAAAAGAACTTAATAATTTTATATGGTGACACATGATTACAAACAACGTTGGTCATAATGTAATCATATGCACACATAATGCCAAAAATACATAAAATCTCTAATTAAAATATCTCGTTGGTTCAATTTTAATCAGAGATAAAACATAATAATATGGTAATGATACATCGTAATTTGGGCCATTGAAAATAACTAAAATAGTGCACAAAAGATAAACTAAAGCAAAAGGAAATGCACTGAAAAAGAAAATTAAAAGTATTGCTGAAAAACTGGCCCCAAAGGAAATTCGGCAAAAAAAATATGCTCACGGCCCACAAAAATTCGCGCACAAGAAAAAAAAATCCCGCACAGGCCCAAATCACGCGCGTGGCTTGAAAAACCGTGCACGGCCAACAAATCCCGTGCATGGCCCAAAATACGGGCGTGGCCCACCACACGCCGCATGGCCCAGCCAAATCATGTCTCACGTGTGCACGCCATCGGATTTTGATCCGACGGCCGAGAACCACAGCCGGCCCGGAAAATGCCTTGGCCCGAAGAACGATCACCGTCGGATCCCATCCGACGATCCAGCGCGTGCGGCAGCCGAGACAAAAGGGCGGAACCCTAACCCTAAACGCCATTCGCACCGGATCCACCCTAAAAACACGGGTCGGGCGACGGCGCTCACATCAAGCAAGGCGGCGTCGGCGGCGGCGGAGGCGGCACAAGGCACAAACAAATCGGTGGCGGCTCTCGTGCAACGCTGACGACGGCAGCAAGCGGCGGCGGCGCATGCATCGGCGCCCGAGACCGGAGATCTAATTTTCGCCGCCTCAAAACCGTAAGTTCCCACGATCCAAAAAATTTGATTTGGGTTTTAGGGTTCGGTGGAGGATTTTGGGGTTTTATTAGGGTTTTTTAAAAAATTTCCTAAGTCCCCTCCATCTAAATTGTAAACTGAGCCACCGATTTTAGATCTGAAAAATTTTATTAATGAATCTGAGTTCGGTTAGAATAATTAGGGTTCACGATAAGCTAGGGTTGCTCTGATACCAAATATAAGCATTAATCTAAGTATAAACATGAATCAAAAGCCTTAACCCTAGATCAAGCAAGAACACCTAGCTAAATACTTAGAGCAGAAGCGTGATTGACATACCCGAAGTCGGAGAAGCCATGAGGGGTGGTCGGCGCTCGGTGAAGCAGAGGTGGCCGGCGGCGTGAGACGGCGACATTGTAGCCATGGACGGAGACGAAGAGGGCTTCGATCTTCGTTCACCTTAGCGACGTCAATAGATCGGGTTTGTTAGGGTTTGTGAGGTCTGGAACAACTCCGAAACACTAAGTTCTTTATATGGCGCTAGGTAAACGGGACCGAAACCAAACGGGGTCGGTTACCGCCTCCGATCAAGGCTTGAGGTGGAGACGGAGTCTCCCTGAAATCTCGGGGTTGTTAGGCGAGATCAACCTAACAGCAACAAAGCGAAATGGATGGAATTCCTTCTAATTTTTGCAGATGGAAAACTGAAAATGCAACAAAATAATGTTACAAAGACCCCACATCCATGGAAACTTGAATTTTCCTTGCGCCGTATTTGCCTCAGCAAGATTGTTTTTCTCCCATGTGCACCAATCTCAAAACACAATATATAGACGCCGCTTATTTGTGGGAGCATCTCAATTTCTTTTGAAGATGATATTCTGTTAGAGCCAGACGAGATGTTTCAATATTTCAGTTTGAGATCGTATGAGCACGCTTTTTTTAGAGCTCTAATTAATCATTAGACCATTTAAAATGACTGCAAGTTTACTAGCTATATACACTAATATGTATATTCTTTTTTTAACAAAGTAGATGTAGTCTCTGATGTTTAAAAGTTAAACACGGTGCAACATAGTCTCTTTGCATCTATGCTTTTTTAAAAAAGAAAAAGGGAAAGACGGACTCTGCTCTAAAGAAGAAAAGCTCACAGAGTCGATCAGTAACGACATAATCTGCAACGGCAAGCAAGGAACCATGCTTTGGAAAAAGGAAAGCAGTGTGGGGCGATGCCAAAAGATTGTCAAAATGACTGCCGGTAATAGATTTATGTGGAGGAGTTCAAAATGACTGCGCAACCACCTCCCCGCCAGCTGGTTGGTACCTCTTCTCCTTAATGACAAAAAATTTATGTTTGAAACTTTCTTTGTGCGTCGTTTGCATCCGTTGTCTTAATCATCCTGCTGTTTGTCTGTTTCTATAACCCACCGAAGAAACAAGCTTACACTAGGCAATCACACGATTATAGTTTGCCGGCAGCGCTGCTGGGATGTATGGTAGGCAGTTGCCGCGCCAGATTTCAACTTAAACCCAAGGATCACTGCAAAGCAGACCTTAAATATATTGATCTAGCCGAACTTAAGCAACACAAACGCTTACAGATTGCTTGCATGAGTAGTTACCGTGATTTTAGGTTGCTTGTGTTTGAACGAGTCCTATAACACAGATAAAAAAGAGAGTAAATATAGGGGATATGGTTCCGGTACATGAATCACTAACTTCTATGCAGTCTTATTCAAAGCCAACTCTTTGGATATATTTCAATCCCTCAAATATCTTTTAGCTGCTTTCTCTCAGATCAGTTTTGGTCGACCTCTGTATGTTCTTATGTTTTCGGTACACGTAGTGCACCTCAAATACATAATAGATTAAAGTAGTCAGGGGCAGAGTTGGGCCTCAAACTATCGGAGCAATGATTCGAGACCTAGATCAAAATTGCTCAGTATATAATACTGTAGATAACAAGCTAGAATGTGATTCCTGCTCTCTAGTAGACTGGGCCCAAGGCCCAGCAATTGACTGGCTAGGGCGCTGGGGGGAGAGAGTTCACATTAATTCTTTAGAGGATAATTGAGTTTAAAAGTTACAACACACATCCTAGTTAAACACAGCACACCTAGGGAAAACACCCCCAAAGATAGCAAGCGACATCAACACCTTCACAAAAAAAACAATGCTAACCTAGGACTAACCACGACAGAAATAACACCTAGCTACTCTACAAAGTAGAACACAATTCACCTAAATCCTCCACTCCAATTGATTGTAGTACTTAAAGTTGGGATCCAGTGCATAGTACTTAATGATGGGTACATCCGAAGCGAAACTATGATACCTCCCTCTAATGCGCTTGGAAAAGATTTGCTTTAGGTTGGACCTACACAAATTAGTTGAATCTAATATATATACCATCATGAAGCTACTGTAGCCTTATTTGAAGCTACCATCCATGCTGACATGGTATCATGCCAAAGAAAAGTGGGCCGAAATATCCAGAGTGCATGGCGACACAGCTCCAACGTCCATGAATCGGAAGAACACAATGATAAACGCATGAAGGAACAAGTTTGGAACTTTCCTACTGCCTGCTACCAAAAAATAGATTATTACCTGGTGGTTCTCCCTTGGTTTTCAAATTCAAAATTGACATTTGAATTTGGCCAGTTCAACCGGTTGGTTTAAAACTAGTTACCAGCAGGAACCACTAATAAACCAGTTACCGGCGGGATTCTCTACCAAAACAGTTTTTGGGACCAGTCCCTTGACTTACTATGATATGTAGAATCTTTTTGTGTACCTATTTACAGCTATACTAATTGGAGGCTTCTTCAGAAGCCTCCGCATTAATCTTAAAGGAGTCAAATTTCCACATTAATTGAAAAAATAAAAACAATTAATGTATAATATGTACATGGCGGACCCATGTTATATAGCGACTCATATTTCATACCACACTTGGCATCTAGTCTTACTAAACAATATGTCAACAATGTGTACGGACTTTTTTATACAGAAGATTGGACCCAACTATGGACTGTTCTTTAATAGCTTCTAAAAGTGGCTTTTAGCTTTTGCTATAGTACCTAACTTTTAAACGGAGTATTTTCTCAAGACGGGGTCTACAAGTTAATTGTAGTACATGTTAAAAGCCCAACATCTGTATCAACTAAAATCACAAGCGAGTATCTCTCTCCGTAATCTCTGTCACAAACAGCTAAAATTCAAAAAATTTAGCCAAAAGCTATAAGCCGCAGCCGTATCAAACATGCCCTATATCTGTCTGCTCACAGTACGCATTCGGAAAGAACAAGAAAACAAGCTTTGATTTAATCTAGTCATGCTCGTAGTGTTCAATGACTAGTTGTCTTATATTCACGTATTTAGTCTCATCTGAACCGTTTTTACGTACATTGTTCTTATGACTTGATGCACCACATGCATCAACTCGTCTCTTTATGATCCTTATCATCTTTGTGTTCTTCGCTTGAGCCATGTAGCATCATTCGAACTTACTTGACTATACGGATCTCAGCTCCCCTGCCTAATCCTGGTTCTTTACTGTTGATCACTAATGTTCTCTAAGCCATCTGTACACCCAAAGACCAAGTAACCATATCAAGCATAATTTCTATGCACTTAACTCACATTAGTCAGAGCAGTATATCATAAAACACAAGACAACAAAACATCGGTGTTCATGCTGTGTACACACTCAACAATGCTCATACACTGATCCTAAACCTAGGATCAAACCTTAAACCAAAATGCATAATTTAAGCACCAATTTGTTAAAACCGGTCTAACCTCCATTACCTACTCGATCAGACCACCAATGCTAGTCTGACCGCTGGCACATGCCGGTCAGTTTGACCGCTTAAGAGCATCAGAAAGTACCCTCTCTAGAATTATAGTTAAAGTCTATCTAGTTGCAGCAAATTGAATGATACCTAGTGCAAAGACATCCTTAAACATACCTATATAAAAATTTGGTGTCTAATTTCCCAAAAGAAATGGCTGCTCTGACCGCTTGCCTCATGGCGATCAAACCGTCGGCTACCAGCCAGTCAGACCGCCATCCTAGTGGTGATCAGACCACTTGAAACTTGATAACAACTCTGAACAATGCTAACTCCTAAAATCAAACTCAAACACTACTACAGAAAGGATCATCACAGACGGTTCAAAACCGTCATCACAGACGGTTTTCGAATCGTCTGAATTTATGTGTATGTGATAACAGGTGATTATCACAGACAGCTTCAAACTATCTTTGATAAGTTACAACACAGACAGTTTTTCAATAAAACCGTCTGTCATATATGATATATCATAGACGGTTATTAAACATACCCGTCTGTGATATCTGACATATCACAGACGGCTAATACCACAAATCGTGTGTGATATCTTATATATCACAGACGACTAATATAAAAAACCATATGTGTATATCACAGACGGTTTGTTGTTACAAACCATCTGTGATATTTATTTTAATACCTAAATTATTTCATGTTTTTCGGCTAGCCTTAAGAAATGCTAACCATGCCCTCTGAAAACAAGGAAGCAGATCATATATATAGCACACAACAATCATTACATAGATCTCACAAATGAATTAAACAATTGAAGAAAGTACAATTGAATGAATTGTTTGATTAAGCACAATTGAGCGATTACAATTATATCAAATATTTGAACATCTAATCATCATCGCTGGGGTGAAACTCTCCATTCTTGTTTATGACATCTGCTATCAAGAATTCGGAGAGCTGTACTCGAACTTTGGAGAATTTGTCAATATCAAATGTACTTTCGTCGAATTTCACGCGCAGTCGTTAGTAGTGTTAAAGTCATTAGCATACATACATACATACATACATACATACATACACACACACACATATATATATATATATATATATATATATGTATGTATATGTATATATGTATGTATATATGTATATATGTATATATATATATATATATATATATATGTATATGTATATATATATATATATATATATATGTATCTATGTATATATGTATATATATATATATGTATATATGTATATATGTATATATATATGTATATATGTATATATGTATATGTATATATGTATATGTATATATATGTATATATATATATATATATAGATGTATATATATATATGTATATATATATATGTATATATAGATATATATATGTATATATAAAACCATTGTATCATTTATCTTAGCGTCCACGAAATATTTGTTAGTTCTAGAGGCATTATTATGAAGTGCAATATAGCATGATTTTTGTGTTGTAGCAGGTACCAAAAATCGCGTCCTGTGTCATAGTGTGGCACTAGATTTCTTGTGTCTCCCTCCCTGGGCAACGTAAGCGTTGAACGACCTACGTGATTCCAAAAAGTTAGCCTCGGCTATTGTAAACGAAGAGAATAATACAATAGAGTTATGTATGGAGTAAATGAGTTTACTTGTCAATTTGCACATAGATGAAGTCGTGATTACTACTAAGTAGGAAATCAAGTTATATTATCTTGCTTGATATAATCACAATTAGAATCCAGTGAGACCTAGTCATGTGTGTCATCATAGTGATTAATACTGAGTTCATGTTGTGTATAAAGTATAAATGAAACTTCTGTAGCAACTAGTAAAGCAATTACCCTTGGTAGAAGGGAACTATGATGTAGTCCTTATCAGTGTGAGCAAGCAATCCTATCGTTATGTAATCTTGAATGAAGGATGTGTTTATGTTGATGAATTGCTCAGTGACCAAGTGTGGGTCGAGAAAACCCACCGATTGTCACCGTCGCCAGACTCATTGCATCATGGATTTGTACATAAGTAATGTTATAATATTTATCGGTATTATATGAATGTAGAACTTCATTGTATAGTACACTTACGATGTCCAACAACGTAGAAGTGGGATAGTGAGTTCGTCGAGATTGAATAGTAAGAATAAGTCTTCAAAGGTCAAGATGATATAGCCTGAGTCGTGGAGAAAATATGCCTCCGTGTATCTCACGGTGAATCCACTTTGCTGGTTTGGCTTCCTATTGGACCTTTTCACGTACCAGGTATGCAAATACCTACAAACCAGTCCAAAGCTACGTAAATGTGACTTAAGGATCAACGACACTCCGAGCTGGTACTTCTAGGATTCAAGAGGTGGCTTAGTATTTTTTTGTTGGGCATTAGCGTCTCGTTTGCGATACATCTTCGACGGTGTCTCCACAGGAGCCAATGCAATGGCCTTTTGAAGCGGAGCTTCAGGTGGAGTCATAGAGAGTTCTGTTTGACAGGTATGGTCATGTGGAGATCGCGGCACAGAAGGATCCAGGGTGATGTCGCTTTTGAGCCATTGGACAAATTGCCTTTACGCTCAGCTGGTTGATTATTTTGATTCCTTTGCTCATTCTATTTCTTCTTTTTCCTACAGTCAGCCCTGAAATACCCATACTGACCACAGTTGTGACACTTGAAATTCTTGTACTTTTCATTCCTCTATATTGAGTTATAATTTCCACGATCATCACGATCGTGTTTCTTGTTAAGCTTTTCTCTCAAATCACTATTAGACTTTCTTTTTTGCCAATTCCTTTTATCATTGCCTTTTTCCTCTCCAAGGTTTAACTTAGAAGTATTTATTTCCTTTTCTTGAGAGAGTTTTCTATCTTCTTCCATAAGCAAATGATGTCTCAGAGTGTGCATATTTAGTATCCTTTTAGAATGACAAAAAGATATCTTAAATTTTCCCATGAATTCGGCAAAGAGTTTAGAACAATCATGTCCTGCACTTCTTTAGAAAAAGGACAGTGAATATTTTTTAATTCCTCTGCTAAAATATAGAGTTTATTGAGATGCTCATTAATTGAAATGCTATCAGACATCTTAGTATAGAGAAAGTGGTTAACAAGATTAATTGAAGTGCTATCAAACATATTTAGTATTTGCTGGGCGCGGGGCGAGAGTGATGGTCTTGAGTCTCATGGTCAAAAGACTTGGTGTTCTTGCTTTTTCCTTGGCATACGTCCAAAATTATGACTGAAATTACATTATAGCTAACTAAAATTACACTATAGCTACAGGTGGCTTATTTGGTGTAATTAAATTTAAAAATAGGAAAAATATGTTAGCTCATCACGGACAACGCAAATGAATACGAGAAAAAAGAACATACAAAAAAACTCAAAAAACCAAAAATGGGATATAACTAATGCAAACATGGGATTTTATTCTTATTCGTTAAGTATAAAAATAAACCCCATCTAACTTATTATCAAGAATAACACATTTTTGCCACACCACAGCTGACGGCGTGGCCAAAAAGGTCATACTTTTTGGAAATAAGTACTGCATGGCTAGATGGAATAAGCTAGGGAATGGATCCTCTCACCAAGTACATAAATTTCAACTAGGAGGGGGAGCGGAAGACTTGAATGCCATGACATAATCTCAATGGTATCTGAAAAAGCTAAATTGCACGAATCCTAAAGCGGTACTATTAGTAGCGACTCAGTAGGGCCTTGATTAAGTTCATCCTGTGATGTGGCTTAATGACATTCTAGTCGTCGTTGGTATCGACTTTATTAAGTACGGACGATATCCAGTTAGCTTGCTTGAACGCGCACATGGTTAACAAGCATTCTGGAATGTAATTTTGTGGCAGACAATAACACACAAGATAGTAAACTACCTATGTTGTACATCTATAGATTCGTTCCGCCATACAGGACGCATGCCTTCTCACTGACCTTATACTTAAGATTGCATCATTTGTTACTTTAGTTTATTCATTTGCAAAATGGATATTAGAATTATAGTTCCAATAATATACGTATTGTGGAGGTCATATCTAATAGCAATTCATTACTACAGGTGGTAGACAATTTTGATGATGCCGTCAAAGAACTGCTTGATCTTTTGCGTGATAGCGATGGTACTGCAGAAGGCAAAACTAAAGCATTCTTCTTCAATGGCTTCTATGGTCTGGGGGCATCTGCTGTTCTTAGAGCTGTAGCCGAACTCTTAAAATCCACAGCAAGTGATTCTAGCACAAGAAATCATTTTGGCAAAATTATCCACGTAGACTGCTCTCTGTGGAAAAGCAGAAGGGCGATGCAGAGGGCAATTGCGGAGGAGCTAAACCTTCATCATTTAATGCCCATGTTTGATAAGCAGGATGATGAAGATGATTTCAGAGGGGTTGATGACAGCTCTAGAGCAGAGATAACAAGCATTGGAGCTGTCATCCATGAATCTCTAATAAATGAAAGATTCCTGATGATTTTTCATTATGGAGGAGATGAAGAGATTGATCTGGCAGAGTGTGGAGTTCCTGGAGTAATTTGGTAAAGGTAAATTGCTATGGACCAATCATGGAAGATTTCAGCTCACACGCAGAGAACAGAGGTTGATGTCCAGTTCTGTTGATATATATATATATTAATCCGCCCCGATGAATATACATATGTCAGTCAACAACTACGTCGTTTATTGCACAAAGAAGCCGTTGAAATGATCCGTTACACCGGTATGGATGGCATCGACCCAGCAAAAGTTGTGGATTGCTTCTTGTATTCATTGTTCCTAGCAGAACAGGTACGTGGAAACTCTATCAGTGTCGACTATGGTTGGGGTACTCATGCTTGCAACTATTGGATATGTGATGGAATCCTTCATGGGGACAGAGCCTGGGAGGTTGGCAATGCATTGTATGGAGTGATACGACGGTTGGGCTACACTTCATTTGAAACAAAAAATTTGGCGTACTATTTGGATCGACGAATAAAACCCTATGAAGACTGGAATTCAATCACCATAGAGAAACTAGGAGCACAGTATATCTCAGCTATTCCTGTTAATGCATCATCCTATTTCATCACATTTGGAGATGCACAGCTAGAGCTACGAAATGATTTGTTTCAACTGGCCAGCAACCTCCGTGTGCTAAAACTCTGCAAGTGCAGCTTTGATTTTTCATCACCACCTTTCCTCTGCTGTCAGAACCTAAGATTCCTTTGGCTCGACCATTGCACAAACAAAGGGAAGGAGCAAGTCGAAGGGCCATGTTTCCCAAACCTGTTGGTTCTTGATTTACGTTCCACAGATTATCTAATATTTCCCCAGATGATAGAACCGATGACCAATCTCAGGGAGCTAAATACAAAGGGAGTCTCATGGAGGAATATAAGTCATGCATGGAGTAAGCTACAGAACCTTCACAAGCTCCGAGTAACAGAATCTTCAGAACTGATCACAGTGGGCAGTTACTCTTCTATAGATATGATAAATCTGGAGCTCCTTGACTTGTCCGGCAACACTTGCATGGAATCTTTACCTGAAATGTCGTCAGCAAGAAGCCTGAAGATGATTATTCTCGACGGCTGTTCCAGCTTGGAGCATGTCGCACTTGAAAGAGCATCATTGCTCGAGATTTTTAGCTTTGATGGTTATGGCCCAGCAGAGTACTGGACGCATCCCATACAACTGCCAGAAAAAGAATTGCGTCCCAAGTCTCGTGCATCTCAAACTAAAGCCATGGTCAGAAAGATCTCCCTGGAGGGCTGCGATCGACTGCGTAGTATATTCTTGCGTGCATTGCCCAATCTTGAGGAGTTGGACCTCTCGGGCACAGCCATCAAAACACTTGACCTCAGTGACATCTCGGGTGCAACGGAAGTCTCACAGCTCAAGAAACTATTCCTACTGGGCTGTGAGCAACTCCGTAGCCTACACTGGGTTGGAAATAGCCGCAAATGGGAAATGCTGCAGGTAGACACACGGGAGGAGGGTAGAACAGGGAGGTTTCTTGACAACGAGACATGTATTACTGTTACAGATGGAAGATTCATTTGGTCAGTCATGAAGATAGTTGGCGACGTCAGAAAAGTGCACATCCATGTGTCTTCTATGTCACATAGCCATGTTAGCATCAGCAAAAGTATTGAGGTTGGCCCCAGCCAAGTGGACGTGGTCCCAACAGGAGGATGTCACCTGCTTTGCCTTAATGTGGGATTGCCAACAGCTTCACGCTTTGGATTGCCAACAGTTTCCGTATAAGGATATTGGCCTTGCAGAGGATGTCACCTGCTTTGCCTTAATGTGGGATTGCCAACAGCTTCACGCTTTGGATGTGCATGTCGAGATTGGTGAAGGAAGCCACAATTTAGAGAGTATGTACGACGACGAAAATTTTATTGAATTCCTTGATCAGGAAGTTCAATCATTGCATGTGCATGACAGTTCCTCAATCACGGCTATCACTCCAAGGGTTGAGAGGTGCCCCAAGCTGCGGACTCTCTTTACTTGCCACAAAGAAGATGTGTACCATAATTTTCCTGCCTTGAAGATATTTTCGGCGTGTGATCTCCCGATGGCGCATTGCATTTGGAGCAAAGGAATTTCTAGTCCAAGGTGTGATTCCTGCTAGTGGTTTAATAGCTAGCAATAGCTCCGATATAGCTTTTCATGACATGAACGTGGCGTTGCACCAAAAAAAAATTGTAAACTTAGCTATGGCCGCACAATAGACCATTACTACCTCTATAGCTAATAGCTTATAGCTATTATAGCTGACCAGGCCAATATACGATATCTTTACTGTATATTCATTTCTTTTCATGGCATGTTTTGAACATGATTTCTATTTATATCAAATTATAAAAATTGATTCTTTTTTATTAAAATAGGTTAGTATAGGAGATTTATTTGACTGTCTAGAGTTTTGGATATGTATAGTTTTTAATGTTATATTGGATAGTGTTTCTCTCATTTGATTTTTTTGTAATTATTAAATTAAATGTCAATTATTTTGTTCATACTTAATAGAAAGTGATGCTTTGCATATGATTTGTCATCCAAATTCTAGGATTATGAGATAATAATATTCAATATCTTAGTTTTAGATTGTGTTGGTTCTGTTTTACTAGCCTTTTAGTTTAAACAATTTAGACAACGTTGAAAACTAATTAAGAATTTTTGAAAGAAATTGCTATGCAGTGTAGCTTCCACGCTGAAAACTATTGCTTTTCTTTTTGCAAAGTCTCTCCATGATGCCGTCATAATCATGATTTATATCCTTGGTTCCTCTCACAGCTTTCGAAACCTACAGCATATATACCTGCACAATTGTCCCAGGCTGGTCTTCATCCTCCCCATTTCCTTCCCCTTGCCAAGCTTGGAGACCCTCCAGACCGAGTACTGTGGTAATCTCAAACTTGTTTTCCCATTTGACGACGAGAAGAACCTTCAAAAAATAGTATCTGGTGTCACATTCACCAAACTGAAGCACATCAAGCTACAGCATCTCCACAAGCTGGAGCAGATATGCGAGGCTAGATTGACCGCGCCGGCATTGGAGACAATAAGCCTCAGGGACTGCTGGGGCCTGAGACGCCTACCAGCTGTCGCACATGGAGGTCCTAAGCCAGTCGTGGACTGCGAGAAGGACTGGTGGCACAGGCTCGTGTGGGACGGCTTGGAGGCCAACCATGACCCGTCGCTCTTCGAAACACACCACTCGGCTTACTACAAGAAGACCATCCCAAGGGGCTCCCTTCTGAGGTTCGTTGTGCATGGATTTCTTATATGCATATAGATAGATTGAGCAAGTGTGATTAATTTTGTATCGAAGTAACCTTTTCAATTTTCGTTCTTCATTTCTTAGGTAATTTGTTGTGTCTTGTCCTGCAATGCAACGGAGGTCGGCTTACATGAAGCATCAGTTTACTGCTGATACGAGTTCTCTCACAGCTCTTAAGTGTTTCCCATTGGTTGTGTGTTTGTGTTCTACAGTGCCACACTCGTGCAAGTTAAGTTGCTACTTGCACAACGAATAAATGGTGTGTTTTATTTTCACGGAGCTACCTGATTTGGGTATGCTTGAATGTGCTAGCTTTCTCCAGCTTGGTGTGGTATTCACAACGGAGCTGGTTTGTGTTGATTTGCGGTGTTTGGAATAAGGAGGTGTGCCTGTGTGCACAAACCTAATGATTTTGTGTGTGTTTGTTGAACCAAAAATTCTGCTTGTATGTGGTTGATGAAACAACATGTATTACTGTCATAAGTTGTGGTGTGTATTGCAACCATACAAGTCTGAGCGGATGATCCGGTGTTATTGTCATCTACTAACATGTTCAATATTATATTTTTCCCGAGTTTCTCTAGTAGTTCTCATGATATTTAAAAACAGAGTAGTTCTGTAAAGGTTATTGTAAATCATAGCTCCTCCTCCTCCTTTAAGAGGATACAAGTTCTAGAATTGGAGCACTCCCTTTCCCCTGCATTCGATGCCAGTCCACACGGACGAAGATAGAGCGGCACGCCTTGAGTAAGCGAACCAGCCACACCACCCGCCGTGCTACCTGTCCACGAACCGGCCTCATCGCCGTCCATCGCCATCTGGGTCCCAGAGGCCATGCTTGTGTGTTTTTCCCAATTTGAATGTTTTCCAACATCAATTTGAAATTTCTTAATTTGAAAGTTCTGTGAATCGAAAGTTTCGAATTGAATGTCCCAATTTTTGGAAGTTTAGGTTTGAATGGGAAGTTCCGGATTTGAAGTGTTTGAATGATTTGAAAGTTTTCCAACAGAAAGCTTCCCGAAATTATATGGAGGTTTTGTATTTGATTTTTTTTAAACCAAGTTGAAACTCACATGGAGTCGAGTTTCAACTCATGCGAATTATATGTACTAGTATACAAATTGTAAGCGTCTCAAGAACAATACATTGTACACTACATGAATGGTTCATGTCAGTGCATGCATATGCATTTATACTTGAGTTCTTTAGTGCACATATATAACCGCTAGGCTCGACTTATATCCGAGTTGAAGCACAATTCACAAGTTTTGTCACTCAAGAAACTTGGCCTTAAAACTATAGTGCCCAAACAACTTAGTTAGGACCTTAATTATTAGTGCGACAAGAAACATCATGACATCATACTTTTCATGATGAAACATCATTAGGGCAACCAAAATTAAACCTATATAAATAAGATTTATGCAACTACTATCAAATATAAGTAACTAGTATTATGTCTTTGTGTTGCAACGGAATTCTAAAAAATGGTGATATATAAATATAAGAGATCATAAACAGTATAATAAATATCAATATCAGCAAAACAATCATGTGTGCAAGCCCTCAAGTATGCACATACACGATCCAAGTCAACTCATCGTTTACCATACACACGTCCAACACTTTACAAACAACTCGGGAGAAAGATAAGCTGTGAGTTCCTATCAGATGAGTCGGCTCATATGAACAAAAAGAAACAAATACCCTTCATGGAGCCACACACCAAGATAGCCGGTAGATTAGGCACACATCAAGGAACACATATTCTAGAGTATATTCTTCTGGAATGAACAGATAAATGGATGAAGGCTGATGGAATTGTACTAAGCATTGTCAGATACATGGCATGTATCCCACATGGTACGTTTTCCATGCTTAAACCAAGCATAATACATCATAGATCTGCAGTTACCGGGTAACATATAGTTGTCCATGGGTGCTATGTTCTTACTTAGTTCTATGTACATGGTTTTATTATTCAATAACCATTGATATCCTACTTTGATATAATGTAGTAAAATGATTAAGAAAATGCATGATAAAATGATACAAGATGCACATAAAACTTTAATGTTCACATAAATCATGTTTTTCCACTTGTCAGATACACTTTTCATATAGCAACATTGTACAATTCATTAGCATAAATCATATTGTTGCCTATCAAAGACACTTTCCATAAAGATATTAAGGAAATTCTAGCTGTATTTTATCACATATCATATACAACTTTTATCCAGTTAAAAAAGATAACTAAAAATTAAAGTTAGAAGTCAAGACAAACCAGATAGATGATGGAGTCTGTTGCTTCCAACTTCAGTGTCAGAAAGCTCTAAGCTTTTCAATAGCATAAGGCCTACATATAACATAAGGGCATATTGTCATAAGTGTAGAATGCAAAATATCCCCCACGATTACAATCAAATAATGCTCTAAAACCGCTAAAGTACAACAGAAAGAGCAATTGTTAACAGATACAAGCTAACATAACAACTTAGTAGTTAAATAAAGTGTTTGTAACAAAGTGCAGTGGACAACTGTGTCCTTGATGCCAATTCAGGACCAATGTAGTGGCAATCACAAAGGATAAGCAATTATAAATCTATAACTTATGGATACACATGTAGCAAAAAATATATAGTAAAAAAAGAACATTGAGTAAATAACTGATAATATAAACAAAAGGAACATTGAACAAAAGCTTACACATTCACACTTGAGGAGAGGTTGTAAGAAAATAAGGTATTTCTTGACAAACCAAGATAATACCGCACTAGAAAGTGATGGAAGATATCTTGCATTGAGAAGGCAAAAGACGCGTAGCATCAAAGACGCGTAGCATCCATAAAAGAGAACACAAAAACATAGGCATTGATGAGAATTTTTGCATTCCATGACAATCCACATAAAGATAAATGGATGAAGTCTGATGGAATTGCACTAAGCATTGTCAGATACATGGCATGTATCCCACATGTTAAACTTTCGATGCTTAAACCAGGCATAATGGGAGAAATGTACCAAATTCACAAAAAAAATTATACTAAAAATATCAACAATAGCATTTGTAAAATAAGGAATTGGATCACCATGGATACAATCAAATACAATAGATTTACACATGAACACCACCACCATACCAATTACCAATTCATTCAGCTGCAAATTAACATATTCATAGCATGATCCCACATGATACAAGTCTAAGATAACAAACCAAGCTAGCATTTTACACGCACTGAAAATGTTGTAATAACTCAAGCATGGTGAAAAATAACTCTCCTTTTCATATAAAAATCCAATTATTAGTAATACCATCATAATTCTTGCTGACAAAAGTAACAAACAATGTCAACTCTCAATGATATGCCAAGCTCGACAGGCACCTAGAGCATGGAATGCCAAGCTCGACAGGCACCCAGAGCATGGAATGCCAAGTTCGATAGGCACCCAGAGCATGGAATGCCAAGCTCGACAGGCACCCAGAGCATGAAATGCCAAGCTCGACACCAGCCTATCAAAGTTGGTTTTCACAAGAGATTCTCTGAGCATGTTGTGTACACATGTGGCGACAATGCATGTCGGCTAATCGTTGGAGTGTACGTCGATGACCTGATCATCACCGGCATTGAAGTTGCCAACATACATGCGTTCAAGGCCAAGATAAAGAAAATATTTTGGATGAGTGACCTTGGGTTGCTCTCCTACTACCTTGGCATCAAAGTGAGCCAAGGGCGAAGTAGCATCTCATTGTGCCAATCGGCCTATGTGCTCAACATGCTCGAGAAGTGCGACATGGAAGATTGCAAGAGCTGTCAAGCACCGATGGAAGCTCGCTTGAAGCTAAGCAAATCGAGCTCTAGCCCACTGGTAGACGCCACCCAGTACCAGAGTATTGTCGGCAGCCTCCAGTATTTGATGAACAAGCGGCTAGACAGAGCCTATGTGGTAGGCTACACAAGCTAGTTCATGGAGGAACCACATGAAGATCACCTGGCCGCGGTCATGCACATACTGCACTACATTGCCGAAACACGCAACCATGGAGTCTGCTACACAAGGAAGAAAGACGGTTGGCCGTTGCTGTTGGGATTCAGTGACAGTGACATGGCTAGCAACATCGATAGCCGCAGAAGCACCACTAGAGTGCTCTTCTTCCTTGGAAGCGACCCCATCGCCTGGTAGTCGCAAAAGCATAGAGTGATGGCGTTGTCGTCCTAGAGGCAGAGTACATTGCCGTGACGACCGCGGTATGTCAAGGCATTTGGCTAGCTTAGCTCATATGCGAACTTCTTTTCTCAGGGCCTAGCGTGCCAATGCTTAAGGTGGACAACAAGTCTGCCATTGCTTTAACCAAGAATCCTGTCTTTCACGACCGAAGCGAGGACATCAACACCCGCTTTGACTTCATCTAGGAGTGTATTGATGGAGGGAAAGTCATCCTTGAGCATACTTGCACAGAGGAGTAGCTCACGGACATTCTCACGAAGCCGCTTGGGTGCGTCAAGTTCTAGAACCAGTGCGCAAGGATTGGCATCGTCGAGATCACGGTGAACAAGTAAGGATTAGGAGGCGGATGTTGAATAATCCAGCTCGCTCACCGTGGTCAAGAATCAGTCGAAGTGAATATGGTCGTAAGTCTTACTTGTAAGAGTACTATAGCATCATGGTCGTAAGTCATAGATACATTGTAGCGATTGTAGTGGTCGTGGTCAAAGATCACCGTAGCGATCATAGTGGTTGTGGTCGAAAAGATCACTGTAGCAGTTGTAAACACTTGACGCGTTCTCAGTCCACGCGAGAGCGGTTTTTCCGATTTGTTAGCGTCGTGTACGACATGGCCTGGATTCATGGGATTGTGCAAGAGGTAGCCCATAATAAGGGTGGCTTATCCATCAGAGTTAGACTAAGATTCCTTTAAATAGCAGTTTAATACAACAGAAAAGCTGCCCTGTTTTCTAACAGCACAAAACTCTTGTGTTCTTGCTTTGTTCTCCTAACCTCCTGTGTGTTCGAGTATGAGCTCAAATGTGTCGATCGGTCGAGGTTTCTGACAATGTGCGTGCTCTAGTGCTTATATATAGGGCAGTTAGTGTATCAAAGTAATATGGGTTTCGATAATTAGCTCGATCGAGCCATAGGAAAATCGGATTGGGCAGAGAGTACGTAGCGGAGATGGGATTTTGCCTGGTCCAGTCATGCTAGAGCCGTGGACGGCTTGTGATCCATGTGCATGTTTTGGTGTTTGGTGTCCAGATAGGTTTTTCGCGTATGTAGTGTGGTGCTTTGGTATATCTTGAACGGTGTTGTAATTCTTCGTCTTCAATGAAATTAAATACAGTTCTTCTGCATCTAGTTCAAGATCTATGTGCATGTACGTACGCTGCATGGTACACTACACACAGTGCATGGATCCGGCCTCACCCGAAGGCATGCAACGCCGCTGCTGGCGCCGTTGATGGCGAGGGCAGATCTCGGCTCGGGTTGGCGAGGACGTGGCGTCGACGCTGCCGGACAAGGAGGTAACGCCGCTGCTGCGTTGACGTGCGCAAGATCCGGCATCATGGCATGGAACGGAGGCGAAAACAAGTTGCTCCAATTTTGTTTCTACGATTTTGTATTGTAATATGTTCCATTTTGTGCTGCCATTTGTGGAGTGATTTGTTGCAATTTCCGATTTGTTCAAATTTTGGGCTGCATGCAGTGATTTTGAAAATCCTTGCACCAGATGGTGATCATTCTATTTTTTCTTGAAATTTCTTGTGCCTGATGATCATAATTTCTTGCCAAGATGAAATTTCTTGTACCTGATGAAATTTCTTTAGCTAAATTTCTTGAAATGTAAATGGATCCGATCCAGATGCAACAAACCGAAATGGATGGAATTTCTTCTAATTTTTGAAGATGGAAAACCGAAAATGCAACAAAATAATGTTACAAAGACCCCACATCCATGGAAACTTTACTTGAATTTTCCTTGCACCGTATTTGCCTCAGCAAGATTTTTTTTTCTTCTCCCATGTGCGCCAATCTCAAAACACAATAGACGCCGCTTATTTGTTGGAGCATCTCAATTCTCAGAGCTGAAAGAAATTCTGTTACAGCCAGACGAGATGTTTCATTATTTCAGTTTGAGATGGTACAAGCACGCTTTTTTTTAGAGCTCTAATTAATCATTAGACCAATTTAAAATGACTGCAAGTTTACTAACTATATGCACTAATGAGTATATATATTCTTTTTTTTTTCAACAAAATAGATGTAGTCTCTGATGTTTAAAGTTAAAACGGCGCAATATAGTCTCTTTGCATCTATTTTTTTAAAAGGAAAGACAGAGACTGCTCTAAAGAAGAAAAGAACAAAAGAAAAGCACACAGTCGATCTGTAACGGCAAGCAAGGAACCAGTGATATATCTTTGTCTGGGCCTGGATACTTTGGAGAAAATTGTTCTGTTCTCTTCAAGTCTTGCTTTAATTTGCCTCGCAGCTCTAGAGGTACTACAATTGCATTTTGTACATATGTATAGTGGCGGAATCAGACCTCGGACTACCCGGACTGTAGCATGAGGCTTAACAATTAAAGCCTATGTAAAATTCATAAAAAATCATAAAAAAAGAGTTAGACTAAGAGTCGGCCCAAGAGCAGCTGGCCCAGCCCGAAACTTGGGTTTAGACTGGTTCCGCCCCTGCATAGGCACATATATAAACTTATTTTGTCAAAGATTTTAGCAGTGTTGGATCAGGAATTAATTAAGCATCTCACCTTTTGTAGGGAGTGGAGAAATCTGCAGCTGATGGGTTAGAAATATTTGGCATGACTTTCTTTTGCTGCCGGTAGTAGTTTTATGTGGAGAAGTTCAAAATGGCGGGAAGTTCAAAATGGCGGCGCAACCACCTCGCCGCCTCCTGGTTGGTACCTCACCGAAGAACTTTCTTTGTGCATCATTTGCATTCGTTGTCTTAATCATCCTGCTGTTTGTCTGTTTCTATACCCCACCGAAGAAACAAGTTACACTAGGCAATCACACGATTATAATTTGCCGGCAGCGTTGCTGGGAGGTACCGTAGGTAATAGCTGCGCCAGATTTCAACTTAAACCCAAGGCTCACCTGCAAAGCAGACCTTGGAGAGGCGAATATAGCCTGATGCACGTAGATATTGTCTAAATGTATTGAACTAGCCAAATTTTCTGTGTAATTGTGCGGCTAGACATCACACTGCAAAGGCTTACAGATTGCTTTCATGAGTAGTTACCGTGATGAACCAATCCACAAACAAAAACATTACTGCAAAAACCGAATTAACAAACTAGATCAAAGACAACATCCCAGAAGCCTTAGTGAGAGCTTTATCATGCAGATAATGTGTTCTATATTTAAGGTTACGTTCCCAAAAGCCTTATAGAGAGCTTTATCATGCTAATAACGTGTTGTATATTTAAGGTCATATTGTCGATAATCAAGCACTCAACTCACAAGAATATAAAAGTTGAATAGGAGACACGAGATGTAGTCCTAAAATTTCTCTCAACTTTATTGCTCTTTTGTAGGCGTCATACGTACAATATACAAATCCTACACCCTTTATATAGGGAGGGGTGGTGTGTCTTCATGACAGAATAAATTATATGAGACTAAATTACGCTAATAGGCTTTATGGGCTAGATGCCTCTAATGGGCCTCATAGAGTCTTCTCTCTTTCTTCAGTCACCGTCTCGCACGGGGTTGACATGCACAAAATCCGGCGTCATGGCAAGGGGATGGAGGCGAAAACAATTTGTTCTAATTTTTTCTACGATTTTGTGTTGTAAATTGTTCCATTTTGTGCTGCCATTTTGTGTATTGATTTGTTACAATTTCCGATTTGTTCAAATTTGGGCTGCATTTAGTGATTTTGAAAATTCTCGTAGCAGATGGGAATCATTCCATTATTTTTCTGATTTTTCAATTTTTTTTCTTGAAATTTATTTTACCTGATGAATTTCTTGTACCCGGTGAAATCTCTTTAGTTAAATTTCTTCAAATGGAAATGGATCAGGTCCAGATGCAACAAACCGAATTGGATAAAATTTCTTCTAGTTTCTTGAAGATGGAAAACCGAAAATGCAACAAAATAATGTTACAAAGTCCCCACATCCATCGAAACTTTACTTGAATTTTCCTTGCACTGCATTCGTACCCCGTATTTGCCTCAGTAAGAAAAATTTCTTTCGGGCTGTACTTCTCTCCCCCATGTGCACCAATCTCAAAGCACAATGGATGGTACAACATGTACATGGACATCCATGTATATGTGGTTTTGCTTTTTCGCTTATTTGTGGGGCTATCTCGTTTCTCAGAGATGAAAGAAACTCTGTTATTAGACTTCTTGACAGACGAGATGTTTCAATATTTCAGTTTGAGATCGAACGAGCAAGCTTTTTTTAGAGCCCTAATTAATCATTAGACCCATTTAAAATGACTGCAAGTTTACTAGCTATATGCACTAATGAGTATATATTTTTTCTCAACAAAGTATATTCTCTGATGTTTAAAGTTAAAAACGGTGCAACATAGTCTCTTTGCATATGCTTACAAAAAAGCAAAAGATAGACTCTGCTCTAAAGAAGAAAAGAACAAAAGAAAAGCTCACAGAGTCGATCAGTAACGACATAATCTGGAACGGCAAGCAAGGAACCATGCTTTGGAAAAAGGAAAGCAGTGTGGGGCAGTGCCATTACCATTACACCCATCTCTGAAAACATATCTCAGGTCGATCTTGCAGTAGTTTCTGTTCCCGAGCTTTGCCACCAGCTATGACCAAGTGAAATTTTCTTTCATTATTATGAGCAAGATGATCAAGTGAATATATCTTTGTCTGGAACTGGATGTCTTGCAGAAAATTTTTCTTTTCTCTTCAAGTCTTGCTTCGCTCCTCGACTTGATTGCCTCGTGGCTCTAGAGGTACTACAATTGCATTATGTACATAGACATCTATATAAACTTGTTTTGTCGCAGATGTTAGCAGTGTCGGATCAGGACTCAAAGCATCTCACCTTTGTAGGGAGTGGAGAAATCTGCAGCTGATGGGTTAGATATATTTTGTCATGGTTTTCTTTGGCTGCCGGTAATAGATCTATGTGGAGAAGTTCAAAATGACTGCTAAACAACCTGACCGCGGCCTGGTTGGTACCTCTTCTCCTTACGAACCATGCGAAGCAGAGTTATGGGTTTATGTTTGAAACTTTCTTTGTGCATCGATCATTTGCATCCGTTGTCTTAATCATCCTGCTGTTTGTCTGTTTCTATACCCCACCGAAGAAACAAGTTTACACTAGGCAATCACACGATTATAATTTGCCAATAACTCTGCGGCGCTGCTGGGATGTATCGTAGGCGCGCAGTTGCCGCGCCAGATTTCAACTAAAACCCAAGGCTCACCTGCAAATCAAACTAGCTGAATATATTGAACTAGCTGAACTTTTTCGTGTAATTGTGTGGCTAAACACCGCAATACAAATGCTTATAAATTGCTTGCATGAGTAGTTACCATGATTTTAGGTTGCTTGTGTTTGAACGAGTCCTACAACACAGATAAAAAAGAGAGTAAATATACATCTTATGTCAGTCTTAGTAGAAATATACATCTTGTTATATTTTCGGTAAAATTGTGCACCTCAAATACATACTGATTAAAATAGTGCTTCAGGGAGAAGAGAGTGCCCCATTAATTATCTAAAGCCACCCAAAATCGACCTCTTTTTTTTAATATAGATGACAGGGACTCTAGTATTCATTAAAGAGGATAATAGAGATTAAAAGTTACAACACTCATCCTAGGTAAACACACCACACCTAGGGAAAACACCCTCAAAGACAGCAAGCAACATCAACACCTTCACAAAAAAAATGCTAACCTAGGACTAACCATGACAGCAATAACACCTAGCTACTCTACGAACTAGAACACAACATACATAAATCCTCCACTCCAATTGATTGTAGGTTTAGGACGGTTCCATATAATCGAAACAAAGCTACACCTGCTCTAATGCATAGTACTTAATGATGGGTCCATAAACATCTGTCTAAAGCTACACCCTGCTCTGATGCTAATGGTTGGTACCTCTTCTCCTTACAAACCATGCCAAGCAGAGTTAATGATTGGTTTATGTTTGAAACTTTCTTTGTGCATCATTTGCATCCGTTGTCTTAATCATCCTGCTGTTTGTCTGTTTCTATACCCCACCAAGAAACAAGTTATACTAGGCAATCACACGATTATAGTTTGCCGGCATTCTTTGGGATGTATGGTGGCGGTTGCAGCCAGATTTCAACTTAAACCCAAGGCTCACCGCAAAGCGCACCTTAAGGCCCCGCTCGCTCGGTTGGACCGAAAAATAGTGACTTATGGTTGAAATTGCATCAGAATCGATTGAAATTACATCAGAATCAAGATGACTTGTTTAGCGTAACTAAATTTAAAAAATTAAAATAGAAAAAATATGTTAGCTTATCACGGACAACGCAAACAAATACAAGAAAAAAAGAACCGACAAAAAAGCTAAAAAACAAAAGTTTAGAAAAAATGAAATTTATAAATAGTAAAAATAAGTCAAGGTCAAGTTTGAAATGAGCGGAGCGTAAATATATTGAACTAGCTGAACTTTTCATGTAATTGTGTGGATTGACACCGCAATACAAACGCTTATAGATTGCTTGCATGAGTAGTTACCGTGATTTTAGGTTGCTTGTGTTTGAACGAGTCCTATAACATAGATAAAAAAAAGAGAGCAAATACAGGGGATGTGGTGTGTTTCGCAATCATACAAGTTTGAGCGGATGAACTGGTGTTATTGCCCTCTACTAATATGTTGAGCTAGATTCCCATCATTTCAATATTATATTTCGCGAAGTTTCTCGGTAGTTCTCGATGATTGAACCGCTCTAATCGATGCTTAAAACAAAGCAGTTCTTAGAGAGAAATCGCCATTCCCGTCCTTCCGCCTCGGTCGGCCTCCTCCGCCTCCGCCGCCGCATCCGCCTCGTCATTGCCTCCGACCGCGATCTGGCCTTGCCGTCCCTCTGCCCCTCGGTTCGCCGCTGTCGGCCCGGCGCGACCTCTTGAGGGTCGCGGCGGTGCCTGAGGCCGCAGGAGGCGGCGACGACCTAGACGATGTAGATAGAGATCGAGGTCGGGGGTGCATCGGTCGAGGTCAGAGGCACTTCTCCGGAAGCGGCAGCGGCTTGAATCGGAAGGAACAGAGACAAAGAGTATAACACGCATGTAAGAGATGACCGGCGCTGATACCATGATAAAAATTGATACCAATAGGACTAATGGGCCTAATGGGACATATTTACATAACGGTATTCATTGTGTAAACAGAACACCTATAAGTTGTGACAGCTATAGTAGGTATATGATTAAACCATACTATTATAATCATGTCCTACCAAATAAACGGTGCAGATTGCTATCATTTTTCTCTAGAGAATCTCTAGGATTTTTTTAAAAAGATTATTAAGGGAATTTCTAGCACCATGAACAAACGATGTGCCTTTAATTTCAGAAGTTGTTTATATTGTCGCGAAGTTTGAAAACTTAATACAATACGTGCTTCAAATTACAAGATGCAGGTACACATGATTAATTAACACAGATAAAAAAGAGAGTAAATATAGGGGATATAGTTTATTCTCGGACGTGTGGACTCAGTCTAGAGTGCCTTACTACCATAGATTGTGCTTAGTAGTTGGAGCACCTCAATACAACAACAACAGAATAAAGACTTTTGTTTTAAATGAGTTAAGATAAACTGGGAATAAAATCTTCTCAAGATTAAAGAAATAAGAATATTGAAAATCTACAAGGTTAAAATTCTAAACCCTACATCCCGCCATCGAACCGAGAGCCTAAAACACCACCCCTAAACTTTTTTCTTATGCTATGGTTCCAATACGTGATTACTAACTTCCATGCAGTCATATCCAAAGCCAACTCTTTGGATACATTCCAATCACTCAAGTATCTTTTAGCGCTTTTTCTCGACCGCTTTTAGTCGACCTCAGTATGTTCTTATGTTTTGGTATGAGTAGTGCACCTCAAATACATAATAGATTAAACTAGTCGTAAGGAGCTAGGCCTCGTGTCATCGGGACAATGACCCGAGGTCCAAATCAAAATTGCTCAGTATATAACACTGTAGCTAACATACTAGAATGCCCATTCCTGTTCTCTAGTGGAATGGGCCTAAGGCTCAGTCATTGCCTGGCTACACCCCTGAAAGTAGCGCTTGAAGGAGAGTGCCATGTTAATTACCGAAGTCACATAAAATCGTCCTCTTTTTTTTTTGAAATAGATGGCAGGTACTCCACTATTCTTTAGAGGATAATAGAGTTTGAAAGTTACAACACCCATCCTAGTTAAACGCACCACACCTAGGGAAAAACACCCCCAAAGTCAGCAAGCAACATCAACACCTTCACAAAAAAACAACGCTAACCTAGGACTAACCTCAACAGAAAAAGCACCTTGCTACTCTACAAAGTAGAACACAATACACCTAAATCCTCCACTTCAATTGATTGTAGTACTTAATGTTGGGTCCAATGCATAGTACTTAATGATGGGTCCATCTCAAGCGAAGCTATGATACCTCTCTCTAATGCGCCTGGAAAATATTTGCTTTAGGTTGGACCTACACAAGATTAGTTGAATCTAATATACAATCAAGAAGCTACTGTAGTCTTATTTAAAGCTACCATCCATGCTGACATGGTATCATGCCAAAGAAAAGTGGGCCGAAATATAGGAGTACATGACAACACAGCTCCAATGTCCATGAATCGGAAGAACACAACGATAAACACATGAAGGAACAAGTTTGGAACTTTCCTACTGCCTGCTGCCGAAAAATAGATTATTACCCGGTGGTTCTCCCTTGGTTTTCAACTTCAAAATTGACATTTGAATTTGGCCAGTTCAACCGGTTGGTTTAAAACTAGTTACCAGCAGGAACCACTAATAAACCAGTTACCGGCGGGCTTCTCTACCAAAACAGTTTTTGGGACCAGTCCCTTGACTTACTATGACGTGTAGAATCTTTTTGTGTACCTATTTACAGCTATACTAAATGGCGGCTTCTTTAGAAGCCTCTACATTAATCTTAAAGGAGTCAAATTTCCACATTAATTGAAAAAATAAAAACAATTAATGTATCATATGTATATGGCCGACCCAAGTTATATAGCGACTCATATTTCATACCACACTTGGCATCTGGTCTTACTAAACAATATGTCAACAATGTGTACGGACTTTTTTATACAGAAGATTGGACCCAACTATGGGCTTGTTCTTTAACGGCTTCTAAAAGCAGCTTTTGGCTTTTGCTATAGTACATAACTTTTAAACGGAGTATTTTCTTAAAACGGGGTCTATAAGTTAATTGTAGTACACGTTAAAAGCCCAACATTGTATCAACCAAAATCGCAAGCGGGTATCTCTCGTTCCGTAATCTCTGTCACAAACAGCTAAAATTCAAAATTTTCAGCCAAAAACTATAAGTCGCAGCCATATCAAACTGGCCCTATATCTGTCTTCTCACAGGACGCATTCAGAAAGAATAAGAAAACAAGCATTACCAAAACAAGCTTTGATTTAATCTAGTCATGCTCGTAGTGTTCAATGAGTAGTTGTCACATCTTCACGTATTTAGTCTCATCTGAACCGTTTTTACATTGTTCTTATGACTTGATGCACCACATACATCAACTCGTCTCTTTATGATCCTTATCTTCTTTGTATTTTTCGCTTGAGCCATGTAGCCTCATTCGGACTTACTTGATCGTACGGACCTCAGCTCCCCTAACTAATCCTGGTTCCTTACTGTTGATCAGTAACGTTCTCTAAGCCATTTGCACACCCAAAGACCAAGTAACCATATCAAGCATAATTTCTATGCACTTGACTCACATTAGTCAAAGCAATATATCATACAACACAAGACAACAAAACATCGGTATTCATGCCATGCACACACTAAACAATGCTCATACACTGATCCTAAACCTAGGATCAAACCTCAAACCAAAATGTATAATTTCAGCACCAATTTGTCAAAAACCGGTCTAACCTCCATTACCTACTCGATCAGACCACCAATGTTGGTCTGACCGCTGGCACATGTCGATTAGTTTGACCGCTTAAGAGCATAAGAAAATACCCTCGCTAGAATTATAGTTAAAGTCTATCTAGTTTTAGCTTAGAACTACAAATTGAATGATACCTAATGCAAAGACATCCTCAAACATACCTACATAAAAATTTGGTGTCTAATTTCCGAAAAGAAATGGCTGGCCTAACCACTTGCCTCATGGTCATGTGGAGATCCGGGCACAGAAGGCTCCGGGGTGATATCCCTTTTGGGCCATTGGACGAATTGACTTTATGCTCAGCTGGTTGATTATTTTGATTCCTTTTCTCATTCTGTTTCTTCTTTTTCCTGCAGTCAGCCCTGAGATGCTCATACTGACCACAGTTGTGACACTTGAAATTCTTATACTTTTCATTCCTCTGAACTGAGTTATAATTTCTATGATCATCACGATCGCGTTTCTTGTTAAGCTTTTCTCTCAAATCACCTAGACTTTCTCTTTTGCCAATTCCTTTTATTATTGTCTTTTTCCTCTCCAAGGTGTAACTTAGAAGTATTTCTTTCCTTTTCTTGAGAGAGTTTTCTATCTTCTTCCATAAGCAAATGATGTCTTAGAGTACATATATTGAGTATCCTTTTAGAATGATAAAAAGATATCTTAAATTTTTCCATAAATTTGGCAAAGAGTTTAGAACAATCATGTCCTACACTTCTTCAGAAAAAGGATAGCCATCGTTTTTTAATTCCTTTGCCAAAACACAGAGTTTATTGAGATACTCATTAATTGAAGTGCTATCAGACATCATAGTAGAGAGAAATTGATTAACAAGATTAAAAAATTTAATAAAAAATACTTCACTAAAATTATGTTCTAGACTACGTATTATTTTTCGTGTATTCTGTTCGCCCTTAATACAATACTAAACGAGATATAAATAGTTAAAAATATTGTTAGTTATCATTGAGGGGATAAATGTTACCAGATCAGTTTTGAAACGCAACCTAAGAAAGTAGAGATGTCCTCACGATGGGTCGGAACGAGCCGAGCCGAGCCGGCTCAAGCCGAGCTCGCCTAAAGTCACAGCTCGGTTCGGCTCGCTTAGGAAACGAGCTAGAAGCCCGGCTCGGCTTGGCTCATTTCTCGGCTCGAGCCGGCTTGAATGGCTCATGAGCCATAATATGGCTTTCATCCCGAGCCTTGAGCTTAACAAATCTATATCATATTTTGCAGCAAGATACAATCAATTGAAGCTAGGTTTCCATCACAAGTTGACAACAAAATTTGTTTGCAAACACTAAGATCTCCATGGAGATAATATCAGATGGCTATTAAATCGCAACAGAAAGAATATTTCTGAATAAACAATGATATAAAACATTTACAGCACACACATACAATTCATAAGGAGATAATCAACTGCATATTCTTCTAATGATACATGGATGCTCATACACAACAGTGCATTAGAAGCTTCAGCTCAGTTATTGATTTGGATTCCTATCAAAACTGCAAAAAATTGAAAACTGGAGCTTAGGACATCAGTGAAAACATTATCACTTTATTTTCAGTAAGGAGAATCTAAGCCTTGTTCTGAATAACTAATCTAGCTATTCCTCTATCATTCATAGCATATATTTCATCACAAGGATATCCCCTTAGTAGCACAAATCCGTCCACACTGATCACAAATATTTATTCAAGCACAAATACATCACATGACATCTACACGGTCGATCTAGAAGAATATGGAATAGAGAGTCACCTTGCACCGGGAGAAGTCCTTGTCGATGTCCTTCTCACCGCACCTAATGGCCGGCGAGGAGACAAATCAGCGCGAGGGAGAGCACCGTAAGTGTGGGGAAGACAGATGGTGGGGGGAGAGCGGCGGCATGGGGGTAGGGGAGGGCGGTGTCCGTGGGGTGGTGGAAGATAGATCGGCGGCAGAGAGAGCACCGGTGGCGGGGAAGACAGATCGGCGACGGAGGAGAGCACCGGTGGTAGGGGAAGACAGTTCAAGGGGAGAGTGTAGACTGCACGGGGTGGAGGCAGTGGTTGCACACGGCAGCGGGTGGGTGAGGGGTAGCACATGTCGGGAGGAGCACGGTGGGCGGCGATATTCACTGGATGCAACCCCGACGCCGATGGGAGATGGGAGACACGACGCGAGTGGGGAGACAGCAGGCAGGAGTGGGGAGACGGGAGACACGATGCGAGTGGGGAGGGGATTCATGAGTGGGGACTCTGGAGGCAGCAGGCAGGAGTGGAGAGACGGGGTCACAGGAGACGCGAGACTGGGCTAGGCTAGCTAGCTTAACAAATGGGCCAAAATAGCTCGCGAGGGCTCGCAGCTCGAACTTGACTTGAATATTTTGTGAGTTATAAAGAAGACTCGACTCGACTCAAAATTTCACGAGCTCGAATAAGTCAGGAGCTTCAAACTATTTTCCACCCCTAACAATGATAGCGAGGACAAAGAAACACGCCTCGCCGGTGCCGTCTTGGTTCCGCACACGCCTTGCATCAACCACGAAGCAAGTGGTTTTAGAGAATAAAAAAAGTTTGCATTGCCTCAATCAATGCTCCGCGAATCCTCAAACAATGCTGGCATACGTCAACAAGTTTAGGGAACGTTGGGTTGGACTGAAAAAATAATTTATAATTAAAATTATATTGTAACTGATTAAAATTATACTATAACTAAAGTTAGCTTATTTAATATAATTAAATTTTAAAAAAAATTAAAAATAAAAAGATTATGTTAGAATATCACGGATAACACAAACGAATATGAGAAAAAAGAACCGATAAAAAAGATAAAAAAAACTAAAAGTTTTAAAAAACAAAATTTATAAATGGTAAAAAATAAATCAAAAATTAAAAGCTCAAGTGAAAATAAACGAGTCATAGGACGTCACGTATTGCGCCTACTTTCCATGCACGCCGTTTGAGGAAGAGGAGACCGTGTGACAACGCGACGTTCATGAATCGCAGCGGATCAATTCCAACAAAGAGGAGACCGTGCGTCCGGATGTTGGACCTCATGGCATGGCGGGTTGGTGGATGTTGGTGTTGGGCCTGTTTTTTTTTTGCTGCGGTTTATGGTTTTTGGCTATGGTTTGTGATTTTTGGGTTGTTTGTCTGAGAGATTGCAGAGTAACAGAAATTCACGTGCGATTTTTGTCGATATAAATGAAGTCAGTAAAGTATATACTACAATTAACTAGTAGATCTTATCTTAAAAAAATAATCTATTTAAAAGCTAATTACCGTAGAAAAATTGAAAAACAGATTTTAGAAGCTGAAAAGAACAAGCCCGTTGACTCTTCACAAACCGTGCTCGCCGACCGAGGACGGAGCTGCGCGCTCGCGAGATCACGAGAACGAGCACACCGACCAAAAACGCCTGCTGATTTCCATGCTCGAGACCGACGGACCAAGAACGCACGTCGCCTTGTTCTTCCGTGTGGACGTCATGAATTAAGATTTCTTTATTATTTTAAAAGTTTATAGATTGTTGTGTTTTATTACACCATGAAGGAAAAAGTTTCGTTTTTCCTAAAAAAAAGAAGTTTGGTCCGTTCAAACTAAAATGACGTGATGGACCTTTAAGTTTTTTTTAGCAAAGTCCGGTTAGGATTCTTAAATGTTCCAACATAAAAAAAATTAACCGGTGTATATGAGGCGGTAACACTATCCAAAATCCCACTGAGCTCGATCTGGAAAGTCAAATGGGAAAACAGTGATGACTGCAAATCCATTGCAGTAAGCCTCTCAATGCTCGTGCACGTACCTGTTATGTTTTAGTGCATATAACTAATGCAAACATGGGATTTTATTATTATTTATTAAGTATAAAAATAAACCCCATCTAAATAGCTATCAAGAATAGCACATTTTTGCCACACTACAGCTGACGGCATGAAGCCATGAAGACGCTCATGCGTCGATGGATGGGTTCATATCACCAAGAGCATGGCTATATGGAATAAGCTAGGGAATGGGTCATCCCACCAACTACAACATTAAATTCAGCTAGCGAAAGACATAATCTCAATGCTATCCCAATAGCTAAATTGCACAAATCCTAAACCGGTACTATTAGTAGCGACTCGATAATGACATTGCAGTTAGCTTGTTTGAACGCGCGTATTCTAACTTAAGACTTCATCCTTTGTTACTTCAGTTTATTCACACGCAAAATAGCTATTAAAATTAGAGTACCAATATATGTATTGTGCAAGTCATATCTAATAGCAATTTATTACTACAGTATGTACGGAATTTTGATGACGCCGTCAAACAACTGCTTGATCTTTTGCGTGATAGCAATGGAACTGCAGACGGCACAACTAAAGCATTCTTCTTCCGTGGCTGGTATGGTCTGGGGGCATCTGCTGTTCTTAGAGCTCTAGCCGAACTCCTAAAATCCACAGCAAGTGATTCTAGCACAAAAAGCCATTTTGGCAAAATTATCCACATAGACTGCTCTCTGTGGAAAAGCAGAAGGGCGATGCAGAGGGCAATTGCGGAGGAGCTAAACCTTCATCATTTAATGCCCACGTTTGATAAGAAGGATGAGGAAGATGATTTCAGAGGGGTTGATGACAGCTCTAGAGCAGAGATACCAAGTATTGGAGCCGTGATCCATGAATCTCTCACAAATGAAAGGTTCCTAATGATTTTTCATTATGGAGGAGATGAAGCGATTGATCTGGCAAAGTGTGGAGTTCCTGGAGTCGGAAATTTTGGTAAAGGTAAATTGTTATGGACCAATCATGGGAGATTTCAGCTCTCACACAGAGAACAGAAGTTGATGTCCAGTTCTGTTAATATATATATGCTTATCCGCCCCAACGAATACGCATATGTCGGTCAACAAGTGCGTCATTTGTTGCACAAAGAAGCTGTTGAAGTGATCCGCTACACCGGCATGGACGGCATCGACCCAGCAAAAGTTGTGGATTGCTTCTTGTATTCATTGTTCCTACGTGGAAGCTCTATCAGTGTTGAGTATGGTTGGGCTACTCATGCTTGCAACTATTGGATATGTGATGGAATCCTTCAAGGGGACAGAGCCTGGGAGGTTGGCATTGCATTGTATGGAGTGATACGACGGTTGGGCCACACTTCAGATGTAATAGAAGCTTTGGCAATCTATTTGGATCGACACGTAAGACCCAATGAAGGCTGGCATTCAATCACCATAGACAAACTAGGAGCACAGAATATCTCAACTATTCCTGTTAAAGCATCATCCTGTTTCCTCAGATTTGAAGATGAACAGCTAGAACTACGAAATGATTTGTTTCAACTGGCCTGCAACCTCCGTGTGCTAAAACTCTGCAAGTGCAGCTTTGATTTTTCATCACCTCCTTTCCTCTGCTGTCAGAACCTAAGATTCCTTTGGCTCGACCATTGTACAAACACAGGGAAGGAGCAAGGTGAAGGACCATGTTTCCCAAACCTGTTGGTTCTTGATTTACGTTCCACAGATTATCAATTATCGCCCCAGATGATAGAACCGATGACCAATCTCAGGGAGCTAAATACAAAGGGAGTCTCATGGAGGAATATAAGTCATGCATGGAGTAAGCTACAGAACCTTCAAAAGCTCCGAGTAACAGAATCTTCAGAACTGATCACAGTGGGCAGTTGCTCTTCTACAGATATGATAAATCTGGAGCTCCTTGACTTGTCCGGCAACACTTGCATGGAATCTTTGCCTGAAATGTCGTCAGCAAGAAGCCTGAAGATGATTATTCTCGACGGCTGTTCCAGCTTGGAGCATGTCGCACTTGAAAGAGCTCCATCGCTCGAGATTTTTAGCTTTGATGGTTATGGCCCAGCAGAGTACTGGACGCATCCCATACAACTGCCAGAAAAAGAATTGCGTCCCAAGTCTCGTGCATCTCAAACTGAAGCCATGGTCAGAAAGATCTCCCTGGAGGGCTGCGATCGACTGCGTAGTATATTCTTGCGTGCATTGCCCAATCTTGAGGAGTTGGACCTCTCGGGCACAGCCATCAAAACACTTGACCTCAGTGACCTCACGGGTGCAATGGAAGTCTCACAGCTCAAGAAACTATTCCTACTGGGCTGTGAGCAACTCCGTAGCCTACACTGGGTTGGAAGTAACCCCAAATGGGAAAGGCTGCAGGTAGACACTCGGGAGGAAGGTAGAACAGAGAGGTTTCTTGACAACGAGACATGTATTACAGATGGAAGATTCATTTGGTCAATCGTGAAGATAGTTGGTAACGTCAATAAGATGCACATCCATGTGTCTTCTATGTCACATAGCCATGTTAGCATCACCAAAAGTATTGAGGTTCGCCCCAGCCGAGTGGACGTGGTCCCAACAGGAGCATTGTTTCCGTATAAGGATATTGGCCTTGCAGAGGATGTCACCTGCTCTGCTGCCTTGATGTGGGATTGCCAACAGCTTCACGCTTTGGATGTGCACATCGAGATTGGTGAAGGAAGCCACTGTTTAGAGAGTATGCACGACGATGAAAATTTTATACAATTCCTTAATTGGAAAGTTCAATCATTGCATGTGCATGACAGTCCCTCAATCACGGCTATCACTCCAAGGGTTCCAGTATTTTGGAACTACCTCAAATGGTGCCATGTTGAGAGGTGCCCCAGGCTGCACACTCTCTTTACTTGCCACAAAGAAGATTGGACCAATTTTCCTGCCTTGAAGATATTTTCCGGGTGTGATCTCACGATGGCCCATTGCATTTGGAGCAAAGGAATTCGTAGCGGAAGGTGTGATTCCTGCTAGTGTTTTAGTAGCTAGCTATAGCTCCGATATAGCTTTTCCAGAATTGAATGTGGTGTTACACAAAAAAAAACTGTAAGCTATGGCTGCGCAATAGACCATTACTACCTATATAGCTAATAGCTTATTGCTATTATAGCTGACCACTATTTATTTATTTTCATGGAATGTTTAGAATATGATTCTATTTATATCAAATTATAAAAATCGATTCTTTTCAATTAAAATAGGTTAGCATGGGAGTTTTATTTGACTATTCAGTTTTGGATATGTATAGTTTTTAATATTATATTGGATTGTGTTTCTCTCATTTGCTTTATTTGTAATTTATTTAATTAAATGGTGATTATTTTAGTCATACTTAATAGAAAGTGGTGCTTTGTATAATTTGTGACCCAAATTCTAGGATTATGAGATAGTAATATTCAATATCTTAGTTTTAGATTGTCATGTTTCAGTTTTACTAGCCTTTTAGTTTAAAGAATTTAGACAATGCGGAAAACTAATTAATTTTTTTTGAATAAATCGCTATGCATTGTAGCTTCCACGACAGCCACTATTGCTTTTCTTTATGCCAAATCTCTCCATGATGCCGTCATAATCATGATTTATATCCTTGGTTCCTCTCACAGCTTTCAAAACCTACAGCATATATACTTGCACAATTGCCCCAGGCTGGTGTTCGTCCTCCCCATTTCCTTCCCCTTGCCAAACTTGGAGACCCTCCAGATCGCATACTGTGGTAATCTCAAACATGTTTTCCCATTTGACGACGAGAAGAACCTTGAAGAAATAGTATCTGGTGTCACATTCACCAAACTGAAGCACATCAAGCTACAGCATCTCCACAAGCTGGAGCAGATAAGCGAGGCTAGATTGACCGCGCCGGCATTGGAGACGATAAGCCTCAGGGACTGCTGGGGCCTGAGACGCCTACCGGCTGTCGAACGTCGAGGTTCTAAGCTAGTCGTGGACTGCGAGAAGGACTGGTGGGACAGGCTCGAGTGGGATGGCTTGGATACCAGCCATGACCCGTCGCTCTTCGAAACACGCCATTCGACTTACTACAAGAAGTCCATCCCAAGGGGCTCCCTTCTACGGTTCGTTGTGCATGGATTTCCTATATGCATATAGATAGATTAAGCAAGTGTTACTAATTTTGTATCGAAGTAACCTTTTCAATTTTCGTTCATCATTTCTTAGGTAATTTGTTGTGCTGCTCTTGTGTGTCTTGTTCTGCAATGCAACGGAGGTCGGCTTACATGAAGCATCGCCATCACCGACACGAGTTCTCTCACAGCTCTGAAGTGTTTCCCATTGGCTGTGTGTTTGTGTTCTACAATGCGGCACTCGTGCAAATTAAGTTGCTACTTGCACAACGAATAAATGGTGTGTTTTATTTTCACCAAGCTACCTGATTTGGGTATGCTTTAACTGGTGTGTCAAGCACTGGTGTGCTAGCTTTCTCCAGCTTGGTGTGGTATTCACAACGGAGCTGGTTTGTGTTGATTGCGGTGTTTGGAATAAAGAGGTGTGCCTGTGTGCACAAACCTAATGATTTGTGTGTGTTTGATGAACCAAAAATTCTGCTTGTATGTGGTTGATGGAACAACATATATTGTGTGGTCTGTTTCGCAATCATACAAGTTTGAGCCGATGATCTGGTGTTGTCGTCATCTACTAACATGTTGAGCTAGATTCTTATCATTTGAATATTATATTTCTACCAAGTTTCTCTAGTAGTGCTCAGATGATTGAACTATTTTAATTGCTACTTAAAAAGAGTAGTTATTTGAAGGTTATTGTAAATCGTAGCTCCTCTTCTTTTCTAGTGAGGATGCAAGTTGTAACTCAATGATCTAAATTCCACTAGAACTGGACCAAGCCAGTAACTCGTCAGAGGTGGATAGCATGGAAGCTAACTAACGGTCAACTTTCGATGCTTGACACGTGGACAGCAGAAAGGCCCCCTGAGATAACACGTGGGTGGAGCACACATCTAATGATTTATGTGTGGTTGATGAACCATAGATTCAGCTTGTGTTTGACTGATGAAACAACATATATTACTGTGATAAGTTGTGGTGTGTATTGCAATTATACAAGTCTGAGCGGATGATCCGGTGTTATTGTCATCTACTAACATGTTCAATATTATATTTTTGCTGAGTTTCTCTACTAGTTTTCATGATATTTTTAAAACAGAGTAGTTCTGTAAAGGTTATTGATTTAAGAGGATACAAGTTCTAGAATTGGACCAAACCGATACCTCGTTAGAGAGTGATAAGCATGGAAGGACTAACGGTCAGCTTTGAGACGTGGGTAGAAGCAAGGCCTCCTGAGACGACATGTGGATAGAGCAGCATGGCTTGAGTGACCACGAGTCTGTTCTTTTCCTTCGAAACTGGTGACTTTTAACTTTTGCTATAGTACCTAACTTTTAAACAGTGTATTTTCTCAAGATGAGGTCTATAAATTAAACGATGTACACGTTAAAAACCTAACATCTATACCATCCAAAATCACAAGTGAATATCTCTCTCTTCGTAATCTGTAGCGTAAACAGCCAAAATTTAAAAATTTCAGCCAAAAACTATAAACCATAGCGGTTGCCAAACAGACCCTTCACCGTCCAGAAGGCCATGCGCGTCATCCGTAAGCAAACCACCCCGCCGTGCTACCTGTCCACGAACCGGCCTTGTCGCCGTCCATCGCCATCCGGGTCCAAGAGGCCTTGCTCGTATGTTTTTCCCAATTTGAATGTTTTCCAACATCAATTTGAAATTTCTTGATTTGAATGTTCTGTGTGAATCAAAAGTTTCCGAATTGAATGTCCCAATTTTTGGAAGTTTATGTTTGAATGGGAAGTTCCGGATTTGAAGTGTTTGAATGATTTGAAAGTTTTCCAATAGAAAGCTTCCCAAAATTATACGGAAGTTTTGTATTTGAATATTTTCAAACCAAGTTGAAACTCACGTGGAGTCGAGTTGAAACTCATGCGAATTATATGTACTAGTACACAAATTATAAGCGTCTCAAGAACAATACATTGTACACTACATGAATGGTTCATGTCAGTTCATGCATGCATTTATACTTGAGTCCTTGAATGCACATATATAACCGCTAGGCTCGACTTATATCTGAGTTGAAGCACAATTCACAAGTTTTCGTCACTCGAAGAAACTTGGCCTTAAAACTATAGTGCCCGAAGCAAATTAGTTAGTACCTTAATTATTAGTGAGATAAGAAACATCATGACATCATACTTTTCATGATGAAACATCATTAGGGCAGCCAAAATTAAATCTATATAAATAAGATTTATGCAACTACTATCAAATATAAGTAACTAGCATTATGTCTATGCGTTGCAACGGAATTATAAAAAATGGTGATATATAAATATAAGGGATCATAAACCGTACAATAAATATCAATATTAGCAAAATAATCACATGTGCAAGCCCTCAAGTATGCATATACACGATCCAAGTCAACTACTGTTTACCATACACACGTCCAACGCTTTACAAACATCTCGGGAGAAAGATAAGCTGTGAGTTCCTATCAGATGAGTCGGCCCATATGAACACAAAGAAACAAATACCCTTCGCATGGAGCCACACACCAAGATAGCCGGTAGATTAGGCACGCATCAAGCAACACATATGCTAGAGTATATTCTTCTAGAATGAACAGATAAATAGATGAAGGTTGATGGAATTGCACTAAGCATTGTCAGATACATGGCATGTATCCCACATGGTACGCTTTCCATGCTTAAACCAAGCATAATACATCATAGATCTGCAGTTACCGGGTAACATGTAGCTGTCCATGGGTGCTATGTTCTTACTTAGTTCTATGTACATGGTTTTATTATTCAATAACCATTGATGTCCTACTTTGATATAATGTAGTAAAATGATTAAGAAAATGCATGATAAAACGATTACAAGATGCACATAAAACTTTAATGTTCACATAAATCATGTTTTTCCACTTGTCAGATACACTTTTCATATAGCAACATTGTACAATTCATTAGCATAAATCATATTGTTTCCTATCAAAGACACTTTCCATAAAGCTATTAAGGAAATTCTAGCTGTATTTCATCACATATCATATACAACTTTTCTCAAGACAAACCAGATAGATGATGGAGTTTGTTGCTTCCAACTTCGGTGTCAGAAAGCTCTAAGCTTTTCAATAGCGTAAGGCCTACATATAACATAAGGGCATATTGTCATAAGTGTAGAATGAAAAATATCCCCCATGATTACAATCAAATAATGCTCTAAAACCATTGTAAGTACAACAGAAAGAGCAATTGTTAACAGATACAAGCTAACATAACAACTTAGTAGTTAAATAAAGTGTTTGTAACAAAGTGCGGTGGACAACGTGTCCTTGATGACAATTCAGACCAATGTAGTGGCAATCACAAAGGATAAGCAATTATAAATCTATAACTTATGGATACACATGTAGCAAAAAAATATCAGATAGTAAAAAAAGAACATTGAGTAAATAATCGATAATATAAACAAAAGGAACATTGAACAAAAGCTACACATTCACACTTGAGGAGAGGTTGTAAGAAAATAAGGTATTTCTTGACAAAATGAAGATAATACCGCACTAGAAAGTGATGGAAGATATACTGCATTGAGAAGGCAAAAGACGCGCAGCATCCATAAAAGAGAACACAAAAACATAGGCATTGATGAAAATTTTTGCATTCCATGACAATCCACATAAAGATAAATGGATGAAGTCTGATGGAATTGCACTAAGCATTGTCAGATACATGACATGTATCCCACATGTTAAACTTTGGATGCTTAAACCAGGCACAATGGGAGAAATGTACCAAATTCACAAAGAAAATTATACTAAAAATATCAACAATAGCATTTGTAAAATAAGGAATTGGATCACCATGGATACAATCAAATAAAATAGCTTTACACATGAACACCACCACCATACCAATTACCAATTCATTCAGCTGCAAATTAACATGTTCATAGCATGATCCCACATGATACAGGTCTAAGATAACAAGCCAAGCTAGCATTTTTACACTCCTGAAAAATGTTGTAATAACCTGAAGCATGGTGAAAAAATAACTCTCCTTTTCATATGAAAATCCAATTATTAGTAATACCATCATAATTCTTGCTGACAAAAGTAACAAATAATATCAACTCTCAATGATATGCCAAGCTCGATAGGCACCCAGAGCATGGAATGCCAAGCTCGACAGGCACCCAGAGCATGGAATGCCAAGCTCGACACCAGCCAATCAAAGCTGGTTTTCACAAGAGCGTCTCTGAGCATGCTGTGTACACACGTGGCGACAACGCATGTCTGCTAATCGTTGGAGTGTACGTCGACGACCTGATCATCACTGGCATTGAAGTTGCCAACATACGTGCGTTCAAGGCCGAGATGAAGAAAATATTTTGGATGAGTGACCTTGGGTTGCTCTCCTACTACCTTGGCATTAAAGTGAGCCAAGGGCCAAGTAGCGTCTCATTGTGCCAATCGGCCTATGTGCTCAACGTGCTCGAGAAGAGCGACATGGAAGATTGCAAGAGTTGTCAAGCACTGATGGAAGCTCGCTTGAAGCTAAGCAAATCGAGCTCTAGCCCACTAGTAGACGCCACCCAGTAATCAGTGCTTGAGTATTTTTGGCAGCCTCCAGTATTTGATGAACAAGCGGCTAGACATAGCCTATGCGATAGGCTACACAAGCTGGTTCATGGAGGAACCACATGAAGATCACCTGGCCGTGGTCATGCACATACTGCACTACATCGCCGAAACACGCAACCATGGAGTCTGCTACCCAAGGAAGAAAGACGGTTGGACGTTGCTATTGGGATTCAGTGACAGTGACATGGTTAGCGACATCGATAGCCGCAGAAGCACCACTAGAGTGCTCTTCTTTCTTGGAAGCGACCCATTGCCTGACAGTCGCAAAAGCATAGAATGATGGCGTTGTCGTCCTACAAGGCGGAGTACATCGCCGTGACGACTGTGGTATGTCAAGGCATTTGGCTAGCTTAGCTCATAGGCAAACTTCTTTTCTTAGAGCCTAGCGTGCCAATGCTCAAGGTGGACAACAAGTCTGCCATTGCTTTAACCAAGAATTTTGTCTTCCATGACCGAAGCAAGCACATCGACACCCGTTTTAACTTCATCTGGGAGTGTATTGATGGAGGGAAAGTCATCCTTGAACATACTTGCACAGAGGAGTAGCTCACGGACATTCTCACGAAGCCGCTTGGGTGCGTCAAGTTCTAGAACCAGTGCGCAAGGATTGGCATCGTCGAGATCACAGGTGAACGAAGTAAGGATTAGGAGGGCGGATGTTGAATAATCCAGCTCGCTCACCGTGGTCGAAGAATCAGTCGAAGTGAATATGGTCGTAAGTCTTACTTGTAATAGTACTATAGCATCGTGGTTGTAAGTTATAGATACATTGTAGCAGTTGTAGTGGTCGTAGTCGAAAGATCACTATAGCAGTCATAGTGATCGTGGTCGAGAAGATCACTGTAGCAGTTGTAAACACTTGACGCGTTCTCAGTACACGCGAGAGCGGTTTTTCCGATTTGTTAGCGTCGTGTACGACATGACCTGGATTCATGGGATTGTGCAAGAGGTAGCGCATAATAAGGGTGGTTTAACCAACAGAGTTAGACTAGGATTTCCTTTAAATAGCAGTTTAATACAACAGAAAAAGCTGCCATGCTTTCTAACAGCATAAAACTTTTGTGTTCTTGCTTTGTTCTTCTAACTTCGTGTGTGTTCGAGTATGAGCTCAAACATGTTGATACGTCGAGGTTTCTGACAATGTGCGTGCTCTAGTGCTTATATATAGGGCAGTTAGTGTATCAAAGTAATATGGGTTTCGATAATTAGCTCGATCGAGCCATAGGAAAATCGGATTGGACAGAGAGTACGTAGCGGAGATTGGCTTTTGCCTGGTCCAGTTATGTTAGAGCCGTGGACGGCTTGTGATCCATGTGCATGTTTTTGTGTTTGGTGTCCAGATAGGTTTTTGGTTTCGGTATATCTTGAACGGTGTTGTAATTCTTCGTCTTCAATGAAATTAAATACAGTTCTTCTGCATCTAGTTCAAGATCTATGTGAATGTACGCTGTATGGTACACTACACACAGTTCATTTGATCGGTGCATGGATCCGGCCTCACCCAAAGGCATGCAACGCCGCTAGCTGCTGCCGTTGATGGCGAGGATAGATCTCGGCAGGCGAGGACGTGCCGTTGATGGTATATATATTCTTTTTTTCAACAAAGTAGATCTGTAGATGTAGTCTCTGATGTTTGAAGTTAAACACGGTGCAATATAGTCTCTTTGCATCTATTTCTTTTTAAAGGAAAGACACAGACTGCTCTAAAGAAGAAAAGAACAAAAGAAAAGCACACAGTCGATCAGTAACGGCATAATCTGCAACGGCAAGCAAGGAACCAAAGCTTTGGAAAAAGGAAAGCAACGTGGCGTGATGCCAAAAGCTTGTAGCAATACCATTACACCCATCTACCAAAACATATCGCTGCTCGATCTTGCAGTACCTTCTGTTCCCGAGCTTTGCCATTTGCCAACAGCTATGATCAAGTGATATATCTGCGGCCTGAGACAACAGCTATTGTAGCCTGAGGCCTAACAATTAAATCCCATATAAAATTTATGAAAAATTATAAAAAAACAGAGTTAACATAAGAATAAGCCTAAGAGTAGCTAGCTCAGCCCGAGCCTTGGCTGATTTCGCCCCTGCATAGGCACATATATAAACTTGTTTTGTCAAAGATTTTAGCAACGTCGGATCAGGAATTAAGCATCTCACCTTTGTAGGGCTGATGGGTTAGAAATATTTGGCATGGCTTTCTTTTGCTGCCGGTAATAGATTTATTTGGACAAGTTCAAAATGACTGCGCAACTACCTCTTCGCCAGCTGGTTGGTACCTCTTCCGAATTTTTTCTATTTAAGCCCTTTTTGAAAAATATTCACATTTAGACCCCGGTGGTTTTATTTCCGTTTTGGACCCGGGGTCGGAGCCGTGGATCACGGCGCCGGTAACACATCTCGGCGCCGTGGACCACGGCTCCGAGGCCCCGTGCCCGCGCAGCCGCGCCGACCAGCGTGGTGCCGACGTGGCGGTTTTCGGCCCGTGATCCACGGCCCGAGCTCGGCGCCGTGATTCGTGGCGCCGAGCTCGGAGCCGTGGGCGTGGCGCCGACCTCGGAGCCGTGTAACGTGGCGCCGAGCTGTGAAAAATTCAAACCAGCCGGTGGCGCTCCAGCTCGGCGCCTTCAAAATAATCCGTAGTTTTTGGAAACATTCAGAAAAATGATGAAGTGTGTGAAACACAATTTTCTGCTACATTTTTTGATGTTGTGTTCAATCTGAAAATTTCGGGTGCTAGTATGGTAATAATGTTTGTAACTTTTTCGTAAGGGGAACTGAATGGTCAAACACTAATTCTTTGGAGCAAGCATGGTGGGCAACATTATGCACTCTTTTAAATACCGTCATACCGTAGTCTCAAGTGCGATCGATCAACTAGGCAAACACAATACAATGCATAATAATAGGATTACAAAGACCGTAGATAGCGTGGATCTATTACATTATATCTACCGGTGTAGCGTGGTTGTTTCCCCTTTTGTCGCCATACAAGATGGCTCACCGCATCCTTCTTCCTGTCACTCTGGTCTTGAGAGCTGCCTCACGAGCTTCAAGCTCTTCCTCCTGACGCTTGATGGCGGCTTCACGCAGACTTAGCTGCTCCCGCGTCCTTTGCAGCTCATCCTCCTTGCCCTTAAGACGGATTTGGTCCACCCTAACGCGCTCTTGCTCAAACCGCATCACCGCTCCACCTCGCGAGCTCGAGTCATCTTGAAAAGTATTGTCCTTTGTTTTCCACCGCATTGGCGGGTTCCGTAGCCATGCCGGCGCACCGATCCACCCATTCGAGGAACCCGCAAGCCTATGTGTGGGGTGGTAGATGTCATGGATCAAGTTGAAAACGAAAACGAAACAAAGGATTTAGTTGTCGTCGTTACCACGAAGTCGTCATCCGTGTCTCGGATACTTGAAGAACCTACGGCCGTAGTTGGCTCGCTTTATCGATCCGCCCGCACGCACAACATTGTCCGAAGCCGCAATGGCACCGGGCGCCATGCCACTCCGCACTCCAAATGGGTCGGAGCTCCGGAAGACATTGTGATGTCTAGAGGAGATGTGGTAGTAGTGTGATGTCTTGAGGAGATGTCGTGGTATTGTGATGTGTTAAGGAGATGTGGTATGGAACACATATGAGGCCTTTATGTAGGCGGGTTATATCCGTGCAAAGGCATAGTCCATGGAGAGGATCTTTCGCTTTCACGGATTCCAGTAGCAATAAATGGCCCTATGTAGACTTTTCAGAGACTACGCCTCGTAATAAATTGTAGTTCGTAGCCTTTTCGTAGATTGGACCATTCAATTTATTTGGTACAACATAGCCTTTTCGTTGTTTTCGCTATAGGCCTATGTCATCCCGGTCATCGGGTTTCACAAAGATCCGGATAAGGGATCTTATCTCTCATCCCGATCCTCCGGCTTCTTGTCATCGTGGTCAGGAGTAGTCTTGGGTGGGATAAGTGCTGGCCCCGTTTTGTCATCTCACTTCAAAAAGCTGCCCCGTTTTGTCATCTCACTGAGTGTAGCTGCCCTTTTTTGACGCCTCGTGGAAAGTCGACATGTATTGTCACATCTCAATGTAAAGATGGCCCCTTTCGTCAAGTATGTACACAGAACTGTTATCTTTTTTTGTGGTCACTGCATGAAGCTGCCCCGTTTTGCTATAAGTAGCACGGTTGGGGTCTCATGACATTGTAAATCGAACACGGTTGAGCTTCCTATATTCGTGGTGAAGCCAACCATGTCGGAAGCCGAGGGCGATGGGATTTGGGTCACCAAGGAAGACATTCCTTGAAAGGAGGGATATGTTCGGTCCACGCATCGATTGATACCAAGCCGCGTGCTCAACCAGCGTGGCCGAAATGCAGACACAATGAGTACGCAGTCGTGCAGATCTTGGATGGCCCGAACGATGGCGGGCGACGTTTCTTCCGATGCTCACGCCCGGTACAAATTAGTAATATTACATTTGTTATGGCTTATGGACCCTCGAAGTTTACCGTCCTTTTTTTGCAGATGGCAAAATGCGACTTCTCCCGCTGGATCGACCCTCCTCATGAACGGTATTTTGATCGTTATGTGGCTACATTATGGTCTCGAATATGGGACTTGAGTACCGAATGGAGAGTCTCACGAGAGAGAACAACGACCTCCGCGAATGATGCAACGCGAGAGAGGCAACGAGGAGGTCGTGAATATAGGAAGCTCTTATGATCCCACATGTTGCTCGCGAACCCGAGCTGCATATGTGCATGCCACTACCACGACGGACGACCACGTCCGAGGCGACCCCCAAAGATTTCTCCATGTGGGTGCCACGAGGCTCGTTTGGCATGTAGGTAACGAGGGTTATGGTTGTGTCGTATTTTAGTTCATGTATTTGTTGATGTGTTGATGCTGTGGGGGTAGGACTGTTGTGTTGAATTAAAATGTTGGGTGTACTACTTTCCATAAATTCTGTATGTGCAATGTATGTGTTGTTTCAGATTATGGCCGGGCAAAGTCATATCGATTCTGGTGTGGGAGGATGAAATAGGCAATAGGACGTGCAATGTTCGCCATGAGAGTTGTCGGGGGGTTGCGACCCGTCGGGATGAAGCATCGTTTCGACTGCACTAGAGTGGAAGATAAATTTAATGTTGTGTGCTATTTTGTTTCTTGTGATTATTGTTATCCTCAAGTTGTAGTGTTGGAGGTTCTCGTCGTATGTTGGTAATGTTTTATGCTATGTTGTCGCCAAGCTATTTTGGAGTCGTTTGGATTCGTGAAGCATAAATTAATAAGCGATAAATTGTATCACTACCTTTTGCGATCGTTTGCGGAAACATAAAATCATTGCAGGAATTATAGAACAACAAAGTATCATTACAACATATATACAACGACCCACAAGCCTACACATAAATATCATCGCCTCCTAGCCTTACCCTTACCCTTACCAAGGGCGGTGCACAGAGTGTAATGGCTAGGCTCATGCGGCTGCGTCTGCGTGGTACAGTGAAGGTCGAGTCTCACTAAACGACGGCCGATCACTTGAATATCGAGGCACCCTTTGCATTTCAACAAATCGAACATTTCCATAATCATCACTTGTCACACCGCCTCATGATATAGGGTAACTAGCTTGTCCATCTAGTTCATACAGATGAATACCTTCACACCAACCAAAATAAAGAAGCATCAAATTCTCATGGTACACAAAGAATCATGATCATAATAAAGCGTGCCCTAGTGAACCCTATTTGGATCTGTTTGAGATGTATTGATCTTGTTTCCTACACTATCATAAATGGACGTGAGGTCGGAGTATTTACACTATGCACTTTGCTATTGGTTTTGATCAATTTATCTGCAGACACCGGTGATCGCATGTGATGTGTTGATGATCGACACGACTAACACGACTACCGACCGACAATCTAACTAACTACCAACCGCTAGAAAGAAGGAGAAAGGGAGGTCGAGAAGCAAGGAGGGAGTCGAGAGAGAATGAGGGAGAGAACGGTCGCTGGCTAGCTAAATCGACGAGACTCACAAACACCGCTATGGCACAAAACAATTTACCTAACAAGAACAACTAACAAGGGTACTAACAAGCTAACACAACTAACACAACCGAAATCACAAATACTAACCAAACTCACTGACCAACATAGACCACACACCTCTACAGATCACAAACAGACTCTAGAAATTAAACTACTACATCATGCGCAAATTCTTGAGTTAAACTACTACAACATAGAGCAATTCTAGAACAATTTAATAGAGCACAATAACACAACCACTGATCACATTCATCACAGTGCAAACTTATCAGAATCCATTACAATGCTCAACAATTCATCTCAAATCACATTCACAGTTCATATAACAACATGCACAAAAGAGCAGTAATTAAGATATGGAGATATACCAAGGAGGAGAAGCGGCGAGAGCGATGGGGAGGCGGGGCGGGAGGAGGCGGCGGGGCCGGGCGGCGGGGAGGCTGCGGGGCCCGGGCGGCCGAGGGTGGCGGCGATGGCGGCGGGCCGGGAGGCGGCGGGCCGGGAGGCCGGGAGGCGGCGGGGGCAAAGGGCGGGCCGGGCGGCGGAGATGGAGGCGCGGCCGGGAGGCGGGGGCCGGGCGGCCGGGGAGGCGGCGAGGCGGGCGGGCGGGCGGCCGGGAGGCGGCGAGGCGGGCGGGGCCGGGAGGCGGCGGGGGGAGGCCGGGAGGCGGGCCGGGAGGGAGGACGGGCGCGTCGCTCGACAGCGTGGAATGAACGAGTCGGGGCTCGGCCGGTTTGTATTTTCACGACTCGGCGCCAAGATCTATGGCGCCGAGCTCGGCGCCACGACACACGGCGCCGAGCTCCGCCACGCCGGCGCCACGCAAGCCACCACGCGTCGTGGGCTGCCCGGCTTCGCGCCGTGGACCACGGCGCCGAGATGTGTTACCACGGCGCCGTGGGTCACGGCACACACCCCGGGTCCAAAACGGAATTAAAACTACCAGAGTCTAAATGTGAATATTTTTCAAAAAAGGGCTAGAATACAAAAATTCGGTACCTCTTCTCCTTAATAACCTTTCTTTGTGCATCGTTTGCATCCGTTGTCTTAATCATCCTGCTTTGCTTGTCCGCTTTCTATACCCCAATCAAGAAACAAGTTACACTAGGCAATCACACGATTATAATTTGCCTGGCGTTCTTGGGAGGTACCGTAGGTAATAGTTGCCTTGATTTTAACTTAAACCCAAGGCTCACCGCAGCGCACCTTGGAGAGGCGAATATAGCCCGATGCACGAGATATTGTCTAAATGTATTGAACTAGCCAAATTTTACGTGTAATTGTGTGGCTAGACATCACATGCGCAAAGGCTTCTGATTGCTTTCATGAGTAGTTACCGTGATGAACCAATCCACAAACAAAAACATTACTGTAAAAACTGAATTGACAAATTAGATCAAAGACAACATCCCAGAAGCCTTAGTGAGAGCTTTATCATGCTGATAATGTGTTGTATATTTAGGGTTACGTTCCCAGAAGCCTTATAGAGAGTTTTATCATGCCAATAACGTGTTGTATATTTAAGATCGCATTGTTGACAATCAAGCACTCAACTCACAAGAATATAAAAGTTGAATAGGAGACACAAGATGTAGTCCTAAAATTTCTATCAACTTTATTGCTCTTTTGTAGGCGTCATACGTACAATATACAAATCCTACACCCTTTATATAGGGAGGGGTGGTGTGTCTTCATGATAGAATAAATTATCTGAGACTAAATTACGCTAATAGGCTTTATGGGCTAGATGCCTCTAATGGGCCTCATAGAGTCTTCTCTCTTTCTTCAGTCACCGTCTCGCACGGGGTTGACATGCACAAAATCCGGCGTCATGGCAAGGGGATGGAGGCGAAAACAATTTGTTCCAATTTTCTCTACGATTTTGTGTTGTAAATTGTTCCATTTTGTGCTGCCATTTTGTGTATTGATTTGTTACAATTTCCGATTTGTTCAAATTTGGGCTGCATTTAGTGATTTTGAAAATTCTCGTAGCAGATGGGAATCATTCCATTATTTTTCTGATTTTTCATTTTTATTCTTGAAATTTATTTTACCTGATGAATTTCTTGTACCCGATGAAATCTCTTTAGTTAAATTTCTTCAAATGGAAAATGGATCTGGTCCAGATGCAACAAACCGAATTGGATAAAATTTCTTCTAGTTTCTTGAAGATGGAAAACCGAAAATGCAACAAAATAATGTTACAAAGTCCCCACATCCATCGAAACTTTACTTGAATTTTCCTTGCACTGCATTCGTACCCCGTATTTGCCTTAGTAAGAAAAATTTCTTTCGGGCTGTACTTCTCTCCCCCATGTGCACCAATCTCAAAGCACAATGGATGGTACAACATGTACATGGACATCCATGTATATGTGGTTTTGCTTTTTCGCTTATTTGTGGGGCTATCTCGTTTCTCAGAGATGAAAGAAACTCTGTTATTAGACTTCTTGACAGACGAGATGTTTCAATATTTCAGTTTGAGATCGAACGAGCAAGCTTTTTTTAGAGCCCTAATTAATCATTAGACCCATTTAAAATGACTGCAAGTTTACTAGCTATATGCACTAATGAGTATATATTTTTTTTCTCAACAAAGTATATTCTCTGATGTTTAAAATTAAAAACGGTGCAACATAGTCTCTTTGCATATGCTTACAAAAAAGCAAAAGATAGACCTGCTGTAAAGAAGAAAAGAACAATAGAAAAGCTCAGAGTCGATCAGTAACCACGTTATCTGGAACGGCAAGCAAGATCCAGCATCGTGGCATGGAACGGAGGCGAAAAACAAGTTGCTCCAATTTTCTGTACGATTTTGTGTTGTAATCTGTTCCATTTTGTGCTGCCATTTGTGTAGTGATTTGTTCCATACAGTTCTTCTTCTGCATTTAGTTTAAGATGAAATTTCTTTAGTTAAATTTCTTGGAATGTAAATGGATCCGATCCAGATGCAACAAACCGAAATGGATGGAATTTCTTCTAGTTTCTGAAGTTGGAGAACCGGAAATGCAAGATAATAATGTTACAAAGACCCCCACATCCATGGAAACTTGAATTTTCCTTGCACCGTATTTGCCTCAGCAAGATTTTTTTTCTCCCATGTGCACCAATCTCAATTCTCAGAGCTGAAAGAAATTCTGTTAGAGCACGCTTTTTTCAGAGCTCTAATTAATCATTAGACCAATTTAAAATGACTGCAAGTTTCCTAGCTATACGCGCTAATGAGTAGACATATTCTTTTTTAAAGAAAGTAGATGTAGTCTCTGATGTTTAAAGTTAACAATAGTCTCTGACCATAGTCTCTTTGCATCTATGCTTTTTTTTTAAAAAAAAAGGGGAAAGACGGACTCTGCCCTAAAGAAGAAAAGAACAAAAGAAAGCTCAGAGAGTCGATCAGAAACGACATAATCTGCAACGGCAAGCAAGGAACCATGCTTTGGAAAAAGGAAAGCAGTGTGGGGCGATGCCAAAAGCTTGTACCATTACCATTACACCCATCTACCAAAACACATCGCTGTTCGATCTCGCAGTACCCTCTGTTCCCGAGCTTTGCCACCGGTTATGACCAACTGAAATTTTCTTTCATTATTGTGAGCATTATGATCAAGTGATATATCTTTGTCTGGGACTGGATGTCTTGGAGAAAATTGTTCTTTTCTCTTCAAGTCTTACTTCGCTCCTCCTAGACTTGATTGCCTGGTGGCTCTAGAGGTACTACAATTGCATTTTTGTACATAGACTTATTTTGTCGCAGATTTCGGCAGTGTCGGATCAGGACTTAAAGCATCTCACCTTTGTAGGGAGTGGAAAAATCTGCAGCTGATGAGTTTGGTATATTTTGCCATGGTTTTCTTTGGCTGCCGGTAATAGATCTATGTGGAGAAGTTCAAAATGACAGCTAAACCACCTGACCGCCGCCTGGTTGGTACCTCTTCTCCTTACGAACATTTGTTTATGTTTGAAACATTTGTTGTGCATCACTTGCATCCGTTGCCTTAATCATCCTGCTGTTTTTCTGTTTGTATACCCATCATTAAGTACTAGGCAATCACACGATTATGGTTTGCCGGCAGCGCTGCTGGGATGTATCGTAGGCAGTTGCCATATTTCGACTTAAACCCAAGGCTCACCTCCAAAGCAGACCTTAAATATATTGAACTAGCTGAACTTTTTCGTGTAATTGTGTGGCTAAACACCGCAATACAAATGCTTATAAATTGCTTGCACGAGTAGTTACCGTGATTTTTGGTTGCTTGTGTTTGAACGAGTCGTGTAACGCAGAGAAAAAAGAGAGCAAATATAGGGGACACGGTTTCTTCTCGGGCATAGACTCAGTCTAGAGTGCCTAACTACCATAGATAGCTAAATAGTTGGAGCACCTCCAATCCAACACCACAACGAAGTCTTTTAGTCTAAAATAAGTTAAAATAGGCTAAAAATAAAATCTACTGAAGGTTAAAGAAACGAGGGTCTTAAAAATCTACTAGGCTAAAACCTTATGTCTTACATCCTGCTATTAGAACTAAGAGTTTAAAATACCACCCCTAAACATTCTTCTTATATCATAAGTTCTGATACGTGAATCGCTAACTTACAAATGCTCCTATCTAAATCCAACTCTTTGAATACATTTCAATCACATAAGTCCGTTTTAGCTGCTTCCTTTTATATCAGTCTTAGTAGACCTCTGCATCTTGTTGTATTTTTGGTACAAATAGTGCACCTCAAATACATACAGATTAAAATAGTGCTTCGGGGGAGAAGAGAGTGCCACATCAATTATCTAAAGCCACCCAAATCGTCCTCTCTTTTTTTTGAAATAGACGACAGGGACTCTACTATTCATTAAAGAGGATTATAGAGTTTAAAAGTTACAACACACATCCTAGGTAAACACACCACACCTAGGGAAAAACACCCCCCAAAGGCAGCAAGCAACATCAACACCTTCACAAAAAATTAAAAAACAACGCTAACCTAGGACTAACCATGACGGCAATAACACCTAGCTACTCTATGAACTAGAACACAACATATATAAATCCTCCACTCCAATTGATTGTAGGTTTAGGACGGTTCGATAAAATCGGAAACAAAGCTACAACCTGCTCCAATGGATAGTAATTAATGATGGGTCCATAAACATCTACCTAATGCGCTTGGAAAGGATTTGCTCTAGCCTCTAGGTTGGATCTACACAGATTAGTTGAATCTACTATACCTTCATGAAGCTACCGTAGCCTTATTTGAAGCTACTATCCGTGCTGACATGGTATCATGACAAAGAAAAGTAGGCCGAAATATCTAGAGTGCATGGCACACTGCCCCAACGTCCATGAATCGGAAGAACACAACGCTAAATGCATGAAGGAACAAGTTTGGAACTTTCCTCCTGCCTACTGCCAAAAAAAGATTATTACCATGTGGTTCTCCCTTGGTTTTCAAATTCAAAATTGACATTTGAATTTGGCGAGTTCAACCGGTTGGTTTAAAACGAGTCACCGACAGGAATCACTAATAACCCGCTCGTTTGGGCTTTGGTTTTTGGCTTATTTTTCATTATTCCTAAATTTCATCTTTTTCTGATTTTTTGGATTTTTTTAGCTTTTTTGCCATTTCTTTTTTCCCGTATTCGTTTGCATATACGAGATGGGCTAACATGTTTTCCTATTTTTAAATTTTTTAAAATTTAATTATGCCAAATAAGCCACCATCAGCTACAGTGTAAAATAAACCAGCTACAATAAAAAAAACTATAAGCCACAGCCTAAATGAGCACCACCTAAATCAGTTACCGGCGGGATTCTCTACCAAAACAGTTCTTGGGACAATGCCCTTGACTTGCTGTGATGCGTAGAATCTATCTTTTTATCTACCTAGATCTATACGAATTTGAGGCTCCTCTAGAAGCCTCTATGTTAATCTTAAAGGGATAAAATATTTTATACAAAATTTTTGACCCAAATATATCTATCTGCACACGGTACCACTACTACAAAATAAGTTATAGTGAACGCCTCGTCATAGACGGTTCATATGGAACCATCTGTGCTTTAATTATCACAGATAGTTCATAGTGAAAACCATTTCTGAAACTATCACAGGCGGTTAGGTTTAAAAGCCGTCTGTGATATCTCTCATTATCACAGATGGCTTTTAATTAGAACCGTTTATGAAATATCACAGACGATTTTTATTTACAACCATTTGTGCTTTGTCCATTATCACAGATGGCTTTTAGTTAGAACCGTTTATGAAATATCACAGACGATTTTTATTTACAACCATCTGTGCTTTGTCCATTATCACATATGGCTTTTATGTAGAACCGTTTATGAAATATCTGTAACACCCCAGCCTAACATAGGCCTGAAATGCTACTAACTATCCACAATAAAACAACAACTAATATAGGTTACCTAAAAATTTCGGTATAACCTCCTTTGTTTATTAACCAGATGGCAGTTTAAATAAGCATGAATAGCACAAGTTCTAAATAATGAACGGAAAGATAATATCCAATGATACTAAGTCTTTATTACATTTAATCTGATGGAATATAAACTGAACCAATTAAGCTAACAAGCCAACAAGACTATCATGACTGTCTTTATTTCTTATTGAAGGAATAGTGCACGTAACTAAGCTAATCCTTTTGATCCCATATATGTCATTCTCACATTGGTACCTAAAACAAATAAACAAAGCGGAAGAGTGAGTCCAATGACTCAAAAGTATATCAACATCAATACCAATGATCATTAACTGTCAAGTTAAACAATTAACATAGAACATCATGCTATGCAATATGATCAAAATCTCCTCTTCTCATCTCTTTCGCATTTTACCGTGTACGCGGTGTGCATCCGTCAATGCACACCCATGCCTGTACCCTCGGTGCAGGGACCAATGCCTACACTCCGCAAGTGTGGGGACCTCGATGCTTGATCACCGCATGACCAAGACTTCAACAATTCTCAATATGATGCATATATGTGAATGTATCAAAAGATAACGAGCATTCACCATACTACGCATCAACCAATCTCATAAATGCCATAATGTAAACAGAACATAAATAGCATTCTCAATTCATCACTTACTCATACTCACAATTTAAACAGTCATGATTCAACCATCATCCAAACAATTCAACAAATCCATAAACACACAGATTTTCACATCACAAATATACTTGCCTCAACCGCGAGAAAATGAAGAACGCGTAGAAGGCACAACCCCCGGAATCCGCTCTCCTCCTGAATATTTAATTAATAATTACTAACATAACAGTAACGAGTTTCTAGATACAAAATATCAGCAACCCCAAATTCCCCAACAATTTATCTCAATTAAAATTCCCAACTCCCTCGCCAAATCTGCCCAACCACAGACAGCCGACTTCCAAAAATCATAACTTTCAGTACGTAACTCCAAATTAAGCGTTCTTGGACTCTCTGTAAAGATAATTAAATTATCTACAAAAACTTAGTTGGGGAGACTCTCCGATTCGGCCATATACTAACCGATCCAAACCCTTTTCTAAAGCATCCAAATTCACGTCAGACTCTCTGGACAGCGCACTAAAATAGGCATAACTTTCGTCCAGAAACTCGGAATCCGGACTTCTTTACCTCTATTGAAATCTAAGAAACTTATCTACAACTTTCTCAATTTGAAGGGCTCCTGAATCGCAACTATTTCTGTCGCACAAACCGATCTACTAAAATCTGTCCAGAAGTACCCGATCTGCAGAACAGTAGCACTAGAAAATTCATAACTTTCGCTACACAAATCCGAATCACGTGTTCTTGTACTCCTGGAAAGATAATTAAACCCTCTACAACTTTATAGAAGAGGTCCAGACCTGAATCCCGACGGATCTAACCCGAAACTGCCAAGAAACAACTACTGTCCCAGCAGCCCAGAAAACCGACGAATCTAAATCGATTAAAAACTCATCTAGAGACTACCAGGGATTACCCTTGACGACACGACGGCGAACACGTCGGACGAACACGACGACGAACACGACGACGAACACGACGACGAACCGCCCGCGATCTCCTCCTCTCCTTCCTCCGGATCCACGCGCGTGCAGCGACGAGCGTCGGCGACGGTGCGCCGGGGAGGAGACGACGACGGCGGCGACGATGACGACGACGAAGGGCAGCAGCACCACGGCGAGCGGCGACCGGCGGCAACGCAGGACAAGGACAAAGGCGGCGGCGGCGTGGCGCGGCGGCGGCGCAAAGGCGGCGGGCGGGCGGCAAGCGGGCTGCCTAGGGTTTTAAATGGTGACCTCCCTCCCTCTTGGGCCTAGAAAATCCCACAGGCCAAGGCCTAGGCCCAGTTGTCTTAATTTTCCGAAAACCCCCAAAACTCTTTTAATTTTTAATCTTTTCACTTAAGTCCTCTCTATTAATTAAACAATTAATAAAATATTTTCCGGTATTACATTCTACCCTCCTTAAACAGAAATTCGACCGAATTCTAACCGCAACCATAACAGAAACAAAACAACCAACTAGTAAAACACGCACCGGCGTGAACAACGCCGGCATCGCTCGCGCATGCGAGACTCCAACTCCCAAGTTGCCTCCCGCTCGGTCTCGCCGAGACCAAAGCACTTTGACATATAGCAAAGTCTTGTTTCTCAACACTTTTCTCGACCTTTCTAGAATCCATGGCGGCTTGGACTCAAAGGACAAATCTTGCTCAATAACCAATGGCTCTAAAGCGATGTGAAATTCGGATCTCGAGATACTTTCTAAACATGGACACGTGAAACACGTTATGCACCCCGCGATAGACTCGATAAGATCCAAACGGTAAGCCAATTTCCCAATTCGCTAGTATGGTGAAGGGTCCAACGTGCCGGGCTAAACTTCCCTATGGTACCGAACCTCACCACACCCTAGGTAGGAGATACTCTCAAAAGCACCTAATCCCCACTTCAAATTCCGATCCCTTCTTCTCACATTCACATAGCTTTTACGCATCACAGGCGTACCAACAGATTCTATCTCACCAAGTCCACTCGTTCAACTATCTTTTGGACCCAAAGCGGTCAACCTCCTAATCCTCGCAACTAACAAGCAATTAAATACAGTGGGTTAACATTCCCTTTGGTATCAAACCACACAATCTGCACAACCCATAAATCTCGAGCTTTCCACGCTCAATCGATCTCTTTACCTTAGCAATGAGCACCCCCTTAAACACGGGCGCACCACAGGGCTCAAGGTAAACCCACTTTTTCATAGATAGAATTCAACTGAACATAGAGAATTCTCATCGCAACCACACAAAACCAACTCCCATAAAAGGATCAAATCAAAAGAAGAGAAATGAGGATTCAAGACGAAAAACCTCCCACTCTCAAGTAGGTAGTTTGCACATAAGCAACATATACGTAAACGGGAATCACTCAAATATCAAACCCGTCCATTTCTTTTCTTTTAGGAATAAACTTCCTCTTGAATCACGAGGTTCCAAATCATCCCATACCCTACTAGTTCAATTCTCTTAAATTGGCAACATCAACTCTATGTTCAAACCGAGTGCATCCAACACACTTTTGTAGAGGGACTCTACTATTCTCACAATAACATACTCTAGTCAACTCCTCTACCCACATGTTACTTTAACGAATAATTTCTAATGCATCTCATCGTTATTCTCACCCACCATCACTTTACCACAAATCTTAAGGACAATCAACATGAATTTCTCGGCTCCCACACTCATTTACTACACCCAAAGAATACTATCAATGAGCATCAACTATTTAGAATCCACTTGTTGCACTATTTTCACACCACATCATTAGCCTCCAAGGTTCTAGTATAGAACATCCACCCAAATTTTCCATCTCTAGGACTATTATATATATATATGTACTTGATATATTTGACACAAGGCTCTCAAGTTCGGTGACTAACATCTCCACAATCAATCATGCTCAACCCTTCACGACCACATGAAAACATAATCTCAACCTGATTATCTGTAGGAAGATACATGACAGTAATTTCAACAATTTCTACTATCCCAAAAATTCCCATAACAATCCGACTTCTTCATAATTATAATCTCATCACTATACCATCATAATCGTCCTTCTAATCCTTGCAAAGTACCCAATCATGATGGTCCAATAAAATTGATCAAGATTCTCATACTTTCAATAATTCCAACGTTCCAGCAAAATGAACGTAACACTCATGAACCATAACTAGGTTCTTCTAGTTGCGACAATATAACTAGTTAGCCCCAAGGACAACATCTTCTTTTAAATCAAATCCTCACCGAGAATTAGTCGACGACATCAATTTATCACTCCAAAATCTCAAGCATCTTGATACCCACAATCTCACCCAAACCAATCACAAAACCACACCAACCAGTTGTCATACATATCCTAAAAGGGCTTGCAACCCAAATTGGTTACCCCTTTCTTAAAAGAGGCAAGAAGAAGTAAATTCAACACATGGGAAGGTGTTACCAATCGCAATAAACACTAGACCAAGGGAAAGAGCAAAGATCTTGGACAACAAACGTTAAGACCACGGTGAAGGCGCATGCCTCCTCGAGAAGAAACCATCAAATCTCAACCAATACGAATACATTATTATCATTTGAGCTCAAGAAACTCTTAAGCGGCGAAAATAAGAAGTCAAACACACTTCACAAAGATTACACAACTTGACTTCAACCTCCAAAACTTTCATCAAACTTTTCCTTTTAACAAAGAGAACAATCTTCTTTGATTACGGTATCACCTTAACAATTCCAACAAAGAAGAGTTGAAGACCACAACACATTAATTCTTTAAGAACTAATAAAACCCTCAAACACTTTGCTTAAACAATTTCAGCTACTACATAAGTCATGAGATCAAAGATCGCATACACACTATCAAAACTTTTGATTTAAATAGTACCATGGAATTTATTCAAATTCTTCTATTTAATGAACCTTCAACATTACCATCATAACCACAAATTGACCAACATACTAACATCGAACATTACATTCTTAACAAGCATCATCATATCCTCAACTCCTTCTTAAACTTTTCCAAAAGAAACATAAGAAATCACTTCATCATGTTTCTAATATCTAAATAAGATTGCAACTACTTAATCTAGGAGAATCTAGTGCATAAGCCACATAAATAGAACAAAGCTCTTAAACAAGGTGATACTAGAACATGACAATCTCACAAAACATTCTAGCATAAATCCCTTACTAGATTTCAGTATATTCAATTCTTGTGGATGCTCAACTCTAATTTAGCACAAATTAATTGTACTCTAGTCACATCGGCAATTATTGATTATTATTTTATCACAACGGCATTCATGATCCTAACTCGTTTTACAATCATAAAACAATCATGAGCATAGATTACGTATCCTACCTTACATTCGAAATTAGAACGAAATAACTTTAATCTTCAATAATACCGACTTTGTAAGACTAGATTCGCAAGTCTATACATCAACATTCATCTATTTCTTTATACATATTTCAACAATCTAACATGGTAAAAGATAGATGAAACTAGCAATTGTGCACGCTCATAAAGTATCTAAATAAAAGACATATTAAAGATTAATATTACCAAGACAATATTCCACACCTTCTTCTTAATAATTCCAAACAGTTAGATTAATCACTAACGACAAACATAATTCCATGTATCCAACATGATAGAATTTTAATCAATCATAATAATCATTGTAACTCTTTTGCACTCTCCTCAATAACTACATGGGTTCCAATCATGTATAGGCAATTTCTTAATCACTGTTCTTTAATAAACTGTTACAAGCAATATCAAAATTAATCAACTACACTTCCAAGGATGCTAGTTGGAATTAATTATGCACCACGCTAACTTCACAACTTGACAATTCATACCATACGAGTTAGCTTAGATGATCACCACCTTCTACTTAAGCATAGCAAAATAACATAAAGGATTTTAACACTCTCTTTCAAAAATAAGAGGAACAATAAACTTCAACGCCGAGATACGAAATACAAAGATCCAAAGCTTTCACATAACAATGAGTTTTGCAACTCAAAACTTGCATTAACAAGAGAAAATACCAAGCGAGCCAATAAGTCATGATTCACAACAAGACAAAAGTCCCACGAAGGAACTAACCTTACAAATCAACAATAAGCACAGGTAGCAAAGTATCTCAGTAGTCCGGAAAGAAACAATAATCGCTTCAAGGAACAAGTAGAGACCAATTGCATACCCTCAACTGCAAGAACCACAATCTCAAAAGAAATTATTAATCGCAATCACCAAGAATTGGTCAAATCAACAAGGATAATAACATCTTTCCTAAGAAACTCACCATAACACACAATTAAGTTACCCGAGGTAACTACATTGCTAATCCTCATACTACAAACAATGGTATAATTTGGCAATGCTAAGGCACACATCACAACATCTACATCATCTCATTGACTATTCCAACTCATAACAGTCATAGGAGCAAATCATAATCATACAAGATTATCAATAAGCATACAAGATTATCTCATAATGTAAGTCATCAGTATAACATGTCAAAAGCATAGATGCAATGCTTGACCCATCCCATCCTCATGCACCAAAGGTGTCAATTTAATAGTTTAATTACCACGGACCTAAAGCCCGCTCGATACCAATCAGTAACACCCACCTAACATAGGCACGAAATGCTACTAACTATCCAAAATAAAACAACAACTAATATAGGTTACCTAAAATTTCGGCATAACCTCCTTTGTTTATTAACCGGATGGCGCTTTAAATAAGCATGAATAGCACAAGTTCTAAATAATGAACGGAAGATAATATCCAATGATACTAAGTCTTTATTACATTTAATCGATGGAATATAAATGAACCAATTAAGCTAACAAGCCAACAAGATTATCATGATCGTCTTTATTTCTTATTGAAGAAATAGTGCACGTGCAAGCTAATCCTTTTGATCCCATATATGCAATTCTCACATTGGTACCTAAAACAAATAAACAAACGAAGAGTGAGTCCAATGACTCAGCAAGTATATCAACATCAATACCAATGATCATTAACTGTCAAGTTAAACAATTAACATAGAACATCATGCTATGCAATATGATCAAAATCTCCTCTTTCTCATCTCTTTCGCATTTTACCGGTGTCGCGGAGTGTGCATCCGTCAATGCACACCATGCCTGTACCCTCGGCACAGGGACCAATTGCCTACACTCCGCAAGTGTGGGGACCTCGATGCTTGATCACCGCATGACCAAGACTTCAACAATTCTCAATATGATGCATATATGTGAATGTATCAAAGATAACGAGCATTCACCATACTACGCATCAACCAATCTCATAAATGCCATAATGTAAACAGAACATAAATAGCATTCTCAATTCATCACTTACTCATACTCACAATTTAAACAGTCATGATTCAACCATCATCCAAACAATTCAACAAATCCATAAACACACAGATTTTCACATCACAAATATACTTGCCTCAACCATGAAAATGAAGAACGCGTAGAAGGCACAACCCGAATCCGCTCTCCTCCTGAATATTTAATTAATAATTACTAACATAACAGTAACGAGTTTCTAGATACAAAATATCAGCAACCCCAAATTCCCCAACAATTTATCTCAATTAAAATTCCCAACTCCCCTCGGCCAAATCTGCCCAACCACAGACAGCCGACTTCCAAAAATCATAACTTTCAGTACGTAACTCCAAATTAAGCGTTCTTGGACTCTCTGTAAAGATAATTAAATTATCTACAAAACTTAGTTGGGAGACTCTCCGATTCGGCCATATACTAACCGATCCAAACCCTTTTCTAAAGCATCCAAATTCACATCAGACTCTCTGGACAGCGCACTAAAATAGGCATAACTTTCGTCCAGAAACTCGGAATCGGACTTCTTTACCTCTATTGAAATCTAAGAAACTTATCTACAACTTTCTCAATTTGAAGGACTCCTGAATCGCAACTATTTCCGTCGCACAAACCGATCTACTAAAATCTGTCCAGAAGTACCCCGATCTGCAGAATAGTAGCACTAGAAAATTCATAACTTTCGCTACACAAATCCGAATCACGTGTTCTTGTACTCCCTGGAAAGATAATTAAACCCTCTACAACTTTATAGAAGAGGTCCAGACCTGAATCCCGACGGATCTAACCCGAAACTGCCAAGAAACAACTACTGTCCCAGCAGCCCAGAAAACCGACGAATCTAAATCGATTAAAAACTCATCTAGAGACTACCAGGGATTACCCTTGACGACACGACGACGAACACGACGACGAACCCGCCCGCGATCTCCTCCTCTCCTTCCTCCGGATCCACGCGTACAGCGACGAGCGTCGGCGGCGGTGCGCGGGGAGGAGGCGACGACGGCGGCGGGCGGCGACGGCGATGACGCAGCGACGGCGATGACGACGACGAAGGGCAGCAGCACCATGGCGGGCGGCGACCCGCGGCAACGCAGGGACAATGAGCGCACGCGCGGCAGCGGCAAGGCGGCGAGGGCGGCAGGGGCGGGGGGGCTGCCTAGGGTTTTAAATGGTGACCTCCCTCCCTCTTGGGCCTAGAAAATCCCACAGGCCAAGGCCTAGGCCCGGTTGTCTTAATTTTCCGAAAACCCCAAAACTCTTTTAATTTTAATCTTTTCACTTAAGTCCTCTCTCTATTAATTAAACAATTAATAAAATATTTTCCGGGGTATTACAATATCACAAACGATTTTTATTTACAACCATATGTGCTTTGTCCATTATCACAGAAAGCTTTTAGTTAGAACCGTTTATGAAACTATCACAGATGATTTTTATTTACAACTGTTTGTGTTTTGTCCTTTGTTATATGAACTACAGAAACTACTGAGCTAGAATAGATAAGTGTGCCAGTGCGACTAGTCACTTTTATGAAAGACAAATTCAAGTCAAATTTATTACAAAAGTCCAAAAAACAAATATTCCCATATCGTGGTCATCTGGGTTTCATATGCTTCCTCTTCTACTTTTGGAGTTAGAGGATCAGTGGCTATGTTCTCGAATGCCGTGAAGATTGTCCTTGCCCTCTTCACTTCCTCCTCTAGCCTGGACAAATCATTAGCATGGCCCATAATCTCAAAAAGGATGCCATTAGAATTGGCCAATTAAGCCTTGATTGGCAAGGTTATTCATTTGTCTCTCCATTACCGCAAGAGATTCTTCCGCTTTGCACACATTGAAGAGAAGAACGAGGCTGAGGGCAGTTTCCCTTTCCTGAGCGGCAACAAGACACTTCCGTCGACAATGAATGATGAGGTCCAGCTGACAGATGGAAGCAAGTCGAGGAAGGAGAGCAAGGCATGAGTGGAGGACCTGCTCTAGACGTAATTTGTTGGCCGCCTGTGTAAGATTGTGGCCGAACAACTCATGATGGATAGATGAGAGGAAGAAAATCAAATAAATATTATGTGCCATTATTGAGAAATCTGGTGAAGAAGATGAGGGAGAGGACATTTTAAAAGAGATTGAGTTTGTGGTATCAAGGATTTGTACACCGCGCTGAACATAAAGCCAGAACGATGTGGAAGTTTAAGGGTCACTTGCATCAGAACATTAATAGGCGGGAGTAGGGCGCATATATTTAAGCGCTATCATAGACGGTTCGTATTCCAAACCGTCTATGATATGTGAATTATCACAGACGGTTCATATAACAAACTATCTCTGATAGTGAATTATCACAATGGTTCGTATAACAAACCGTCTGTGACAATGACACATCACCGATCTGTAGCATATCTCCCAGGATTTCGATCTCACCCGTCTATTCTCTCCGCATCAAACGGCAAGCACCGGTTCCTCCCACCTCTCACCCCTTATTACTCCCCCTCTCCCACCGATAGGCACACATGATTTCCACTGGCTACTTCTAGTTCATCCACTCCTAGCTTCCTGCACCCTCCTATCGACGACATCGACTACCGCCGTGAACTAGCTCATCCGCCTCTGGTTGTGACACCACGGTTCACTGCACAAGACACTCCTATCGTAAGTGTCGTAAGAGTGTCTTGTGCAGTGTCACCATCGTGACACAAAGGTTACGCTACCACCACCTCTCCTTCATTGCCGGTGATATCCGAATGCCATCCGATCCCCTCCTCTCTCTTCCTTGATGGCAGGCGTCAAGGACATCCAGTTCGTGCGCTGCATTAGGGGCGAGAGGGCCTAGGCATCACACGCTGCATCCAACTTCTACTGTTTGTTAGGATATCTGTTTCTTTTGTATTCTTGTCATGTTAAAGAGTTGGGTTCGTAGGATTAGAAAATGTGTTCTTCCCATGTTCTTGCTATGTTAGATGGGTAATTTACTCGTTATCTTGTTATGATGTAATGGTGGATTGTAATCTTAATGGAAATGGAATGTGTTGTTGTGTTTACTGCTGTATTTGCTTGTTTTCAAAGGGCATAGCTAACATTTCTTGAGGCTAGCCAAAAAATAGAAAAAAATTTAAGTATAGAATGATCTATCATAGACAATTTTGTGGTATAAATCATCAATGAAGAACTATCATAGACGACTCTAACCAAAAACCGTCTATGATACTCACACATTACAGACAGTTCTATCACAGACGGTGCGTCAGCCAAAATCCTAATCGCGCCAGCAGAACGAGGACAGCCCATCAGGAGCGCAACTCTACAAGTGCGTGCAAGAAGCCACGAAGATGCTCACGCGTAAACGGATGGGTTCATATCATTGAGAGCATGGCTATATCGAATAAACTAGAGAACGGGCTATCTCACAAGGCTTTGTTTGGTAGCCTATAATTCCCGGCTCATCAAGGATGGGCCGGAATTGTATACTACCAACAAGGTCTAACTATACCATAAAACTCAACTAGGAGGGGAAGTGGAAGAATTCATTTTTATCCTAACTATTAAGCAAGACTTGAATGCTATGGCATAATCTCAATGTTATCCCAAAAGCTAAATTGCACGAATCCTAAAGCAGTACTATTACTCCTTCTGTTGTGTAATACAAGTTCAGCACGTATACCTACAAAACATATTAGTTAAGTAATATTTAATAGAATTGGACTATAGTTTCAGGCATTTGCGATGGCATTTGGCTGCGCGTGACCTTCGCGATGATATTTTTCAAATCGCATACCTTTGTGATAGTACTAAACACATTTTTTCAATTTGGAACAAAATGGTAAGAAGTGAATTTTAATTTTAGAAAATTAAGATTTCTTTATTATTTTAAAAAGTTTATAGATTGTTGTGTTTTATTATACCATGAAGGAAAAAGTTTCGTTTTTCCTAAAAAAGAAGATTGGTCCGTTCAAACTAAAATAACGTGATGGACCTTTAAGGTTTCTTTACCAAAGTCCGGTTAGGATTCTTAGATGTTCCAACATAAAAAAAATTAACCGGTGTATATGAGGCGGTAACAGTTAACACTATCCAAAATCCCACTGAGCTCGATCTTGAAAGTCAAATGGGAAAGCAATGATGACTGCAAATCCGTTGCGGTAAGCTCTCAATGCTAGTGCACTTGTTATGTTTTAGTGCATATAACTAATGCAAACATGGGATTTTATTATCACAGCTGACGGCGTGGCAAAAAAAGGTCATACTTTTTGGAAATAAGTACTGCATGAAGCCATGTAGACGCTCACGCGTCAATGGATGGGTTCATATCACTAAGAGCATGGCTTAGATGGAGAGGGTGTTTGGTTGCTAGCCATATTTTACCAACAAAAATTGTCATACTTGTCTAAGTTGAGGTGCTTAAATTCTTTACCACACCTTAGCAAGTCTAAGGGAATCTTGCCACACTTTTTTGAGTCATTAATGCGTGGAACCTAGTTTGCTGGAAGGGAATCTTGTCATAACTGTGGCTGCAACCAAACAGCTTCCTGAGTTGGTCAAACTTGCCTAACCTTAGACGTGATAAACTGTGGCTGGCAACCAAACACCCCCGGAATAAGCTAGGGAATGGATCCTCTCACCAACTACAACATAAATTTCAACTAGGATGGGGAGTAGAAGTGTTCGTTCTTATTTGTAACTATTAGGCAAGACTTGAATGCCATGACATAATCTCAATGCTATCGCAAAAACTAAATTGCACGAATCCTAAAGCGGTACTATTAGTAGCAACTCAGTAGGGCCTTGATTAAGCTTATCCTGTGATGTGGCTTAATGACATTCTAGCTAGTCGTCGTTGGTATCGACTTTATTAACTGGATATCGACGATATCCAGTTAGCTTGCTTTAACGTGCACATGGTTAACAAGCATTCTGGCATGTAATTTTGTGGCAGATACTAACACAGTTTTAGACGGCAATAACACACAAGATAGTAAAGTACTACCTATGTTGTACATCTATAGATTCGTTCCGCCATACAGGACGCATGCATGTGATCCTTTGTTACTTTAATTTATTCATTTACACAATAGCTATTAAAATTACAGTACCAATATATGTATTGTGGAAGTCATATCTAACAGCAATTCACTACTGCAGGGAGTACAGAATTTTGATGACGCCGTCAAACAATTGCTTGATCTTTTGCGTGATAGCGATGGTACTGCAGAAGGCAAAACTAAAGCATTCTTCTTTGGAGGATGGCGTGGTTCGGGCCTGGGGGCTTCTGCTGTTCTTCGAGCTATAGCCGAACTCCTAAAATCCACAGCAAGTGATTCTAGCACAAGAAATCATTTTGGCAAAATTATCCACGTAGACTGCTCTCTGTGGAAAAGCAGAAGGGCGATGCAGAGGGCAATTGTGGAGGAGCTAAACCTTCATCATTTAATGCCCATGTTTGATAAACAGGATGATGATGATGATTTCAGAGGGGTTGATGACAGCTCTAGAGCAGAGATACCAAGCATCGGAAGTGTGGTCAACCAGTCTCTAAGAAATGAAAGATTTCTGATGATTTTTCATTATGGACGAGATGAAGATATTGATCTAGCTGAGTGTGGAGTTCCTGGAGTCGGAACTTTTGGTGAAGGTAAATTATTATGGACAAATCACGGGAGATTTCAGCTCTCAAACAGAGAACATATGTCCAGTTCTGTTAATATATCTATGTATATCATCCCCGACATTGACATATATGTCAGTCCAGTACTGCGTCATTTACTGCACAAAGAAGCTGTTGAAGTGATCCGTTACACCAGTACGGATGGCATCGACCCAACAGTAGTAGTGGATTGCTTCTTGTACTCACTGTTCCTGTCAGAAAAAGTACGTGGAAACTCTATCAGTGTTGACTATGGTTGGGCTACTCATGCTTGCAACTATTGGATATGTGATGGAATCCTTCAAGGGGACAGAGCCTGGGAGGTTGGCAACGCATTGTATGGAGTGATACGACGGTTGGGATACACTTCAGATGAAACAGAAAATTTGTATGGATGGATAAAATCCGATAAAGGCTGGAATTCAATCACAAAAGAGAAACTAGGAGCACAGAATATCTCAACAATTCCTGTTAATGCATCGTCCTATTTCATCACATTTGGAGATGCACAGCAAGAGCTACGAAATGATTCGTTTCAACTGGCCAGCAACCTCCGTGTGCTAAAACTCTGCAAGTGCAGATTTGATTTTTCCTCACCTCCTTTCCACTGCTGTCAGAACCTAAGATTCCTTTGGCTCGACCATTGTACAAACACAGGGAAGGAGCAAGTCGAAGGGCCATGTTTCCCAACAAACCTGTTGGTTCTTGATTTACGTTCCACAGATTATCTATTATTGCCCCAGATGATAGAACCGATGACCAATCTCAGGGAGCTAAATACAAAGGGAGTCTCATGGAAGAATATAAGTCATGCATGGAGTAAGCTACAGAACCTTCACAAGCTCCGAGTAACAGAATCTTCAGAACTGATCACAGTGGGCAGTTGCTCTTCTATAGATATGATAAATCTGGAGCTCCTTGACTTGTCCGGCAACACTTGCATGGAATCTTTGCCTGAAATGTCGTCTGCAAGAAGCCTGAAGATGATTGTTCTCGATGGCTGTTCCAGCTTGGAGCATGTTGCACTTGAAAGAGCTCCATTGCTCGAGATTTTTAGCTTTGATGGTTATGGCCCAGCATCCCATACAACTGCCAGAAAAAGAATTGCGTCCCAAGTCTCGTGCATCTCAAACTGAAGCCATGGTCAGAAAGATCTCCCTGGAGGGCTGCGATCGACTGCGTAGTATATTCTTGCGTGCATTGCCCAATCTTGAGGAGTTGGACCTCTCGGGTACAGCCATCAAAACACTTGACCTCAGTGACATCTCGGGTGCAATGGAAGTCTCACAGCTCAAGAAACTATTCCTACTGGGCTGTGAGAAACTCCGTAGCCTACACTGGGTTGGAAATAGCCCCAAATGGGAAATGCTGCAGGTAGACACTCGGGTGGAAGGTAGAACAGAGAGGTTTCTTGACAACGAGACATGTATTACTTTTACAGATGGAATATTCATTTGGTCAATCATGAAGATAGTTCGCGACATCAATAAGGTGAACATCCATGTGTCTTCTATGTTACATAGTCATGTTAGCATCACCAAAAGTATTGAGGTTCGCCCCAGCCGAGTGGACGTGGTCCCAACAGGAGCATTGTTTCCGTATAAGGATATTGGCCTTGCAGAGGATGTCACCTGCTCTGCCTTGATGTGGGATTACCAACAGCTTCACGCTTTGGATGTGCATGTCGAGATTGGTGAAGGAAGCCACTATTTAGAGAGTATGCACGACGATGAAAAATTTATAGAATTCCTTAATTGGAAAGTTCAATCATTGCATGTGCATGACAGTTCCTCAATCACGGCTATCACTCCAAGGGTTCCAGTATTTTGGGACCGCCTCAAATGGTGCCATGTTGAGAGGTGCCCTAAGCTGCACACTCTCTTTACTTGCCACAAAGAAGATTGGACCAATTTTCCTGCCTTGAAGATATTTTCGGGGTGTGATCTCATGATGGCCCATTGCATTTGGAGCAAAGGAATTCGTAGCCGAAGGTGTGATTCCTGCTAGTGTTTTAGTAGCTAGTAATAGCTCCGATATAGCTTTTCAAGACGTTAGTATAGGAGATTTATTTGAGTTTTCAGTTTTGGATATGCTAGTGTTTCCTGCTAGTGTTTTAGTAGCTAGCAATAGCTCCGATATAGCTTTTCCAGAAAAAACTGTAAGCTATGGCCGCGCAATAGACCATTACTACCTATATAGCTAATAGCTTATTGCTATTATAGCTGACCACTATTTATTTCTTTTCATGGAATGTTTAGAATATGATTCTATTTATATCAAATTATAAAAATCGATTCTTTTCAATTAAAATAGGTTAGCATGGGAGTTTTATTTGACTATTCAGTTTTGGATATGTATAGTTTTTAATGTTATATTGGATTGTGTTTCTCTCATTTGCTTTATTTGTAATTTATTTAATTAAATGGTGATTATTTTAGTCATACTTAATAGAAAGTGGTTCTTTGCATATGATTTGTGATCCAAATTCTAGGATTATGAGATAGTAATATTCAATATCTTAGTTTTAGATTGTCATGTTTCAGTTTTACTAGCTTTTTAGTTTAAAGAATTTAAACCACGCTGAAAACTAATTAAGAATTTTTTAAAGAAATCGCTATGCATTGTAGCTTCCACGAGCCACTGTTGCTTTTCTTTTTGCCAAGTCTCTCCATGACGCCGCCGTCATAATCATGATTTATATCCTTGGTTCCTCTCACAGCTTTCAAAACCTACAGCATATATACTTGCACAATTGCCCCAGGCTGGTGTTCGTCCTCCCCATTTCCTTCATCTTGCCAAGCTTGGAGACCCTCCAGATCGCATACTGTGGTAATCTCAAACATGTTTTCCCATTTGACGACGAGATGAACCTTCAAAAAATAGTATCTGTTGTCACATTCAGCAAACTGAAGCACATCAAGCTACAGCATCTCCACAAGCTGAAGCACATATGCGAGGCTAGATTGACCGCGCCGGCATTGGAGACGATAAGCCTCAGGGACTGCTGGGGCCTGAGACGTCTACCGGCTGTCAAACGTCGAGATCCTAAGCCAGTCGTGGACTGCGAGGAGGACTGGTGGGACAGGCTCGTGTGGGACGGCTTGGAGGCCAGCCATGACCCGTCGCTCTTCGAAACACACCACTCGGCTTACTACAAGAAGACCATCCCAAGGGGCTCCCTTCTGAGGTTCGTTGTGCATGGATTTCTTGTATGCATATAGATAGATTGAGCAAGTGTGACTAATCTTCTATCGAAGTAACCTTTTCAATTTTCGTTCTTCGTTTCTTAGGTAATTTGTTGTGCTGCTCTGTTGTGTCTTGTTCTGCAATGCAACGGAGGTCGTCTTACATGAAGCATCAGTTTACTGCTAATACGAGTTCTCTCACAGCTCTGAAGTGTTTCCCATTGGCTTACATGTTTGCATGTGTGTTTGTGTCCTACGGTGTTGCACGTGTGCAAGTTACGTTTGCTACTTGCACTACGAATAAATGGTGTGTTCTCTTTTCACAGAGCTACCTGATTTGGGTATGCTTGAACTGGTGTGTCAAGCACTGGTGTGCTAGCTTTCTCCAGCCTGGTGTGGTATTCACAATGGAGCTGGTTTGTGTTGATTTGCGGTGTTTGGAATAAGGAGGTGTGCCTATGTGCACAAACCTAATGATTTGTGTGTGTTTGATGAACCAGAAATTCAGCTTGTATGTGGTTGATGAAACAACATATATTGTGTGGTGTGTTTGTAGATTATACAAGTTTGACCCGATGATCTGGTGTTATCGTCATCTACTAACATGTTGAGCTACATTCTTATCATTTAAATATTATATTTCTACCAAGTTTCTCTAGTAGTGCTCAGATGATTGAACTATTTTAATTGCTACTTAAAAAGAGTAGTTCTTTGAAGGTTATTGTAAATGGTAGCTGCTCCTCTTCTTTTCTTCTAAGTTTCTCTAGTAGTGCTCAGATGATTGAACTATTTTAATGTTATTGAACTCAATGTTCTAAATTCCACTAGAACTGGACCAAGACAATAACTCATCAGAGGTGGATAGCATGGAAGCTAACTAACGGTCAACTTTCGATGCTTGACACGTTGACAGCAGCAAGGCCCCCTGAGATGACACGTGGGTGGAGCACACATCTAATGATTTATGTGTGGTTGATGAACCATAGATTCAGCTTGTGTTTGGTTGATGAAACAACATATATTAGTGATAAGTTGTGGTGTGTATTGCGACCATACAAGTCTGAGCGGATGATCCGGTGATATTGTCATCTACTAACTTGTTCAATATTATATTTTTGCTGAGTTTCTCTAGTAGTTTTCATGATACTTAAAAACAGAGTAGTTCTGTAAAGGTTATTGTAAATCATAGCTCCTCCTCCTCCTTTAAGAGGATACAAGTTCTAGAATTGGAGCAAACCGATACCTCATTAGAGAGTGATAAGCATGGAAGCTAACTAACGGTCAGCTTTGAGACGTGGGTAGAGCGGCACGGCTTGAGTGACTACGCCGTCCAGAAGGCCATGCGCGTCATCCGTACGCACCACCCGCCGTGCTACCTATCCACGAACCGCCTCGTCCGTCCATCGCCATCCCGGGTCCAAGAGGCCTTGCTCGTATGTTTTCCCAATTTGAATGTTTTCCAACATCAATTTGAAATTTCTTGATTTGAAAGTTCTGTGTGAATCGAAAGTTTCCGATTTGAGTGTCCCAATTTTTGGAAGTTTAGGTTTGAATGGGAAGTCCCGGATTTGAAGTGTTTGAATGATTTGAAAGTTTTCCAGTAGAAAGCTTCCTGAAATTATATGGAAGTTTTGTATTTGAATTTTTTCAAACCAAGTTGAAACTCACGTGGAGTCGAGTTTCAACTCATGCAAATTATATGTACTAGTACACAAATTGTAAACGTCTCAAGAACAATACATTGTACACTACATGAATGGTTCATGTCAGTGCATGCATGTATTTATACTTGAGTCCTTGAATGCACATATATAACCGCATATATATCCGCTAGGCTCGACTTATATCCGAGTTGAAGCACAATTCACAAGTTTTCATCACTCGAAGAAACTTGGCCTTAAAACTATAGTGCCCGAAGCAAATTAGTTAGGACCTTAATTATTAGTGAGATAAGAAACATCATGACATCATACTTTTCATGATGAAACATCATTAGGGCAGCCAAAATTAAACCTATATAAATAAGATTTATGAAACTACTATCAAATATAAATAACTAGTATTGTGTATGTGCGTTGCAACGGAATTCTAAAAAATAGTGATATATAAATATAAGGGATCATAAACAGTACAATAAATATCAATATCAGCAAAACAATCATATATGCAAGCCCTTAAGTATGCACATACACGATCCAATTCAACTACTGTTTACCATACACACGTCCAGCGCTTTACAAACATCTCGGGAGAAAGATAAGCTGTGAGTTCCTATCAGATGAGTCGGCCCATATGAACACAAGGAAACAAATACCCTTCGCGTGGAGCCACACACCAAGATAGCCGGTAGATTAGGCATGCATTGAGGAACGTATATGCTAGAGTATATTCTTCTGGAATGAACAGATAAATGGACGAAGGCTGATGGAATTACACTAAGCATTGTCAAATACATGGCATGTATCCCACATGGTATGCTTTCCATGCTTAAACCAAGCATAATGCATCATAGATCTGCAGTTACCGGGTAACATATAGCTGTTCATGGGTGCTATGTTCTTAGTTCTATGTACCTGGTTTTATTATTCAATAACCATTGATGTCCTACTTTGATATAATGTAGTAAAATGATTAAGAAAATGCATGATAAAACGATTACAAGATGCACACAAAACTTTAATGTTCACATAAGTCATGTTTTTCCACTTGTGAGATACACTTTTCATATAGCAACATTGTACAATTCATTAGCATAAATCATATTGTTGCCTATCAAAGACACTTTCCATAGAGCTATTAAGGAAATTCGCCGATTTCATCACATATCGATACAACTTTATCCAACTAAAAAGATAACTAAAAATTAAAGTTAGAAGTCAAGACGAAACCAGATAGATGATGGAGTCTGTTGCTTCCAACTTCGGTGTTAGAAAGCTCTAAGCTTTTCAATAGCATAAGGCCTACATATAACATAAGGGCATATTGTCATAAGTGTAGAATGCAAAATATCCCCCATGATTACAATCAAATAATGCTCTAAAACTATTGTAAGTACAACAGAAAGAGCAATTGTTAACAGATACAAGCTAACATAACAGCTTAGTAGTTAAATAAAGTGTTTGTAACAAAGTGTAGTGGACAACTATGTCCTTGATGCCAATTCAGGACCAATGTAGTGGCAATCACAAAGGATGAGCAATTATAAATCTACAACTTACGAATACACATGTAGCACAAAATATCAGATAGTAAAAAAAGAACATTGAGTAAATAACTGATAATATAAACAAAAAGAACATTGAACAAAAGCTCACACATTCACACTTGAGGAGATGTTGTAAGAAAATAAGGTATTTCTCGACAAAATGAAGATAATACCGCACTAGAAAGTGATGGAAGATATACTGCATTGAGAAGGCAAAAGACGTGCAGCATCCATAAAAGAGAACACAAAAACATAGGCATTGATGAGAATTTTTGCATTCCATGACAATCCACATACAGATAAATGGATGAAGTCTGATGGAATTGCACTAAGCATTGTCAGATACATGGCATGTATCCCACATGTTAAACTTTCGATGCTTAAACCAGGCATAATGGGAGAAAGGTACCAAATTCACAAAGAAAATTATACTAAAAATATCAACATTAGCATTTGTAAAATAAGGAATTGGATCACCATGGCTACAATCAAATACAATAGCTTTACATATGAACACCACCACCATACCAATTACCAATTCATTCAACTGCAAATTAACATGTTCATAGCATGATCCCACATGATACAAGTCTAAGACAACAGGCCAAGCTAGCATTTTTACACGCCTGGAAAATGTTGCAATAACATGAAGCCTGGTGAAAAAATAACTCTCCTTTTCATATGAAAATCCAATTATTAGTAATACCACCATAATTCTTGCTGACAAAAGTAACAAACAATGTCAACTCTCAACGATATGCAAGTTTTAAAATATTCCTTAACTTGTGTTTAATCTAGAAAAACATATATAATTTGCAAAATACATGTTGGAAGGTTGTTTCTACTATGCCAATGCCTATGCTCAAGCCATTTGTAGGAAACCAAGTTTTATTCAACTTTAGTCATATCATACTATTAATAGCAAATGGTATCTTAAAATTCAAGATCACTTTCACTTTTTTAGAACACCTATATATTATCATCTTGTACAAGGGACTGCAGGCACACTGTTTTAAGCCTCAAAGTGATTAGAGATTTCATAGATTGTGATGTAACATACTTCTACTGCAAAACATATTCATCTAGCCATGTTCCAGAATCTCAAGTTGCAGTAAACTATTCACAAACATCTAGACAAGATGTATTACAGGGGAACTTGATCAAAGACGAATTTTTGGTTCTCTCCCTAGTCAATCCCACAAAGCCAATTGCTTTTATGAACAATGCACAAGTCATCACCAGAAAGTTCAAGTTCTTAATGATATAAAAGTTCTATTTACCTTTCAGTAGGACAAAATTCAATGGAGGAAATCGGGGAACCAAGACGGACCTTCTTGCTCTAATGAGAAACCTCCCATCTTCTTTACATCCACTGCACAAAAGTCCCCGTCATGGCTTCCTCTAAAAGAAATACAGACCCTTCTTTCTAAAACTTCGCAAGCAATGGTAGTCTAAACTCTAAAATATGCCAACTGGTATTAGGGCACCACATATTAGCAAATAAAACAAGATTCCAGCTTATGTTGTCACTATTTATGTATTCATATCTTAATAGAAGTTGTAATGTTCATGATCTTTTCAGAGTTATGCAACACACCACCCTTAATAAATAAAGTAATTTTTGTATAAGAATATACAACCAATGCTTCTAATAGGAAGTGACAGACATGTCACTATAATAATATATTAGCTTGCAAGGTTTGCATGTAATCAGAAATGCAAGGAAGCAAGATGATACTGAAAATTGTCTAAACACTTCAAAAGTATGAGCTATAGGAAACAATGGATTGTGTTAAATGTTAATCTTAAAATTTGTCAATTGCAAATGTTCCTAGATATGCTAAGTGGAATCATACAACTGTAGTATAGTATGACAAGATAAGCAGTATTTTATCCACTTACAAAGCCAGATACTTGCCATCCATGCTAACAGAAAGTGCGGAGATAGGTTTTCCCAGAAGTCTTTTGTACCCAATTCTAGTCCAATCACTTATGTTCCAAATAACAGTTACAACTTTGTTACCTATTCCAATGATGAATACAGATCTAGTTAAAGTGAGCTCGTATGCATACATCTATGTCTTGACTTCAATAGAAAGCATACCTTTTGCAGCTATGCAAAACAGGAATGGTTTCATACCATCCCTAGAAAAGCGGCAACACTCAATCTTCTCATCCTGCATAGAAAAATAAAGGGACAAAAAGTTAGTTTCAGCCATCTCAACAAGGAAACATGAAATGCAGAAGCTTATCATAGCATACCGAAGATCGAGTCAAATTGACGAATGGTAACCCCTCGTCTGTCTTCCATATTCTTGCAGAGCCATCAGTGGACGTTGAAACTAAAACTCTTGAGTCTAAGCTACAAGAGAAAAGATAGTAGCATTATATCAATTGGTGTTGAATAAAGGCATAGGGACAATAGCCTAGAACCATAGCACCTGACATATAGGCTTGGGATTACTGCTACATTATTAATGTCCTTGGTTCCTTTTGTAAGACAATACCTAAGCGACTACATGATTGTGTCTATTTACATCAACCGCTTCCCATATCCTTGCCTTGGCAGCGCTTTTTGGTTGGGCGCCCCCGGATGTGGAGGCTTTGGCGGCTTGAGCCGTTCTTGTTGGTCGCTCTTCTTGGTTTCCAAATGAATCCTTCCAAAATAATCTCTTGGAACGTGCGTGGCCTAAATTCCTCGGGTCGCCAGAATTCAGTTCGCACTTTGGTGGATTCTTGCCGGGCGGACATTGTTTGCATTCAAGAAACAAAGATGGCTGCAGTCTCTCAGAGAGCTTTGCTCTCCACGCTGGGATCTGACTTTGACAATTATGTGGAGCTTCCCTCTGCCGGTGCGAGTGGGGGAATTCTTGTTGCTTGGCGTCACTGTTTCGGTCCTGCCATTGCAACCAGAATTGATTCCCATTGTGTTTCTGTCCAGTTTTGCCACAGCAACGGTCAATTATGGTGGTTGACATGTGTTTATGGCCCTCAAGGTGATGACAACAAGATCCTCTTCCTGCAGGAATTGAGAGATATCAAGGCATCTTGTCTAGGCCCATGGATGATTTTAGGAGATTTTAATCTCATTTACAAAGATGTTGACAAAAATAATGGGAACTTAAACCGTGCTATGATGGGCAGGTTCAGAAGATTGATCTATGATTTATCACTGAAGGAGTTACCTCTGCATGGTCGTAAGTTCACTTGGTCTAACTTGCAAGATTCACGACTACGGTTAAGTTGGACGGGGTTTTGTGCTCGATGGATGGGAATTGCTCTTCCGTCTTGCCTCTTGCAAAGTGCAGCTTCAGATGTTTCGGATCATTGCCCTCTGATTTTGGGACTGCAAGAAATCAAACCTGGGAAGCCGAGATTCCATTTTGAACCTTTTTGGTCTATGCAAGAAGACTTCCAGGGTGTGGTTGAGGTAGCATGGAATTCTGTCACTGCTACTCCCTGTCCTTTTGACACCCTGTCAAGAAAATTGAAAGCCACAGCAAGAGAGTTGCAAAGTTGGAGCCAAAAGAAATTTGGACATATTAGCAGTCAGTTGGGGATGGCGAGAGAAATTCTCCACAACCTGGAAATTGCGCGAGACAGCCGTGTCCTATCTCCTAGCGAGCGATGGCTGCTCAGCCAACTTAAATTACACTCTTTGACATTGTCCTCTCTTCAAAGGACAATTGCGAGAAGCCGTTCCCGTATCAGTTGGCTTGGGAGGGTGATGCCAATACCTCCATGTTCCACCTCCATGCTCGCCACCGTAAACGTAAGAACTTTATTGCTCGCTTAATCTCCGATGACCAGGTCCTCACTGCCCATGATGGCAAGGCAGCATTGGTTCACCAGTTTTACAGCGAGCTGATCGGATCACCTGTGGACAGAGAGCAAACAATTAATCTTGATGAATTAAACATTGTTTCTCATAATCTCGGAGATTTAGATGCCCCCTTTTCTGAAGATGAAGTGTGGAGGACCATCAGTCAATTACCCAGTGATAAAGCACCGCCCGGATGGGTTCACTGTGTCGGTTCTTTCAAGCTTGTTGGCTATCATAAAGCAGATCTTATGGCTGCGCTTATCTGCGGCTTGGAGCAGAAATTGTGAACTTGGAAGCTATAAACACGACTTATATCACTCTGCGCCTAAGAAGAGTGGGGCTGATCTCGTCAAGGACTTTAGGCCCATAAGTCTTGTGCACGCTTTGCTAAATTGGTCACCAAAATCCTTGCTAACCGGTTGGCGGTTCGCTTGACCTCATGGTGTCTAAGAATCAAAGTGCCTTCATTAAGAAGCGCTTCATTCAGACAACTTCATGCTTGTCCAACAAATGGCAAAGTTTCTTCATCAACAAAACAACCCGCATTCTCCTCAAGTTGGACATCACGGCGTTCGATTCAGTTTCTTGGCCCTTCCTCCTGGAAGTTTTGAGAAAATTCGGATTTGGAGTTATTTGGTGTGATATTATTAGTGGGCTTTTGGCTTCATCTTCTACACAGGTGATTCTAAATGGGATCCCCGGTGAGGTTATCTTACACCGGCGAGGGCTGCGGCAAGGTGACCCATTGTCGCCTATGTTATTTATTCTTGTGTTGGATGTCCTTGGCCATATGGTGAATCTGGCTTCCAATGAGGGGTCACAGCCCTTGCTCCACCCGCCTTGCCTCATAGGATTTCTTTTATGCGGATGATGTTGTCCTTTTCCTCCGCCCACGGCCGATGATATTGAGATAACATTGGACATTCTTCATTTATTTGGTGAAGCATCGGGCCTCAAGACCAATGTGCGTAAAAGCAATGTGTTTCCATCCAAAGTTTAGATTCGGATATTATGGTTGTGCAAGAAAAGGCGCCTTGTGAGGTGCTCAATTTCCTTGTAAGTACCTTGGTATTCCTTATCTCGAGGAAGTTATCGAGAGCACAGTTACAACCCTTAATTGATAGGATTGATGCCCTTCTTCCGAGTTGGAAGGCACATTTATTGACAAGGGCTGGAAGACGTATTTTGGTTCGGTTGTGCTCACCTCCACTTTAATCTATCTTGCAATGGCTTTAGACCTCCCACCTTGGGCTATTAAGGCCATTGATAAGATTAGAAGAGGCTTTCTTTGGAAAGGCGTAAGGATGCAAAGAGTGGTCATTGCTTGGTGGCATGGACAAAAGTCTGCCGTCCTCTGGAGTATGGTGGGCTCGGTATCTCTCACTTGCAAACGCTTGGTTGGGCACTTTGTATGAGATGGTTGTGGTTACGTAAACCGAGCCTAATAGACCTTGGGCGGCTTTTTCTAACCAAGTTCACAGCGCTGTCAGAGCGTTCTTTTCCATGGCTATTTTTTCATAAGTTGGAGATGGTGCTACTACGCTTTTTTGGACGTACAAATGGATACATGGGCAGCGAGTCGCGATCTTGCTCATAAGTTTTGCACTTGTGAGTAGAAGAAGAGCAAATAAGAGGACTGTGAGGAGGCCCTCACTAATCATGGTCGGATTGTCGATATCCGTGGAGTCATGATGGGGGTTATTCTTGAGTATTTGGACCTTTGGGATTTTATTGCGGAAGTCTCCTTGCAGCACAGGGTGGAGGATTCCCATATCCGCGCCTTCACCTCTGGTCAATACTCAACAAAATCAGCCTATAGGGTTTCTTCCTTGGCTCTATCAAATTCATCCATGGGAGCGGATTTGGAAAGCATGGGCACCAGGGAAATGTCGCTTCTTCTTGTGGTTGGTTGCCCATAATAGATGTTGGACTGGCGATCGGTTAGCACGTCGAGATCTCCCGCACTCGACCTTTGTCCGCTTTGTGACCAAGAGGAGGAAACAATTAATCATCTACTCATCTCTTGCGTCTTTGCTCGGCAATTCGGTTTAATCTTTTGCATAAAGTAGGATCAGCATGTCGGCTCCTCAAAATGATGAAACCTCTTTTGATGACCAGTGGGCTAGAGTGGAGTTGAGGGTGGTCGGCTTGGACGGAAGGGGCTGAATTCAATAATAATCCTTGGAGCTTGGTTGATTTGGAATCATCGCAACCGGTGCGTGTTCGATGGATTGTCTCCAAACCTAGCTGGAGCTTTGTTGCTCGCCTATGAAGAATTGCGGTTTTGGAGTTTGGCAGGAGCTCGGGGCTTGTCTTCCCTTCTTGCCCTAGAGCCAGCTGGTAACCAATAGATCGTCTCGCTTTTTTAGTCGTGGTCGAGGTCGTGTCATTGTTTGTAATAGCGCGTGTGTTAGCTTAGAAACCATTCCAATCCAAGTGTGTCTCGGTGTGCGTTGTAAGGGTTCTTGTCCCTTTTTCTTCTAATATAATGATACGCAGCTCTCCTGCGTGTTCGAGAAAAAAAAAACTTTAGTTCATCCAACTATGAAATATTATGTTCTTCTTTTACAAAACATAAAGGTAAAAAATTGCGCTTCCACTTGCCCTAACCTGATATCCATGTCTCGGAAGGACTTATGAACTTTGGGTTCATCTAAGAGCACATTCATGCTTGGCCAATGAAATATTCTGAGATGCCCATCCTATAGTAGTACAAAAAAACTATGAATCATAAGCAGTAACAGTGTATCAGAAAGTTTTTCTAGTAGAGTAGTGCTATCAGACAAGAAATACATTGGACATTAGCATTAGACCCCAAACAATGAACCAGCTAGAAGAAATAGTCTAATAGAATGATATAACAGTGGATAAGGTTAAGAAACTCACACGGCTAACAAATGTCCTTACTAAAATGTATACAGAAAAACCGCAACCAGGCAATAGAAATGGGAGAAAATAAACAGAAAAAAATGACCCCTAGAGGTAAAATATCAACATAGTACAATCCGATACCTCACCACCAATGGCAAATTTAGCGCCATCTGTGCTGAAAGCAAGACATTTCTGCAATTCAAAGGCATTCAAACGGTGGAGCATCTCTTGAATAATGTGAACAAGAACTCTTCAAAACCGGTTTGAATAGCCTACAATTTTAGTATATAGTTTAATTATGAAGTCCTAGACTTCATGAAAGCAAATGAAAAGGAAAACAAGGTGCAACAAAGGCGTATAAGATTTAACTAAGAAAGTGAGGAAGAATATGTGTGTGCTCAAATGATCATTTAACCAAGTGTAGTTAAGCCTACTTTATGCTAATCGAAAAAATATACTAACAACGAAACACCAATGCTAAAAAATTCACTAATTGGATGGCACATAAACTTTGTACAACTATAAAGTGTAAATCACATGGATACTGTTCCATTCTTCTAAGATTTTGTACCTCATTATCTTATGAATCTATAAATAACATTTGTTATACTAAATCCTGGGAAATTCAAAGTGCAAACATTATCTTTTCTCCACAAGTCATAAAGCATGTATTTGTTACTGTAATCCCACTCCTAGGAGGGGAAAGAACTCTTGTTGTTGGACGCTAAGGAATTGCACTTTTAGAAGGCTTCATAGATCTTCAGAATTTATAAACCTCAACTGAACTAACACAATCAACTGTACAAAACCCCTCACTCAATTGTATAGGGGTTGTATTTAAGCCTTTTGGGTGTCTGGGAGAATCGTACCACAATGATTTTTAAATAGAATTACCCAGCTAGCATTCCACATCACAATTAACCCCAGGCATATAAGTTGAATTCAACAAATTTGGTTTAGGGCACAAGCATCCAACTCACAATCTCCCAATCCATCGCCGAAGTGCTAAAGTACCCTCAAAAGTTCATCATCAACAAGCGGTCAGTCAGTCAGAGAGGAGCAGATCACACGCACCTGCAGCCCTAGGCTGTGGCACAGACGAGCTCGTTGCTGTTGGGGTGCACTGTGATGTCGCGCGGTGCATTGTCTGCCCCCTCCTCGACCGCAGCCCTTACCTGCAACGTAAAGCCCCCCAAGTCAACATAGTGAACCAATCAACCTCAAAGTACCCCACTACGAGCCGAGTGGATTGGAGGGCCATGGAGTTGTGGGCGAGCTTGTAGTCCTTATAGAGGAAGTCGCTGCCAGCGGCAGAGGCGGCGGCCGTGTCGGCGAAGAAGGAGGCCATCCTCACCCGCAGCATGAACCCCATCATCCTCTGGTTCTTGTGGAGTCTAACCTTCGTCACCTCCTACTTATGCCTTCCTTGCTTGTTCCCCTTCCTTCTGCCGCTCGGTGCTGCAAGGCTTTCTTGTTTTTGCCGAGTTCCGATCACAGAAGCGCCCGCCTCCTCCCCTCTATCCTTCTCCTTTCCGTCATGAGCAAATTGTAATACCCTCAGGAAAGAAAAGGAAAGCGAAGAAATTGTCGTCAAAACCATAGAGGTTAATTTCGGGCAGGGTAGTCCGTTCACAGAGATACCTGATCGTCCGGGGGTCAATCGGCACCTTTCACAACTGTAGGATCACTCGGCACAAATAAACTTGATTTGATATAAAAACCACCTAGGGTAAACCAAATTACCATAATACCCTTTCTGAATACCACAAAGAACAGAAAGCCAAGATCTGACCTTCTAGATGCCACAACACAGAGGCCAACACAAGCCATCGAGAAGGCTTCGGCACGGCAGACAAAGACAACAATCAAGAAAAGGGAAGTGAGAAGAAAGTTTGAGCACGACACCAGAAGACTCAGCTCACTCCTTCCTTTCCTTCCCCACTCCAGTCCAAACCCTCAAAACCCATAGCCACAATCGTCAACTAGCACAAGGACAACTCAAGGCCGGCCAACAGGAGCAAGACGTCGGCAAGAGACCAGACCGCTAACCAACAAACCGTAGGAGACGACCACCACCAAGACCGGTCGATCCACAATCAACCGGGAAAGCGACCACCGAGCACAAGTCGCCATCCTCGCCAAAGCAACCAAACTCATCGACAAAGGTAGCCCGCCAATCACCCACATTTTTAGCATCGATTTCAATATTAAACCTTGCATGCTACACACAATAAGCCACCATTCGTTGTCAATTAGCATCACTGGGCAACCGTGAAACCATCACATAGAACACCAGCCGAGGGTAGAGGAAGCGAGCAGAGGGAGCAGGGTGTACCAAGGAGGAAGCGCAAATCGGGGCCGACGGGCAAAAGCCCCAAACCTAGGGTTAACCTAGGGTTACCAGTAAGGGCGGCGAGGAGCCGGAGTCGGTGAGAGACCGGAATAGTAGTAGGAGGGGGAAAACCGCAACCACCGTAGAAGAGACGGCCGAGAAGAGGCACCAGTGATGGGGGCGCCAGGAGGCGACCAGTAGCAACGTCGCCATGGTGCAGCCGAGCTGAAGGGAGACGGAGCACGGTAGAGACGGCGACGGGGACGCCAGAGCCAGGAAGGAGCCGAGGCGGCGCGGCGTCGGACCCAATCTAGATCGGGAGAGGAGACAGTCGAGAGAGGGAGAGAGAGCGTAGGGAAAGAAATGAGGCGTCGGAGGAGAGAAAAAAAGGGAAAAAGAAAATAAAACAAGGGGAGGAAGGAAAAAGGGAAAAGAAAAAAAGAGAAGAAAGGAAAGAAAAGAAAAGAAAAGAGAAAAATGGAGAGAAAAAAATAAGATTTATCTGCGATTATAGACGACGATCATTAAATTACGATCGTTTGGGCACCGGGGCATCGGGAAGGTGCCCGGTGAGAGAGGCTGTTGGTATCAGGGTTGCGTGTGAGAACGTAGTTGGTTGTCTACACGCGTAGAACCGTTGTTGTTTGCATGTTTGGGCACCGGGGCATCGGGAAGGTGCCCGGTGAGAGAGGCTGTTGGTATCAGGGTTGCGTGTAAGAACGTAGTTGGTTGTCTACATGCGTAGAACCGTTGTTGTTTGTATGTTTGTGTGAAATGCAATGTTGAGTTGAGGGTTCGGGTGATGCTTTCAGGTGGAGGTTTTGGTTTGACGCTCCTCCACGCATTGTCCACGGAATAATCAGGCAAGTGCATGGTAGAATAGTAAATTGTGGTGAATGTTACTCGTGTTTCCATGCCATGATTTACAGTATTTATGAGATGATGTATATGAATTGTGCTAATCATACCTTGATGAGTATCGCTTATGATTAGACATCCACATTTGAAGCATATTGCATCATGCAAAATGCATAAGAGCCAGATCGGTGAGAAAGTCATATGACTAGTCATGAGTGCTATTGAATAAGAGCCAGGTCGGTGAGAAAGTCATATAACTAGTCCGAAGTGCTCTTGAATAAGACCTACAGAGGTAGACATCTCCACAGGTTGGAGGGAGAGGGTGACATCGACGGGTGCATCCTCCGCTATACCGGTATAAGCTATAGTTACAGATGCATTACAGATGCATTGCATAGCATTGCATTGCATGAAAGTGATAGATAAATTGATATAGTTTACAGTTACAGAGTTGATTTACAGTTTACAGACATAGAAATTGATATAGTTTACAGTTATGGATGTGATTTATAGATTACAGTCATAGAGTTGATTTACAGCTTACAGTTCGTGAAATCGATTGAGTTGCTAAAGTGATGTCATTGTCTTATCGTGTGCTTGCTCAGTCTTCGGACTGACCATTCTTTTATCGTTGTCTTTTTTAGGAATCTATTGAAGGCGATATGCATAGGCGGGAGTAGCACAGTTGTTTCACGTGCAACAGTAATTCACATATCATCTACAGTTGACATATTTAGCCTTAGATAGGCTGAGTACCTTTTGGTAATTAGCAAATATTATAACTCATTGCGCTTAGTGCCAAGTGTATCGACTTTTGTCGCTTGGTTGATATTTAAATAAAGGAATTTCTTCGCAATACCAGCGACAAAAGTTGAAGTTGGTAACATTATAGAGTAGGCGGTAGCACTTTGGGCTCAGGAAGGGGCCGAGGTGTTACAGTTGGTATCAGAGCGGGCATTAGGTCCGTGGTACATATGGTAACCTAGGCTACTTTAATCAATTAATGTTTGACTTAGGTCAAATAATTGAATTAAATTTGACACACTTTGCTGCACAGTAGAATGGGATTTGGGACTTGCATTGCATATGCGCTTTCCCTAATTGTGATGTTGATTTGTACTGCTAAAGTTGACGATTGTGAGTTGATTGTGTGATTGCTTCTCTGTTGTGAACAGAGATGCCGAAGGATAGAGGTCGTGGTCGTGGTGTAAGTCGTTGCCGTGGTCGCGGGCGCGGTCCGGCAGTGACACCACCTCTAGCTGAGGAGAGTATCGGTAATGTGGGTGAGGATGCCGTTTCGGCTGTTCAACCAATCGCTGGTGTTCTAGTAGATTCAGTAGCTGAGTTGTGAAATCTTCAGAGAGAAGTTCAAACGCTTCGTCAACAGGTACAGGAGTGTCGCTATGTTTCAAAGAGAAGGAACTTTGAGGGTGGAGGCTTGTTAGTAGTATTGGTTAATGTTGATGTTATGTGGTAGTTATGTTTGGAAGGACACTGTACCTAGTAGTAAACATCTTCTGGGTATTTGAATGGGTATAAGCGTTTATCTTGGCCTATCAATATGGTTAGTATTTTATGGTGGTTAAAGTAACAGCCTAGTAGGGCATGAAATTCTAAATTGTGAGAACCCAGCAGAGTAATTAACTTTAGTTATGTTTGTGGGATTGAAGTTAATTTGAATCCAATGGGGATCTTGGTGTCGGATAAATCTCCCAGCTAAATTGAATGGAGAAGAATTGTTGTAGGGCTAAGTGAGACTCGAATTCTGAGGGACGAAGCTAATAAAGCCCTAGTAAGATTTGAAAGCAATCTCTAAGGCATGAGTTAGTGAAGTTGCCACAACATTTGTGGGAAATTATGAGCACGCCTATGGAGGTAGAACAGATGGATCTTATGCTTAAGATAAACGTAAATGCAGTTCATGGGAGTACATATGTTATGTGTTGAAATTTAGGTGATTAATTATCTCTAAGGAGTCGAGTTGGTGGATTTTAGTTAGTGCCTTGGCATCAGGTACTTATGGGATTGTTAATTGGTAGTGGATATTTTGATGACAGAATTATGTCCGCACCTTGTGTGGGTTGCACACGAGATAGTCACGATGACTGTGCTGTTGTGTGTAGTAAAGTGGTAGAGTTTGGTGAGCTTTAGGAAGGTTTATGTTGATGAATGCTAAATTCGTAACATGAAGCTCTGCTAGGATTAGATTTATAGTGAGGATGGTTGATATGTTAGTAATGAGATGATAATAAAGATTTGTGTGGCTAATAGAGTTCTGAGTTGATCTTATGCCACAATCTTTGTGGGAAATTGATTGGAAAAAAACCGATTGTGTTGCTGCAACCAGTAGCGTATATGGGGAGTGATGTGGCTAATATCACATATAAGTTGGTGAACCATTAATAGTGTCAAGAGTGAGATTTTGGGTGAAAAGAGTTTCCCCGAATTATGTTTGGACATCTGAGCCTCAGATTTGTTGAGAGCTAGTGGAAGCTAAAAGATTGAGGTAAAATTGTAGTAGAGCTATTAGAGGATTTAGTTATCAGATGTTAACTGAAATCCTGAATGGAGCTTATCTCATTTGGTGGATATGAGGAATTGAGTACAGATAGGTGATTTTTATGTTCACCATGTCCGGTGATCATTAACTGAGGAAATAGTCAGAGTAATGATTTATTTCATGAGTTGAAGTTGACCATCGATGGAGTTCATCGTGGTGCAAAGAGTATGAGTTGAAACCCTAGAGAATAAGGGTATTGGAGGGATTGAATTAATAGGATCCAATACAGATTTGATGGGGCATATGGGGTTACCTATCGACGATGTCGTCATTGGAGGAGGTCTGCTTGAGTATTTTGCAAGTCGTGTACTAAAGCATCCCTAGATTCATGTGAATATTGCCCTAGGATTAAATTGGTTTTGTAGCTCATAGATTAGTGTTGGAAGGACGAATTGTCCTATCGCAATCTAATGAGTATTTGAAATGATTAACTGATGTTTAAAGGATTATTTCGGGTTCCCTTGATTTGGAAATTCATTCGTGTTCACTTTGAGGAAAGTGGATTTAAGTGGAAGCGGCGAGGTTCTCGCATTTCTTATGTGATTGATATGAGTTTTCTAAGGCGTTATTTGTTCGCCTTAAAGAGTGCGCTTCCTTTTCTTCGAAAAGAAAGGGGCTAATTTCGAGAACAGAAACTTTTTTGCATGATATATGCGACACATTGTTTGTTAGGACGAGAGTTGGTTTCCTACCAGTTTTTTCTCTTTTGAGAGGATTGGTTGTGATGAAAGGATGTTCTATGGGGAAATGAATTCCCAACTATTTTGGAAGAAATGTTGTTATTTGTGGATGAATGGGTTGATCTTATGGTTGGATTTACATTTATAAAAGACTTTTCTTTGTAGAAGCGAGTCGAGTTTATGAGTGTTATGTGATACTTCTCTTGTGAAAGAGAAGAGCTCTCTTTGTTGCGAACAAAAGTAGCGTTGTCTCTTTTGTGCAAGCGATGAGAACGATTTTCTTGGAGGATTGAGGATTTCCTTATGCCGAGGCACGAAACATTAAAGGTTGTTGAGGTGTGTTGGTCGTGTTAGACCAGGCACACGATAACGTGAGAATTGAATCTATGTATGAAGTGTGCAATGTGTTTCCTTTTTCTATACCAAGATAATACTTAAGGGATTCGGAACATGGAGTTGTTCTAGAACCATTGTGCCTTAAATAAGGCCTCATCTTTGAGTCCCGTCCAGTTTGGATTCTGGGGGGATCACAGAAAGTATTGAGGCACATGACGTTAAACTATGTTAAAATTATCGGGTCTCGCAGCGAGAAGTACCAAATTGTTCTCTACAGTGCGAGATAGAATTGTTTTTGTTAGCTTATGTCGTGATGTTCTTCATGTGGATTACTTAGCATCAGAATTTGAGGTCGAATTCTGTTAATGGGGGTAGAATGTAATACCCCTGGGAAAGAAAAAGGAAGGAAAGCGAAGAAATTGTTGTCAGAACCCTAGAGGTTAATTTTGGGCAGGGTAGTCCGTTCACAGAGATACCTAATCGTCCGGGGGCCAGTCGGCACCTCTCACAACTGTAGGGTTATCACTCGGCACAAACAAACTTGATTTGATATAAAGACCAGCTAGGGTAAACAAAATTACCATAATACCCATTTTGAATTCCACACGCAAGAAGTGAAGGCCAAGATGACCTTCTAGATGCCACGATCCAGAGGCACGCCCATGACAAAGATAGCCAATCGAAGAAAAGGGAAGTGAGAAGAAAGTTTGAGCACGACACTAGAAGACCCAGCTCACTCCTTCCTTTCCTTGCCCACTCCAGTCCAAACCCTCAAAACCCATAGCCACAATCGTCAACTAGCACAAGGGGAACTCAAGACCAGCCGACAGGAGCAAGACGTCGGCAAGAGACCAGACCGCTGGCCAGCAAACCGTAGGAGACGACCACCACCAAGACCGGCCAATCCACAATCAACCGGGAAAGCGACCACCGAGCACAAGTCGCCATCCGCGCCAAAGCAACCAAACTCACCGGCAAAGGTAGCCCACCAATCACCCACATTTTTAGCATCAATTTCAATATTAAACCTTGCATCCTACACACAACAAGCCACCATTCATTGTCAATTAGCATCACTGGGCAACCGTGAAACCACCACATAGAACACTAGCCGAGGGTAGAGGAAGCGAGCAGAGGGAGCAGGGTGTACCAAGGAGGAAGTGCAAATCGGGGCCGACGAGCAAAAGTCCCAAACCTAGGGTTACCAATAAGGACTGACGAGGAGCCTGAGTCGATGAGAGACCGGAGTAGTAGTAGGAGGAAAACCGCAACCACCGTAGAAGAGACGACCGAGGCGGGCGTCGTCCATGGGGCGCCGGGAGGCGACCAGATGGGGTCACCATGGCGCACCGAGCCGAGCCGAAGGGAGGCGAGCACCAGAGCCGACAACGGGGACACCAGAGCCGGGAAGGAGCCGAGGTGTCATGGCGAGAGCGCCAGGGCGCGGCCGGACCCAATCTAGATCGGGAGAGGAGACAGTTGAGATGGGGGAGAGAGAGCGCAGGGGGAAGAAATGAGGCGTCGGCGGAGAGAAAAAAAGGAAAAAGAAAAGAAAACAAGGGGAGGAAGGGAAAAGGGGAAAGAAAAAAAGAGAAGAAAGGAAAGGAAAGAAAGAAAAGAAAAGAAAAGAGGAGAAAAACGAAGAGAAAAAAAATAAGATTTATCTGCGATGATAGACGACGATCATTAAATTACGATTGTTTGGGCACCGGGGCATCACGAAGGTGCCCGGTGAGAGAGGTTGTTGGTATCGGGGTTGCACGTAAGAACGTAGTTGGTTGTCTACACGCGTAGAACCGCTGTTGTTTGCGTGTTTGTGTGAATTGCAATGTTGAGTTGAGGGTTCAGGTGATGCTTTCAAGTGGAGGTTTTGGTTTGGCGCCTCCACGCATCGTCCTGGAATAATCGAGCAAGTGCATGGTAGAATAGTAAATTGTGGTGAATATTTGTTACTCGTGTTTCCATGCCATGATTTACAGTATTTATGAGATGATGTACATGAATTATGATAATCATACCTTGATGAGTACCGCTTATGATTAGACATCCACATTTGAAACATATTACATCATGCAAAATGCATAAAAGCCAGGTCGGTGAGAAAGTCATATGACTAGTCCGGAGTACTCTTGAACAAGAGGCAGGTCGGTGAGAAAGTCATATGACTAGTCCGGTGTTTTGATTAAGACCTACGGTAGGCATCTCCACGTGATGGAAGGAGGGTGACATCGACGGGTGTATCCTTCGCTATACCCAAGATATAGCTACGCTTCTGTATGCATTGCATGAAAGTGGTAGAAATTGATACAGTTCTGCTTCTGTAATTGATTTACAATTTACGATTCTGAGTTGATTTACGCTTACGCACATAGAAATTGATATAGTTTACGATTATGGATATGATTTATGATTGATCATAAGAGCACCAGAGATGAGTCGATCACGGCAATGAATCAATCGGCCGCCAAGCTAGGGTTGGATGGGAGAGCCAACCGATGAAGGGCAAGATGAGAGGAAGATGTAGAGGCGAGGGGCAAGCAAAGGCGGCCGAGGGAGTGAATGGGGATGGGTTAGTGTTAGACCGCACCGGTGCTTTAAATGGGCCAACTGGTAACGGGCTTTTTCTGAATTGTTTTGGGCTAACAAGTATCGACTAAGTATCACAATTAATTTTATTTATTTCAAAAATCAAATTTGGTTGATACTTCTCAATACCGTATCACGTCGTATCACCGTATCGAATACATATCGCGTACGGGTATGGCTTGTAACTGCCGTATCGGTGCTTCTTTAGTGATATGTATCTACAGAGTGGCAACAGACGCTTTAGTTGACAAGCTTAAAATGGACTGACCCAACCAAATGTTCAACTAGCCTATTTTGAATAGACCAATAAATAAAAAAGATGCACACAGAAAGCTATGAGACAAATGGGATTGCTATTAGTGTTCCCTACACATGCATACAAGCAAGAAGTGACTGATATTAGTGTCCAACGAGATAAGAAAATCTTAAATAACTTACTGTATTCAACACACAACAGCTTGTAGTTTTTGGAAGTACATGGCTGGTAAATACATTCTTTTTTTTTCTCTTTTCTAAAGGAAAAAATCATCGCCGATAAATAAAAAGCACCTAAGTTATCAAAAATTTATCTATGATTTAAGCTGATAACTCATTAGAAATGTTCCATCAACTTGATCGCTGTATTAATCATTAACATTTCTCACAAACCGCCTTTGATACAATTTAGATATTGCTTTAGAATGCTGGTTTTGGTTTGCAAATATTTGACATTTAGTTTTTCTAGGCACTTTTTCCACCAAATATTAAACGCTGAGTAATAGAGGCAAAACTAGGTCAAAAACTGAAAATAAACGATTCTTTGTTTTATGTGCTTAGAGAAAAATCAACATATATTTTGGACTGGAGGAAGTACTATTATTACGGTGTTAACTGTTAACAAGAAATGGTTCATTCATCATCCCAGTTGAAAAAAGGGATAAGTAAAAGGTGATCACTTTCTCACAATGACAGGTTGTAAAGTTGTAAGCCCAGCAGGCACCAAGCCCTGACCCACATTCCCGTTTCCATGACTCAATCTCACCTCACGAGCTGAAGTCACCACTAGCCCAAACCACCAAATCTAATCAGCCAAGCACTTTATAACAAAAGATTCGATACGGATACTTTGTGATAGTGAGACAGAAGCATATATGATCAGAATGTAAGATGCTACAATTAGAAACTATATGGATCTCTATGCAGAAAGAGAATTTTCGAAGGGCGTAGGTTGGGAGGAGGCCACACGCACCGCCGTGGATGAGTTTGGTGGATCGGGAGGAGGTGCCGGAGGAGAAGTCCTCCCGCTCGACAAGGCCGACGCGGAAGCCGCGGGTGGCGGCGTCGAGCGCGACGCCGCATCCGGTGGCACGCCGCCAACGACGAGCACATCGAAGGGCTCCGCAGCGGTAGACCCCGCCAGCCAGCGCCGCCCGCTGCACGACGCGAGGGGGAGGGGCCGCCCGCGGGGGAGGGGTTGGAGGCAGACGCCGACGGCCAGGCCGCGGTGGCGAGTGCGGAGGAGGCGGCGAGGGCGGCGCCCCCGCGGCGGAGGCGCCACGCGGCCATGGCGGCGTCCGGACGCGTGGCGCGGGTTTGCTTTGTTCGGCTGCGTCTGGGAGCAGGATCACAAGGGCGGAAGCAGTACCGGTTTTGTTCGTGGAACCGTGGCTTAGGTTTTTGAGCGAACTTAAATTTTTTAATTATATCTATTCTTAAGAGTATAAAGAGAGATATTTGAATATAATTTTAATTGATGTAAATAAATTTAATATAGTATCTATTAAAATAAACTTTTAAATATCACCTTAAAAATATACATATTTAAAAACTAGTTATTTTAGTATAAACTAAAAACCATATGACGTAGATCAAACCTCGAGGAGATATTCAATCCGTAGGTTGTCCGATCTTTCATGGTGGTAGAACTGCTAGATACCAATGAAGCACGAATTACAGGATGTAATCCACACTAAGATAGCTAAATTTCTCTCCTGCGCACCTCGCAGCGCACGAAAGAGAAATAGGGATCAAATATCCAACAGGTAAAAACCAACATCACGATTGGAATCCACACGCAAAGATGAGAAATATCGATAGTCTCTTAAGAACTTGCACACACGGTAAACAGAGATGAACCCTAACGGCCAATGGCCAACGACACACATAGTATTTAATTCATAATCTAAACTCTGCTCATGTATGTGTGTTACACTTCCGTTCTTGATTCCACACGATCTTGACACAGTGGTACACATATTCTAACAACATATTTTTCATAGTTATTTGAAGTCTTTTAAAATAAAATTCACTATTTGGATTTTTCTTGAATTAATTAAAACTTAAATGGAATTTTTATCAATTGAAATGATTTAATATAACTAAATTAAACATTAACTGATGAGGATATCACTTTCTTAGATACACACAACACTCATCCACAAGATGATATGCAAAGAACTATGATGAGGGCACGCGCACGCCATTTGAATTATCAGGTGAGCTCGTTTCTAGGTTTGTATAATTCAGTTTCTGAGAATAGATTGCGGCCTGATGCATGTGATGCGATTGTGCTTAGGAACATGGGCAAGGATCAAGTAAGGATACATGGAGTCACGGACATGTTTGGAATGAACATCGGAGGTCACCATGTCACTTTGAGGCCAGGACAACCAAGAATGAAAGCTGAGCATATTCTGCAATCCAATTCGGCCTCCAAATATAACATTGACTTTAAACGAGCATAGAAAATGCATAGGAGCCCAATGAGGTGATTTTAGACTTGTTAGAAAGCTCTTGGCGTCCTCTTTCCAATGGTTCTAGTCACACCTCAAAACTCCACCTGAGCACAACGTAAACTACAAAACAATTATGAATCAAATTCAAACATGGGCCCTGGACCTTGTATCAGTTTGAGCCCGACTAGAGAGTTGTAGTGGGATGTTCCACCACTCTCACGGAGGTGACCCCACATCCCTAGCACCATAAAAACTACCAGAGACACCGCTTTTAGGGTTTAAGTTTGTTTAGATTGATTTTCGTTTAGAAAACATCAGTTGTGTACTTGTGTAGACTAGACCAACTACGACGACTTCAGGCCTCTTCATTGTTCAATGAAACTTCATATTTCAGATTGTGCTTATTTTTTTCTTACTTGATTCTTGATTACTTGTAGGAAAGTTCAACCGTGTTAGACACGGTTGATAACGATCAGGGTGTGGTGTAACGATTGCAGAACGGACTTGGTCGTTTCGATCAAGTAGCCTCGTCGTCAACGTCATATCAAACAATCGTAGTTATCATTCTCATCGGAAGATCGGACCAAAATCTCTTATCATTAACATTTGGTGAAAGTATTTTATTTGGATTCTTTGTGCCTCAAGAAATTTTCTCGAATTTTCTAAGATTTTTATGAGTTTATTTGCTATTTTCTAGAGCTCAAATGGATTTAGTTGAATTTTTGAAAAATAGAAAATCTCTAAAAGACCAAGTGGGCCGAAGCCCACCGGTCATCCCGACCCAACCCGCGCCTCAGCCTAGCCCGCTTCCAGCCACGCCACACATTACTCATCCGTGCCCACCTAGCTCGCCGGATGGTTGCCACGTGTCAACCATCGCGGGTCCCCGCCCACGCCCGTATCTCGGCCGCTATCGCTGCGGCCCGACAGTGGGGCCCACCTATCAGTCGTCTTCCTCGCGGACTTCACCGTCATGTCCGTTCCAGACTTCGCCGCCGCCGTCTCCGTCGTAGATTCTCTACCGTCTCCGAGACGGAGTTATCGGCGTCCACGCCTATTTAAGCTATGCCGCCTCCTCTCGTTTTTCGCGTCCCCGCAGCCGCTCATTTTTGCCGCACCTCACTGTCGTCCTCGTCGAGTTTGTACGCCGGAGATCATTTGCGCCACCGCCTTCGTCTTCAACGATGGTGAGGTAGTCATCTGCGTCGTTCCTCATCGCCGCTGAGTCATCTCCGCCGTCAGCCGCACTGCTAATGAGTTTCGCGGCTGCACTCGTCGTTGTGCTTAACCTCGCCGGCCAACCGCTCATCGTCATCGCCTCGTTTGCCGTTGTTCCGCGGTTAGCGTGTGTTTCACCGATGCCGCCGTTACGCCAAGACACACCCACGCCCCGCGTCTCTTTGACTTCTCAGTAGACCTAGTCCACGGTGCGTCGAGTCTCTGATGGCCAGGCCCCACCTACCAGAGCCACTGTTCCGTGAACTTACTTGCTATTGGAAGTAGACTTACTTGCTCAGTTGTCCCTTCTCCTTTGCCCTTTTAACTATCAGAGGCTATTTTCCTTCCGTTTCCATCCCCACTGGGGTTTTGGCGAGGAACGTACCCCATCAAGAACTTAAATTTCAATTATATTAAAGGTAATTTCATATATTTATCTAAATTTATTAATACATGAGACGGTAAAATAATACTAGATGAGTTGTATACTATATATTATATCAAAATATATTAGATTCGAGACAAAATACATATATTTTAGACATATAGAAGTATCAATTTACGTGTATATGAGTATAATCAGGAAATAGCGGGGATCGAGGATAGGGCAGACATTTTCATCCCCATCTCCATATAACCTAACGGGGACATAATCTCCCCTATACTCACCCCTAAGGGTGCGTTTGATTGGTGGAATCCTCCAAGGATTCCCGGGAATGCTTCAGTAATCCTATGATATTATCTTGTTTGGTAAAACAATCAGTAATCTAAACCAGAAATCCAAAAATACATTAAGAACCATATTAACATGATTTTCAGGAATCACTTTTCCATAGAAAATGATGTCTATCTTGGATTACCAAGGGAAAGGAATATTTGCTATTGCACTTTTATCATTTGCTTTAATTTCTCATAGTCAAAATTTGAACTTTTGAATTCAAAATCCAAATTAAAAATATTTTTTTACAAAACATGAATTTCAAAACCAAAATATCAAAATTTGAATACTGAATTTCATAATATTAAATTTAGGCAATTTAGTTTTCAAAATTCAAAATTTCAAGTTTGGATATTGAAATTTCATTTTGTAATAAACTAAATCTTAAAATCTGAATTTTCAAATTATGGATTTCAAAAATTCAAATTCCAAAAATTTTAAGTTCCAAACTCAAATTTTAAAATTAAAATTTTCAAAAGTCCTAAATTGAACTTTTGAATCAAACCAACCAAACATTATAATGTTATCGGGTGCTATGGCCATTGCCATCTCTACTCGTATCCCAATCTAAACCCATCTCTTCTAGTAGGATATCCTATTCCCAGACCCAATCACTTTTCAATATCTCCATCCAAATATTAGAAAAATAGGTGGGCTTCTATGCTTTTCTTAACAGTAATTTACATAATTTTTAAAGTATGATAAATAATAAATAGATATTACTTATCTCTTTATATACTTTGAGATTAATATTATTCTTATTAAAAAAACACAGAATTACTCCTCACGAAAAATCTATCCCACCGAGCAATTTCTATTCCCACCTCCCGTGTCCCACGATCCAAACGCCACCTCGTAGAAAGCAACCGCGTAGCAGCCTGCGGGCGTGACCACCGAAGACGTGCCCCGACCCCGAACCCGACCTGGCGCACCGGAGATCTCGACCGACCAATCCAGAACAACTTTACACACCAACTCACCAACTTCTCTATAGCACTTCCGTTAAATAAATCCCCGTACCAGCTCCTATGGCCGCCGCCGCTTCGCTTCGTTCCGGTCCACCCTCCTCTCCTCACTCACCATTGCTTGTTGGGGTTTCTCTTCTTGTTCTGCAGAGATTCGACCGGGTTCGCCGGCTCTCTCCCGCCGCGGCCCTATGTCGACGTCGTCGGGGCCGAAGGAGGCGCCGGCCAACAACCCGGGCCTCCAGGCCGAGATCGACCCGTCGACCAAGGGCTACTTCATGCAGCAAACCGTAAGCCACTTTGTCTGCTTCATAATTTATTTAGCTATTGATTTAGCGAATATTCGTGTTATTAAGTTCAAGTTTCCGCTTCTGTGGGTTTGATTTATAGAATAGAAGAAAGTATGTGGTTGGATTTAACCAAAGCAATTCGTCGAACAGTTGGTGATTTTTGGAGGATCCATGGTTGTTTGGCGTGGCAGGTTATAAAAATTGGAAGAACAACACTTAGTTGTGATGAATTGACCAGCTTTGTTGTTTCTTGTGCTAATTCGTGCATCATTGTTGGTTTTGCAACTACAAAGTTAGCCTCTTTATCTGTTGGCCCAATATGCTGCTGCACATATGATCGGTTGAAGACTTGTGGTCTGGGGTTGTTGTGTGGAATGCAGGAAATTATGTGTTTGGGGGTAGCATAGACAATTAATTTAACAAATAGTGGGCTTGTATTGCAATGGGGGTGCTTATTATGATTTGCAATAGAATGAGGGATATTGTTAGTTCTCTTGTGGTAAGCCATGAAACTTACTTGGTTTTGCAAATGGTCAAACCATTGATGGGCCAGCTTGTTTCTAGGATCAGTTTTGGTTGTGCTGATCGCTGTAAAGATCATGAAACTTTCTGTTGTTCTGCCATGCAGATGTTCCGTGTGAAGGACCCAAAAGTGAGCCTCGACTTCTACTCGCGTGTGATGGGCATGTCGTGAGTTTTCTTACTGTATCTTCCTTCAGATAATGTATTCATGCATGCAGAGGACAACATCGGCAGTTCATCTGTGTTCTTAGTGATATGATCTGTAAATGTTTTTTAAATCTAGGATGTTTGGGAAAAATAAGGTAGAACTATAGCATATCAAGTCATGTTCTGAAGTTTTTCTTATTGTATGTGTTACAAAAGTGATGGTGGATGCAATTGCATGGAAATATCATCAGTTTATACTTTTGAGGCACATAGGAAACTTCTTGCCTGAAAGAGAAATAAGCTCTACTGGACTACATAAAACTCAATTTTAAATTGTTTTTAACACACGACTTGACAATCTATTTTGAACAAAAATGCAGTGAAGTTGCGAATTCTCAAGTATGCAAACTGCAGATTAGTGAGTAATAAGTTCATGGATATGTTAAGAATAGGACATGCGGTTGTAGTCGCAGATATATGAAGGTGGCAGTTCTAGTGGTCATCAACAAAGACTCATTTCATCGGTGATGTTTCTCTAAAGTTAGCAATCCCATCTGCAACAGGTGTTGCTAATTCAATCGTTGTTGCCTTTGTGAGCAGTGACAGGAGTGTGAAAATGCAAATTATTGGTATGAACTATGAAGATTAAAACTTGTGTATAGGTGTTTTGTTTGAGTCTATGAGTACTATATCATATTTTAGCTGGACAACCTCAGAGCTTCCAAGGAAGTTGCATGCTATTGTTCGTTTGAACATTCATAAACAGCAATGAACACAGCACATTATCATTGCACAAACCTCCCAAGCCCCAAATTATCTGTTGATTCAGTTCTATAACAGGCCTTGAGAGCCTCTTCAGAACATGCTTTAAAGCAACCTGCCTAGCTGCCCGTTGTCCTGATTATGCAAGACGATTTCTCTGCCCTATACTTGTGTGCCTTCTTTGTGCAGGGGCAGTAGGCTGCTGCATAAATCTCTTTGGGGCCATGAAACTTTCCAAAAGTACCTTGCTTGGTGTTATTATCCTAGTTTGGTTTCAGGATGATTTCAGCTACTTTTCCAAATGCTGAGTTTTTTTGGTTTCATACCATTTATCAATTTTTTTCAACCTTATATGGTTTTAGATGTTTTTTGGTCGTTACTAGTTACTTTTTTAGTTTCTGTTGTAATATTTTTTACAATCTTTACATTTAATTCAGTTCAGTAGAAGGATGCAACTTTGAGATCCATCCAAGCAAGACAGAAAATTAACTACATATTTAGGGCCTATTTAACAGTGTTGTGGCTTTTGGCTAATTGCGAGAGAGATTGAGGGAGTAAGGGACACTTGTGTTGAAAAGCCACTTCATTCAAAGCGGTTTCTACAGTAATTCCTACAACGGCTTATAGAAACTACCTTGAGAAGCCACTCCATTCAAAAGCCAGCTTCTAAAAGCCAAAAGCTGTTTGGAATAGGGCCTTAAGGTTTAATACACACCTATCCAAAATCGCAGTCAAAATAAAGTTATCCATAACTGGCAGTTTGAAATGTAAAACATTTGAGAAAATGTGCTGTTGTGATTGGCTGATTGCCATTGCGGGGAACTTTATATAACACTAAATTAACACTTGGTGCTACATCTAAATTCTGTGCTCTGTAGAGGTAGTCAAATTGGATCAGTGTTGGTTTCTAGTTTTCACCTCTTTCCCTAATGTGACCTATTGTTCTATGTATGAGGGTTTTTTTTGCCTTTTTCTTGTATCAAGTGGGATTTCTTGAAACCTAGGTTGACAATAATGTAGTGTTTTTGGTTGGATGATTTGATACTCTGGCTTGACATGTTTATTGGTTGTGGATCATCCTAGGTCAAGAATAATGCGCGTGTTTCAGAAATAATTATCATATTCCATTCATTCGTACTATCACTTGGGGAATTGTTTATTATTTAGAATGTGGATAGAGTCTTGTGGAAATATTGTGCCAGATGATTCCAGCTTCTGCGCAGAGCGTTTCTCAGACCACAGCTGCCTCTTGGAGCTCAAGGCACAATGCCTCTTGACTATCAATACTGTGACAACCTGAAAGCTCTCTACATTTTAAGTTTATGCTTTAGATAGTGGAAAATGAATCCAAAAGTTACATTTAGAAACAGGAGTTCGAATGGAAACATACAGCAATGCTACATAATGACATGCAGGCTTTTAAAACAAATGCCAGCAGTTCATTTTTCTGCCTACTACTAGCTCAACCATTAGTGTAGATTAGTACCAGTACTTATACTGACGAAATTCGAGGATAATGCATTCAGACACACATTTTAGTGGATCTAAATTCCTGTTGATTCCCATCCAAGATTCTACTAAAACAATAGTTTGGTCATTGTTGTGGTGAGTTGTGATCTGTTGTGAACCACAAAGATATACATTGGGTGTGTATCAAAACTATATCGCATCGGCAGCTAAATATATCAACTGTGGTTATTCTTATGATGTTTACCTTTTTTTTTTGTCTCCCAAAAAAAATGCCAGGTTGTTGAAAAGGTTGGATTTTCCCGAGATGAAATTCAGCTTGTATTTTCTTGGTTATGAGGTAAGAGTTTCTATTGGTTGGTGGAACAATAGATCACTCGAACATAAAGAGTTCACACAAATAAGCTAACACTTCTATTCTGTAAAATGTAAAATGACTCTGCTTATAGGATTTGGCCTCAGCCCCTGCTGATCCTGTCAAGCGGACTGTATGGACTTTTGGGCAAAAGGCTACCCTTGAGCTCACCCAGTATGCCTTGTTATTCATTAATCTTCTCCTTTTTTTAATAGCACAAATGCTACTAACGTACTAATAAACTCTTGATAATACTGTAGCAACTGGGGCACAGAAAATGATCCTGAATTCAAAGGGTACCATAGTGGGAATTCAGATCCTCGTGGTTTCGGTATGTGCAATGAGAATTCAAATGTGTTGATATGAGTACTGCTTTTTCTGACATTATATAACTAGATTATGTTTTGCTCATAATAACTCTGAATCTCTTAGCTGCTGTAACACTAGTATTTTCTTCCTTTTGTCCATTCAGGACATATAGGGGTAACTGTGGATGATGTCTATAAGGCGTGTGAGCGCTTCGAACGTCTTGGGGTAGAATTTGTGAAAAAACCAAATGACGGTAAATTAATTCACTTAGTCTTTTTACTCACCATCAGTATTATGTGGTGTTGTTGCATGTACAGCCTTGATACTGAAGTGCTAATCCAATACAAATCATGGCCCATGCTAAGGGAAAAGCATCTCAAACATGAGTGGAAATGCTTTTCTTTTCCTAACCTAAACAAGAAAACACATAGTTAAAAGGCTTGTTTTCGTAACATTGGTATGGTAATGAAATAACTAAACATAGTAATGATGTAAACTGTGGTATTATTTGAGTTCTAGCTTTATTGGCAATATTCGAACTTTATATTTTCTGGAATGGTGATATAGCATTTTCCCGTCCCTGCTCACCATTATGCATTGCTATCCTCCAGAGTTGACCTGAGCTGTTGATTGGTTACAAATTTCTGTGGAGCTGTAGAGTTTTTAGCCAATTCAACATTACATGTTTCCCACTATTTCTCTTGTATTTTTCTGAATTGCCATATGTAGCTTTTGTTAAACTGTTGGCCTGTTATGCTGGCCTGGGATAATGCATGTGATATTTGCGTTGTTAACACATTGCAGTACATCAGGCAGATGAACTTCTGTGCTTTATTTTTTGTACTGCAGGTTGAGATCTTGAAATTTCTATGCTATAGTAAAAAACAATTGGGCAGATAATTTTAAGATCTATTATCTACTCTACGTGATTACTTATGTGTGTTTATATATACAGCCAACCATTTGTATCATGCACATGTTAATTTTGTTAGATATGTATACAGTAAAAAACCCTATTGTGCAAGAGGTTTTTTGCATATATGCCATATCTGTATGTATATATATATTGGCCCATTGGCCCTATAATGAATTGAAGTGCTATTCATAACATGATATCAAAGCAATACCTAGGGTTAGGGTTTTTCTTCGCCATCACTGCTTTTGGGCTGCTGGTTCATCCTCCAGCCGCCGCCTCCGCTTCTTTGCTGCTGCTGCTCCTCTCCACCTCAGCTGTTGCTGGCTTTCCACTGATCAGCACCGTCGGGAGCTAACATCGGCTGTCCTCGTGGGTCGCTGAGCCGCTAATGTTGGAGCCGTCGTCGCTGGAACCACTGAGGGAAGCCTAGTCGTCGGGTCCTTTGCCAAGATCGTTGACTGGCTCTTCCGCCGGGGCTGTCACCAATGCCGTTGGCTCTTCAGCCGAGGATGTCGCTGGCTTACCACCGATCCACATCGTCGTCGTCACTACCGGGAGCCCACACGCCGCCGCGGGTCGCTGAGCCGCCGATGTTGGAGCCATCGTCGCTGGAACCACCAACGTCGGAGCTGTCGTGCCGAGTCACCGCCCGCTGGATCTTCCCTTGGCGTAAGTCACAGGGCTCGTTTGATCTGATCTGATTTGAGAATCACGGTTAGATAAGTAAAAAAAGGAAAAAAAGAAAAAGAAAAAAAAAGAGAAAAATGTTGTCCTCTTGAGGCACCGTTTCTGTTCCTCATGACTGGTTTCAGCACATGCACCGTCACATGTGTGGTCAGCGCCTTTGGAAATTTCTTACTGGCGAGTTGCCTTGTCCGCCTCGTTCTACTTCACCTACTGAGCCTGTATGCCCGAATGATGCTTTCGAAGATGCTCGTACAATGGTATCTGAGACTTTTGAGGATGCCGTGAAGATTTTTCAGACTTAGTATGCTGCCTATAAGATATGGACCGATGAGGATATTCGTGCTTCTGCTATTCTGGTTGCTAGTATGGAGGTGTCTTATTGGTGATGTGGTTGGCTTGGCTTTTGCACAGATGATGTGGGCACATCTGCGCCACTGCTACGAGCCATGTGGTGATTCTTTGTATCTTACTGTTGTGTCAGGAGCAATCGCTGTAGCAGGGAGATGCCACTGTGGACGAGTTCTATACTCAGCTGTCTGCGGTACGGCATCAAACTGACTCTTTGAGACTAGATGTTTTTCACACTTGTCAGTGTTGTCAGCGTCAGCAGTCTCACCTGGAGCTTTGTCGCATCTACGACTTCTTGACACGTCTCCGGTCTGAGTTTGAGCAGACTCGTGCTCAATTGCTGGCTCGCTACCCTCGTGTGACAGTTGGAGGATCTTGAGCTTACTGAGATTCGTCTTCGTTCTGTAGGTCTGCTGTCATCACCATCGTTTCTTTCAGTTTTAGCAGCTCCTCTAGCTTCTACACCTGTTGCGCCTCCAGCTACTCCACTAGTGACAGCTGCTGTTGGTAGGAGACTCTACTGCACTTATTGTAACAAGGATAGACATGTGGAGCAGTTTTGTTGTAGGAAGAAGGATTTTTGTCGTGGTGGCCGTCCTTCAAAGGGCCTTAGAGCTTCCTCCTCTCAGAGGAGCTCTGGTGCCTTGACACTAAGGAGCTTCTCACATTGCTACGTCGAATGGCTGCCCTTTCACCGTCTGGTTTTGTTGCAGTCTTCTAATGAGAGACCACTTTCTACTTCTCCTTCCTCGTATATCATCTTGGATTCTTGATTCTAGTGCTTCATTTCATAAGACATCTTATTCCACCGCCTCACTTCCATTAGTCTCTTAGTTGCTCCTATCATTGTTCAAACAACGGATGGCACTTCTCTCTCTGTTGCAGGACAAGACACTCTTTCAAATACATCTTTTCATATTATTGCTGTTTCATATGTTCCAACTAACTATGTCGCTCATATCTGTTGGTCAGCTTACTGATCATGGTTGTCGTGTTATTCTTGATTCTGATTCTTGCTGTGTTCAGGATTGTTTCACGGGGACCCTAGTTGGTATCGGCCCTCGCCGTCGTGACTCACGACAGCTCTGGGAGCTTGATTAGCTTCATTTTCCTTTCGTTGCCCTTGTCTGTCTTATCGCCTCTACCACCGCCTCTGCATCTGCTATATCTTCAACCGCATTTTTTGTTCAGTGATATCATCGTTTAGGACATCTTTGTGGGTCATGTATGTCTTTATTAATTCGTCGTGGTTTTTTAGGGTCTGTCTAATGATAGTTCTCTAAATTGTCAGGATTGTAAGTTTGGCAAACAGCTTCAACTCTCCTATCCATCCAGTTAGTCAGTGTCTCAATGTCTTTTTGATCTTGTTCATTCTGATGTATGTGATCCGGTTCCTTTTGTTTCGAAAAGTGGTCATCGATATTATATAATTTTTATTAATGATTTTTCTCGGCACATATGGATATATTTTATGTCATCTCATAGTGATGTTTTATCCATCTGAAAGACACTTGCCACTATGATCCGTACTCAGTTTGACTTTCCTATTTGTATTTTTCATGCTGGTTCTGCTGGGGAGTACTTGTCGGGAGTCCTTTGTGGTTTTATTGCTGAGCAGGACTCTCTGTCAGTTTTCTTGTCCCGGTGCTCATGCCCAGAATTGTGTGGCTCAGAGGAAGCATCGTCATCTTCTTGAGACAGCCCGTGCTCTGATGCTTGCTTCTGCTATTCCACCACACTTCTTGGCTGAGGTTGTTTCTACTGCAACCTTTCTGACCAATATTCAGTCCTCTTTTCCTCTTCAGGGTGAGATTCCAGTTGAACATCTCTGTGGTAAGATGTTTGATTATTCCAGTCTTCGTCTCTTTCAGTATGTGTGATATGTCTTTCTTGTACTCCGTTAGCGTACCAAGCTGACCGCTCAGTCCGTGGAGTGCTTTTTTCTAGGCTATAGCGCTGAGCATAAGGGATATCGTTGTTGGGATCCTGTTGGCCGATAGATGCGGTTTTCTCGGGATGTTACTTTCGATGAGTGTCGTCCTTTCTATCATCATCCTTCTCCTTCACTTTAGCATCTCTTGTCGTGTCACTTTCTTTCCTGACTTTTCCTTCTCCCCCATAGTCATCACTCCTCCGTCACCTACTTTGGTCTCTTCAGTGCCTCCTTCACAATCGATGCCTTTTTTGCCATCGGCACGCTCTCTAGAGGCTCCTGCTGGCCTTGTTCAATCTTATTCTATCTACTGTACTCATCGTTTGTGAGTTAAGGATTCTTTTAATGTGCCCTTTCCTTCGATGGGTCATCCTCTTCGGCTTCTCCTCGATATGCTCTTCGTGATCATCAATCTATTCGGTCTCTGGCGTTTTGGCTTTGTTCTCACGCTCTTGCCGAACTGACTTCTTATTGTGATGCTGCTATTCATCAGGAGTGGCAGCATGCGATGGCAGAGGAGATCGCTGCTCGAGCGTACTAGTACGTGGGATCTTGTTACTCTTTCTGCACGTTACTTCTATCACATGCAAATGGGTTTATAAGGTTAAGACTGACTTTGATGGTTCTCTTGAGCGCTACAAGACTCGTCTTGTGGCACTTGGTTTTTTGTAGTAGCATGGTCGTGATTATGATAAGACTTTTGCTCCTGTGGATCATATGACCACTATTAACACTCTTCTAACCATGACATCTGTTCGAGCATGATTCATCTCTCAGCTTGATATCAAGAATGCATTTCTCAATGGTGAGCTGCGTGAGGATGTTTATATGCAGCAATGACTAGGGTATTTTGTTCCTGAGGACATGGTTTGTTGCCTTCGTCGTTCTCTTTATGGCCTCAAGTAATCTCCTTGTGCCTAGTTTGATCGTTTCTCTTCTATTGTTACTATGGCTGGTTTCTCTGACAGTGCTCATGATTATGCTCTATTTATTCACACCTCGCCTCTTGGTCGAACGCTTCTTTTATATGTTGGTAATATGATCGTTACTGTAGATGATTCTCAGTACATCACTTTTGTCAAGTAGCGTCTTAGTGAGCAATTTCTTAAGGCTGATCTGGGTCCGCTTCGCTATTTTCTTAGGATAGGTTATTTATACACTTGAAGTTTCTATCTGTCTCAAGAAAAGTACATCTATGATATTTTTGATCGTGCTTCTCTCACTGATCAGCGCACACTGAGACTTCCATGGAGTTTAATGTTCATCTTTGGCCCATTGATGGTGAGCCTCTTACTGATCCTACTTGCTATCGTCACTTTGTTGGGAGTCTTGTTTATCTTGGTGTCACTCGTCCTAACATTTCATACCCTTTGCATATTTTGAGTCAGTTTGTTTATGCTCCTACTCAGCTCCACTATAGTCTCCAATATAGTCATCTTCTTTATATTTTACGATATCTTCATGGAACTATCACTCGCTATCTTTTCTCTTCGCTGAAGCTCTTTACAGCTCCAGGCATATTCTGATGTCATCTGGGCTAGTGATCACTCTGTTTGCCGGTCTCTCTCTGCCTATTGTGTTTTTCTTGATGGTTCTCTCATTGCTTGAAAGACTAAGAAATGACAACGATTTCTTGTTCAATCTCGAGGCCGAGTTGCGAGCTATGACTTTGTTGACTGCGGAGGTTAGTTAGCTACGGTGGTTACTCGAAGATTTTGGTGTTTCTGTTGCTGCATCGACTCCTCTCTTCTCTGACAGTACATGTGCTATTAATATTGCTAAAGATCCTGTGAAACATGAGCTTACCAAGTATATTGGTATTGATGTTTCCTACATATGGACACAGGTGCAGGATCAGGTTGTTACTCTTCAGTATGTGTCTTCAGAGATTCAGTTGGCAAACTTCTTCACAAAGACACATATTAAAGCCCAACACCATTTTTATCTCTCTAAGCTTCATGTTGTTGATACACCATAAGTTTTGAGGGGGTGTTAGATATATATTATGACTGTGTATTTACCCTGTAGTGCAAGGTGTTTCCTACATATATATATCATATCTGTACGTGTATATATATTAGCCTATTGGCCTTACAATGAATTGAAGTGCTATTCATAACAAATTTCTTGTTAGGAGTGGAGTGGATATGTGCTTCTAGATGCGTTTGTCAATTTCATATATCAAAAGATATGCATTAAAATTCTGCCAACTTAGTGTAGTTTTTCCCTCGGATTATTTGCACTTTGCAGCTCAATATATTAATGCAAAAGTAGAATGGATGCATAAAAATCATTTGCTGATGAGCACATTAAAAATTTTTATCTTAAAATCTTGATGAATGAAGATGGTTAAGACGCTCTAATTATGCTTAATAGTTAATATTATTAGCTGCCTATTATTCTTTAGCAAATCATGAACTGTTATTCATAGTTGAGTGTTGCTTTATCTCAGGCGATCATTTTCGTGTTGCTTTATCCCAGGCGATCATTTTCGTGTTGCTTTATCCCAGGCGATCATTTTCCTTTACACACCATCTATTTAATGCTTAGGAGAGTGATGTAATAGACGGTGTTTGGCTGCAGGGAAAATGAAAGGCATCGCATTCATCAAAGATCCTGATGGCTACTGGATTGAAATATTTGACCTAAACAGAATTGGGGAGGTGACTGCTACAGCATCATGAAGTATTATATAACTCCGATACCTAGAAAGGCTTGTGTGCGTTCCCAATGCTATAAACTCTAGTTATGCAACTACGGTTATTTCTACAGTTATTTCCTTGTATGACAGGCAAGATGATAGAACATTGGCCTCTCGGGAGTATATCAGCATACTTCACCGTTGAGCAATAAGATTTACATTAAGATGTCTTTCTCTTTCTTTGGAGATAATGCTTGAACTTAGATTTTGGGCTGTATCTGCTCAGTAATAAGATGTTGGTTTGATAATTTGGCATAAAATTTTTTATAGAACTGAATGTTGGTTTTAGTTAGGATTATCTATTAGCTGTTTGGACCTGCTGGCTTACTTAGAAGAAGTATAAACTGAGAACTAAATTGAAGAAGAACAAGTGCTTAGCAAAGAAAAACTGATTTTTTTGCCACACAGGGTAGATAAGGTGTTTATTTCGTAGCATTGATGTTTAAGTAGACACCGGTGCTTAACAAGTGATTATGTATGTTACTATATCAAATTACTGTATAATACAATATCTAAACACCTACAAAAGAGATGTTTGTACTAGAGGAAATGACCTTTACATAAACACCAGATGACGTGGCTATATTACCTCTTTAAGCACTCATGGATAAGCATTTTGCATTGTACCTCTAAGACCCTGTTTCAAAATAGGAATTAAAAAAATACATAAATAGAAAAACCACACGAATTGGGCTGGGGTGTCCTGTAGTGTACAAGGATTCAAAAACTGCCAGGATGTCCAGTCGTGTCTTAAGGATTCAAAAACCGGTCACAGAAAAATATCGGATCTTGTCTGGTACTGGTGATCGACCGGTAATCCGTTTTCCATCAAACGGTTTCAATTATGAAATTTAAAGTTAAATTTTGAATTTGGTTGTTTTTAGCCGGTTACTGTCGTGCTTGACTGGTTCATGGTCGGTTATCACCTGAAATTACTATTAATCAATTCAAATTTAAAAATTAAATTTTTTTGGACCGATATTTTTTTTACCGATTAATCAGCCGGCTACAGTCGATATTTTTATCCTTGGATTCCTACATGAACTGAGAAACCTTGGATTCCCACAGGAACTGTGAACTTTAAACATTGGATTCCAGTGGGAACTGAACCTCAAAGTGTGTCGTTTAGTTGCTATGGTTTGTAGTTTGGGAACTTGTTAGCAGGGTCAACTGCTGGCGTTCTATATAACTAAACTGTTTGTTGGGTTTATTCTTTTCAGCTTTTGGCTTTTCTACAATAACTGATTTTAAACGAAGTGTCTTTTTAACACGGGGGCTGCAAGTCAATTATAGTATATAATGTAGCGATTTTATCTATATCGGCTAAAATTGAACGTATCTCCCTCTCTGTACTCTCTCTCGCGAATATCTAAAATTTCAAAATTTCAACTAAAAATCATAAGTCGCGGTTCAAAAGAACAGCCTATTTGCCTTTTGGGATCAGAGAAAAACTTATTGTCAAAATTTCGCTGGTAGTTTTTGGTGTTAGGTGGGGTCCAATAAAAATTCAAACCAGGTAAAATTTTTTGGATTTATCTAATTTTCATTAAATATTAAGAAAATTTGCAAATTTTCAACTTTTCTCTTTTTACATTTGAAAATTCATATTTCAATTAAAAAATTTCATATAAAAAATCCAAAAAACTGTTAACCGTGGATTACCATTTCTATCGCTATTCTCCGATAAAATTTGGAAACCATAGTGTTTCTCCGATAAACTGTTAACCGTGTTCTATCGCTATCCAAAAAACTGTGCCATGACCAAATCGGACTGTCTCTCCCCTCCAGCGCACGTGGCTATATATATTGGAGCTGCATGGGGTCGACGCCGATCGCATCCATCTGTTCAAGAATCGTAACATCGGCAGAAGGGAAGATGGAGAGCCCCTGCGACCAGGTGCGTCGCAACTCGCAAGCACCCAAGAAGCGCGCGCGCGGCGGCGGAGATGGCGCACTTGTGAAGATAAGCTTCCTAGTTATTGTATAGGATCCGTTCCCTGCTGTACACGGCAGTATACCCTCTCGTATCTCTGTATATGGCATTATACCCTCCTGTATCTTCGTATAGGATCCGTTCCCTGTTGTATACGGTAGTATACACTCCCGTATCCCTTGATTATAGGATCAGGATTGTAACCTCCTGTATATGGATACATACATCATATCTCTTTTCTTCTCAGCCATCCGATTTGATCTGGACCATTCGTCTCTCTCCTCCTCTCTCTTTTAGGATACAACCGTCTACCCCCTCCACTTTTTCTATCTCCTCGCGCATTCTGGTCACCCTTCTCTCTGTCGTTTGCTCTCCAAATATGTGAAGTTGACCAGACAATAAGTTCTGTTTCATTATTTTTATAACTCCATTGTAACGCACGAGTTTCTATTAGTTATGAACGAAGAAGAGATCAACGTATCACAGTTGAGCCGAATCATGGTATGGTATCAGAGGTCTTCTTCCATCGCACGTCTAACCTTCCTATCTATCCATCCATGGCATCTGGCTTGACTCCCTCCGGCAGTGCCGGACCTTCTTCCACCTATGGTTTTGACCATCTCGTCAACATGAAGCTAGGGCAGGAGAATTATCTCCTCTGGAAGGCTCAAGTTTTGCCGCCGCTCCGCAGTGCCGGCCTCGATGAATTCGTTGATGGAACCTCTGCTGCTCCTCCAAAGATGGTGATGGGGGCGTCATGGAGGACGGGAAGAAGGTGGACCGACTGGTCCCTAACCCAGCGTATCAATCCTAGGTACGTCAGGAGTAGCAAGTGCTCAGCTCCCCTCTAGCCTCGCTTGAACTGGAGGTGCTGTCACAAGTCCTACTCCTGGACTCGGCTATTGCAGTATGGATGGCGCTTGAACCTGTGTTCTCTCCGTAGTCCAAGGTGTGGCTCATACCAATTCGCCTGCAACTCTCAAGTTTTCGGAAGAACGACATGAGTGCGGCCGCGTACTTCTATCGCATGAAGACCCTTGCTGACATGATGGCATCTATCGGCCATCCGCTCAGCGAGGACGTGCTCATCTCGTACATCTTAGCGGGACTAGACACCGAGTACAACCCAATGGTGATATCAATCATGACAAGGGTTGACAACATCAGCCTCAATGAGTTCTATGCACATCTCTTGAGCTTTGAGACACGTCTAGAGCAGCAGAACGTGACGCTCCACACTGGTGGCTCTTCAGTGAGGTGGTGATCATTTTGGCTTATTTTTGATGGTTTATGGTGAAAAGCATCAGTAATGGTGGTGAAAAATCAGAATGATGTGATGAGCCTTATTTAATATAATTAAATTAAAAAATAAAATATAAAAATATGTTAGCCCATCACAAACAACGCAAACGAATACGACAAAAAAAACCGCAAAAAGCTCAAAAATATTAAAAATTCAAAATAAATAAAATTATAAATAGTAAAAAATAAATCAAAAGTCAGAAGTTTAAACTAAAACGAGCGATACCCTGAATCTTGCCTCGCGAGGTAATCATGGCAGTGGTGGAGGTGGTCATGGCAAGGGTTGCACGCCACCGCCTCCTCAAAAGAATCGACAAGGTGGCAACAACTTCAAGGGCCAGGGTCAGAGCTCTGGCTACAAGAAGGGTGGCAATCGACCCACGTGTCATGTCTGTGGCAAGATCAGGCATATGTCAATTAAATGTTATGAGAGGTTCAACCACTCCTTTCAACTAGACGATCCTCTCATAGCAACCACACCAACTCCTACAATGCCGACACCAGCTGGTACACTGATACTGTGATACAGGTGCCACCGACCACATCACTGGTGAGCTCGGTAAGCCGATTGTTCATGACAAGTACCATGGACGAGATCAGGTGCAACTGCGAATGGGACAGGTATGTTTATTAGGCATATTGGCCATTCTAAGGTGGTGGTCATTTAGGCTTATTTTTTGTAGTTTATGGCTGAAAAGCATCAGTATTGTGGTGAAAAATCATGTGGTGACGGATGCTTATTTAACATAACTAAATTAAAAAAATAAAAATATAAAATATAAAAAATATGTTAGCCCATCATAGACAACGCAAACGAATACGAAAAAAAGAACGGACAAAAAGCTCATAAAAAGATCGAAAGTTCAGAAAAAGACGAATTTATGAATAGTAAAAAATAAACCAGAAGTCAGAAGCTGAAGCCGAATTGATCACAGCCTAAAATCAACGCCCCAACTCATGAGCTTCTCCTAAAAAATATTCTTCATGTGTCCAATGCCACAAAAAAATCTTGTGTCTGTTCGTCGTCTCGCATCTGATAACAATACTTTCCTTGAATTTCATCCTGACTATTTTCTCGTCAAGGATCAGTTAACGAGGAGAGCACTTCTTCGCGGGGAATGTAGGGGAGGGCTCTATCCCATCAAGCCACATGCAGCCGCACCGAGCAAGCAAGTTTTCTGGCCACTACACCTACACAAGAGAGATGGCATAGTTGCTTGGGACATCCGGTGTTTTCTACTGTTCAGCAAGTCCTTAGAAATAATGTTCCTTGTTCTAATGTTTTACATAAAGTGTTGGTCTGTGATACTTGTCAACATGCCAAAAGTCATCAGCTTTTGTTTCCTAGATCAAATAAAATTTCATCTCATCCTTTGGAACTTGTGTACTTAGATGTATGGGGTCCGACCATCACTTTGTCGGACGGATATAAATATTATTTGAGTTTTATTGATGATTTTAGCAAGTTTGTTTGGTTATATCCTCTTAAAAGTAAAACTGATGTACTGACAATATTTGTCCAATTTCAAACACTAGTGGAACGTACTGTTGATAAGAAGATTGTACACATGCAAAAGGACTGGGGAGGGGAGTACCAAAAATTACATTTATTTTTCCAACAAGTTGGCATAGATCATCATGTCTCTTGTCCACATACCAACAAAATGGCACGGCTGAACGCAAACATCACCATATTGTTGAGATGGGATTAGTTCTTCTTGCGCATTCTTGTGTACCACTCAAATTCTAGGATGAGGCCTTTAACACTGCTAGCTATCTCATAAATAGACTGCCAAGCAAAATCATCCAAAATTTTACTCCCCTTGAAAAGCTGTTAAATACTAAACCAGGTTATTCTTTTATGAAGATATTTGGGTGCGCGTGTTGGCCTCATCTTAGGGCCTACAATGCTCGCAAGCTCCAATTCTACTCTTGTCGATTATTTTTCTTGGTTATAGTAGCCATCATAAAGGCTATAAGTTTCTTGACCCCTAGTCCAAACATGTGTATATTTCCCGTGATGTCGTTTTTGACGAAGATGCTTTCCCCAATGCCAATTCTTCATCTGCCGGTTCGCGAATTATTTCCAAACATGCACTCCTTCCGCCCCTACTACCCGTGCCCCACAGTTCGTTCCTCAATAGCCATATGACTAATGAACTACGTAACAATGTGTTTTCACAGACTAATCCTTCTATGCAGCTGCAGAATGGTGCTATTGAGCAATCGCCCCATGTCCATGGTCCGGGCCTCATGCATGGTGCTGCTACTGCCTTGTCCTCGACTGCTAGTGCTGAACATGGTGATGTCATGCCTGTACATGTTACTCCTGCGGCCTCGTCCAGCGGTGCATCCTCTGTCCCGACCGGACCATCTGCTAGAGTAGTAGCAGGTTCGGCCATTGGAGCAGCAGCAGTTTCGGCCACAGGGCCGGAACCACCTACTGGCGTGGCTGGTGCACCAAACGACACATCTGCTGGTACGGCGGCACCCACCGTTCCTACCGCCTCGGCTCGTACTCACCCGGTAATGACAAGGCTGCGTAACAACATCCATGTGTCCAAGTAGCTCACCGATGGCACTATGTAGGACTGTGCATTTTGGTACCGAACCGAAAAAACTGAACCGGTCAACTCGGTTTGATCGGTATTTGGTATTCGGTTCGGTTACAAGAAAAATGGTATTTGTATTTCTCGGTTTTTTCGGTAAAAACCGAGGAAAAACCGAATGTGCCGAACAAACCGAAAGCCGGTCTCGGGCTCTCGGCCCACCGCGCCACGCCCGCCGCGCGCGCCGGACCGACGGTTGCCTAACCCTAGCGGCTGCGAACCGGACGCCACGCCCAGCCACACACACCGCGACCGCACACGCCAAAGGCCGGCGTCGGGCCGAGACACCGAGTGAAGCGGCGGCGGCGACGCCCCGCTCTTCCGCCGCCGCGCCTCACCATCGCGGGCGCCGGATCCGCTTCCTCGTCGGTCCGAGCTCCTCGAACCCTAGCTAGATCCGCTTCCTCGTCGATCCGAGCTCCTCGAACCCTAGCGGATCGAGCTCGCGTCGGTCGGCTCGTCGGATCCGAGCTCCCCATCGGTCGGGTCGCCAGATCCGGTGCCGATGCTCCGCGCCTCCGCCTCGCCGGTGCTTTCGGCGCCCGTGCCTCTGCCTCCCTCGGTGCTCGTTGCTCCGCGCCTTCGCCTCCCTCGGTGCTCCGCCCTCCGCCTCCTTCAATGCTCGGTGCTCGCGCCTTTGGCCCTCCGCCTCCCTCTCCAGAAGGCCAAGCGGCGCCGCCAAGCCCGTGTGGATCTCTCCTCTCGGCCTCTCAGACGCCATTGGACACCGGTATTCTCTATTCGACTCCACTCCGGCCATGGTGCTCTCCTCTCCCAACACACGAGTTACTGAGTCAATAGGATCTTCTTGTAAGTCCTTTCTGGCTTTCTCTCTATTTCATTAATTGGTAGATTGCTAGTCTGTTGTAACTTGTGAAGTAGGATCTTGCGAAGTTGTAAGAACTTGTTAGAATGCTAGTTGGTAGTTGGTACACTGGACAATTTAGACTGCTAGTTGGTACACTGGACAATTTAGATTTTAGAGAATATTGCCTGGATGCCTTAGTTGGTACTTGGTACACTGGTCCAGTTGAAATGTTGAAATGTTGTTGTTGGACAACAGTGGTTGAAATGTTGTTACTTGGTACACTGGTCCAATATTGAAATGTTGTTGTTGAAATGTTGAAATGCCTTAGTGTCACTGGACAACAGTTGAAATGTTCTTGTTGGATTTTAGAGAACAAATCACTTACAGTTATTTATTTGTTGTCTACTGCTGCAATATGTGTTGTGTTTGTGTATTTATTTGTCATGCAGTGCAACATTGCTAACGTAATATGACTATGTAGTGTATTTATTTGCTATTTTGCTGCCTGGCTGCCTGCCTAGTATGCTGTGCAAAGTAAACTGAAGCTGTCTTTATTTGCTGAATTCTTAATAGCCTGAATTGCTGCTACTGCCTATTGAAGATTTGAATTTTGAAGTATTGAACTATTGATCTGGTGGTCTAGTCTTTGCCTTCTTTGTGTCTTGTCTGCTTCTTTGCACAGGGCACTGGCGCTGGTCGCCGCCTTACTATTGTCATTGTGTCTGGAGACTGGATCTTTGGATTGGAGAGTGGAGACAGATAATGTAATTTTAATTTTTGATTGTAGAATGGAGAATTCGAGTCTACAGATGAGATTAACGTTTAGCAATTCGTGTAAACTTTGGTAAAATTGGTATTAACCGATACCGTACCGAAATAAGATGGTATTTACTGATACCATACCGTATTCTGAAAAAAATGTATTTCCCGAAATACTCAAACCGTATTTACCGATTAAACCGTATTTACCGAACCGTACAAACTGAAAAAACCAAACGCACAGCGCTAGCACTATGCGCTATGCATATAGCTGAGTCTCACAGCAGCTCTAGCAGATCCTAACTGGAAACATGCCATGGATGATGAGTATGCTGCACTGTTGAGGAATGACACATGGAGTCTTGTTCCTGTGACACAGGGTAAAAACTTAGTTGACTGCAAGTGGGTTTATAAGTGAAGCGCAAAGCGGATGGCAGTGTTGACTGTTACAAGGCATGACTTGTGGCAAAAGGTTTTAAGAAACAATATAGGGTTGATTATGAAGCCACATTTAGTCCGGTTGTGAAGCCTGCGACCATCCGACTTGTCTTGTCCATTGCCGTGTCTAAAGGCTGGGGTTTACGATAGTTAGATGTGCAGAAATGCGTTTTTGCACAGTGTTCTAGAAGAAGTGTTTATGCGACAACCTCCTGGGTATGTTTTAGCGGATGCCAATTTGGTTTGCAAGCTCCAGAAGACCTTATATGGTCTTAAACAAGCACCCCGTGCGTAGTACTCTCAGCTTAGCTCCAAACTTCAAGAATTGGGTTTTGTACCGTCTTGTGCTGATGTCTCTTTGTTCGTCTACAACCATGGTGGTACGGTGATGTATATCCTCATATACGTGGATGACATCATTCTCACCGGGTCATCTCCAACTGCCATTCACAATTTGATTCATGATTTACAAGCTAAGTTTGCCATTAAAGATCCTCGGTGATCTTCCTTTCTTTATTGGTATTGCAGTCCAGAAACATGGTGATGAGCTCATCTTGTCACAGTCTCGGTATGTTGGTGATCTGTTGCAGTGTGCAGGGCTGACAAAGTGCAAGGGTGTGATGACCCCATGTATACTTCTGAGTTAGAGTTGGGACTTGGACCGTACTTTTTTGGGCTAGCCCGAAGCACGACCGGCACGGCACAGGCAAAATGCGGCCCGGCCCGACATGTGGTGGGCCGTGCCGGCACGGCACGAACGATGGGCCGGGCCGGGCCTTAAAACCTGGCACGGTGGGCGGCGCGATGCGGCGCGGCGGATCGGGCCGTGCTCGGGCCGGCACGGCACGACGGGCTCGGGCGGCACGGCGGGCACGGACAGGTTGACGTCGAGCTTGGAGAAGATGAAGGCGCAAAAGATGACACAATCACACAAGCAACTAAGCAAGCATACTGCATACATACTAACACACATACAAAAATACACACTAACACACATGACGCCGGCCGCAACGCCGCAACGCGTCGAGCTCGGGATCTTGCTGTGCCGCCGGCCGCAACGCCGTCGCTCGGGGAGGAGGGAGGCGCCGGGTGAGGAGGGAGGCGGCCGAGCCGTCGGGGGAGGTCGGGGAAGGCCGAAGGAGCCGGCGGCGGGCGCGGCCGTGTGGGAGGGAGGCGGGAGGGGCGGTGGGGAGCTGGCGCGATGGTGGAGGCCGGGGGCCGGGGAGGCGGCGGGGAAGGGACGGAGGCGCGGGGGAGGCGGTGGATGGGGCGGGTATGAGAGAATGGAAGATGACGATCATCGCCACCGCCCAGCGTATAGTAATTTGGTGGGCTTGGGCTGACACGACCAATGGCATGATGGGATTTGGGTCATGCTTGGGCCTGACCAGAGGCGACGTGGGCCGGCACGGTACGGCACGGTAAGATAACTGGGCCAAGCCGGCACGGCACGAAGCTCTCGGCCTCCGCTGGAATACTTCTCAGCTCTGCTGACACCATCAAGTATCGCAGCACTGTTGGTGCCCTACAATACCTGGTACTGACCCAGCCTGATATCGCTTTTTTGTTAATAAGTTCTGTCAGTTTTTGCATTCTCCAACCAATGTGCATTGGACGGTGGTAAAGAGGATACTTCGGTACCTCAAACACACTGCAACAACTGGTATGGTAATTCGCAACTTGACATCGACTTTAGTGAGTGCCTTCGCTAATGCAGACTAAACCGGGTGTCCAGATGATCGAAAATCTATAGGAGATTTTACAGTATTTTTTGGATCTAATATGATCTCGTGGAGTACTCGGAATCAAGCCACGGTCTCACGATCGAGTACGAAGGCAGAGTATAAAGCCTTAGCCAATGCGACAGCTGAGTTTGTTTGGGTTCAATCACTGCTTGGTGAGCTTGGCATTTTTCAATCCCGAATAGCTTGTCTTTGGTATGACAACCTCTGCGCTACATATCTCTCGATAAACTCGATCTTTCATGCACGGATCAAACATATTAAGGTAGATTTTCACTTTGTCCGAGACAGAGTAGCTTGAAAAGTACTCGACATTTGATTTATTCCATCACAAGATCAGATTGCAGACGGCTTTACAAAGCCACTGCCTATACGGTAGCTAAATATCTTGAAATACAATCTCAACCTTCATATGTTGTGATTGAGGGGTCGTTCCTGCTTGTTTGTATAGGATCCGTTCCTGCTGTACACGGCAGTATACCCTCTCGTATCTTTGTATATGGCAGTATACCCTCCCGTATCTTTGTATATAGGGTGTGTTTGGTTGAGTCATAACTTCGAAAAAGCTCTTTGTGAGTACATGGGTACGTGGAAAAGCTGCTGTAGGTTGTGGTGTGGAAAAAGTCAGTAAGTCGTTTGGTTCAAACAAGTATAAAACTTACCTCCTATCTCTATTTTCCTTGAAACAACTGTGAAACAGCTCTCTATTTTCACCATTTCAAAAAGCAGAAAGCCAAAAGCCAAAAGCAGGGTCCAAGGTGCTTTCAAAACTGTACTACCCAAAAGTAGCTGCTTCTGAAAAAATAGCTTCTGGTTTGCACCTCTTTGGTTGGCTTTTGACTTTTTGGAAGCAAAAGCAGCTCCCAAAAGCTCAACCAAAGGCACCCATAATCCGTTCCCTGCTGTATACAGCAGTATACCCTCCCGTTTCCCTTGATTATAGGGTCGGGATTGTAGCCTCTTGTATATGGATACATGCATTCACTACTACAGAAAGCTTAATACTAGACGTCAAATCACAGACGGTTTTGTCAAACCGTCTATAACCGACACTAACACAGACGGTTTTAATTTGGACACCGTCTGTGTTGATGGTGTCGGAGAAAACTATTATCATAGACAGTTCTTACCGATGAACCATCTGTGATATTTTAGTATCACAGACGGTTTTTATTAAAAACCGCATGTGATAATCTGGGATTATCACAGACGGTTTGTATTAAAAACCGTCTGTGATGATCTCAGAATTATCACAGACGGTATAATGGCGCTAAACATTTATTGCGCCGCTCAGAACCGCACTTGTCTTCATTTCGATCCAGATCTGGTCGGTGCTGCACTCTTTCGCTCAGGAGGCAAGCTAGGTGATTTCAGACCAATTAATTTGGTGGGAGGAGGCAGAGATTGAGTTTTAAAGATTCATATGTTCCTGGTTGCTCTAGATATGGTTAGTAATAAAATTTATTTTTCTTTGCATTACAATTTAGATCTATGTTTTAGTGAGTGTTATTGAAGATGGTTTGCATCTACTTGACCATACATGATAAGTTCCCATCATGTGGGAGGCCAGATTTGTCAAAATTGTTGGTTATATACCTTCAGCGATCGCTAGGGAAATAGCTGTTGTGTTTATAATATAAATTAAGCTAGCAACGCCTCAATGCATGTGGTATATATGTAGTAATAATTAATTAATTTAATTTTTAATGCTAAGTCAATCAGATGACGGCGAGGGAACAGAGGTGAAGAAAGGACCTGCTGCTAAGGTGGCATGGTATTTCCCTATAATTCCCCGTTTGAAAAGATTTTTTGCAAATCCAAAAGAGGCAAAACTGCTGCGTTGGCACTCGGAGGAGCATAAGAAGGATGGAATGCTAAGACACCTTGCTGATGCCGCCCAGTGGAGAAACATTGATAGGAGTTTTGCAGACTTTGGTGCAGAATCAAGGAATATAAGATTTGGACTGAGTACAGATGGAATGAATCCTTTTAGTAGCATGAGCAGCCGACATAGCACATGGCCCATGACTCTCTGTATCTATAACATTCTTCCTTGGTTGTGTATGAAGCGAAAGTATATTTTGCTGTCGATACTTATCCAAGGGCCAAAGCAACCTGGGAATGATATCGATGTGTACCTAGCACCGTTGGTGGAAGATCTAAAAGTACTGTGGATCAAGGGGTACAGGTATGAGATGCATACAAACGAGAGAACTTCACTTTGCGCTCCTTATTGTTCTGCTCCATAAATGATTATCCCGCCCTTACTAATCTATCGGGCTAGAGTACAAAAGGTGCCAAAACTTGTACTCACTGTTTAGATGGTACCGAGAGTGTGTGGCTGAAACACTCACGCAAAATCGTCTACATGCATCACCGTCGGTTCCTTCGGAGGGCTCACCCATACCACAAGATGAAGAAACAATTTGACGGAGAAAGCAAGACGGTTCACTCCAAGGCATTTAAGGGAAAAGATGTTTATGATATGGTTAATGATTTAGATATTGTTCTCGAAAGGG